>VZSF01005559.1:52921-146366 GCA_013398295.1 Chionis minor | reverse complement strand
GTGGCGGTGGCCCTGCGCCCCCAGGTGCTCCCCGCGGGTCGGCGTGAGACCCCCCCGGCCGCGTCCCGCCTCCGGCCGGCGGGATGGAGCCCCGCGGCGCCCGCCTCGCCCTCCACAGCGCCGCCGGCTGCCGCCCCCCCGTGGCCCAGGCGGGCCCGTCCCGGCCTCCCTCGGCGTCCTGCCCTTGGAGCGGCCGGTGGGACCCCTTCCCAACGGGCTGGAGGGACAGGCCCCCCCCGGGGCAGCGACATCGGCCGAGGATCCCGGCCGCGGGGCTCGACTCGGCCCCGCAGACCTTTCCTGCCTCTGAGGCAATCGCTGGCGACACCGGGCCATTTCGTCACACCGATGGCCCAACGCGCTGCTGCACCATGCACAGCGCTTCCCCCGCTTCCCAGCGCAGCTCGGCTCTTCAACGGAGCAAATGTCACCCGGGTTTGGATACGCCGGGAAGCCGTAGCCCTCTCCGCAGCCCTCCCATGTCCCCGCAGAGCTGGGCTGCATGGGGACGCGCTGGTTTTGCCATGCGACTCCTGCAAATCGCCTCCAACCTCTGCAGGTCCCGTGGGGCTCTGAAGACCTGACCCGCAGCAAGTTGATGTCAGCCACCGTCAGATACGAACGTAACCCACCCCCCCGGGTCCTCGCAGCAGCCCATCCCTCGCATCCCGGAGTCACTCCCTGAATCCCGGCTCTCATCTGGGTGAGACTCTTACAGGCAGCAGGGCTTGGTGGGCTTCAAGCTTCCCAACAGCAGCAGAGTCCAAGGTAGCAGTGCACCAAGAGCTGCTCCTCCTCTTCCTCCTCCTCCTCCTCAGGCTGTTTCACAGTCAGGGTACAGCGACTTCCTGGCATTGCACACAGCTTTTCACCAACCGTTAGGAAAGAGCTTCTGGTTTCAGGGGAGGGGGACTTCAGAGAGGGTTGCCTTGCGCAAGTCCTGCCTGGATGCCTCCAGTGGCCTTGAGGAAGGCGGTGAGCACTCAGGAAAGCGTTTGCTGATGGAAAATGGTGAGTAAGAACTGGACCTGGGCTGCGCTGGACCTGGGGACGGGGTGTGGGGAGTGGTACCATGCCTCCTGCTTGGAAAGGCTTTATCGGTGTCCTTGCGGGGGGCTGGATCCTGCTGAGACCCTCGCTCTTCCTGGAAATCAAAGTCCCCCCGTATGGCTGAGAGCTGGTCGGAGCTTCAAAGGTCTCTGACCAGTTCCTGGGCTCAGTGCGAGATTTGCTGGGTGATGTTGGGCTGGATATAAAATCTGTGAAAGAGGAGGTGGCCACACTCTGCCATTGAGTCCAGGAGAGCACCCACCAGTGCAAAATGTATTGAAAAAGCTGGAATGGATCATGGTGACAAGTGGTGGTGTACCCCACAGGTACACCTGGGGACTCTGTGCTAGTCTGGCTCATGGAACAGCTCCAAAATTGATAGTTACAAACCTCTGAATCATTCAGGTGCCAAAAATCCCAGCGGCATGTTTGGGAATCTGGAAAAAGTTGCTTTTTTTTTTTTTTTCACTAGTTTGGGTGAAAGCCCCACTGCCTGGTGTGGAGGAAACGGCAGATTTGCAGTGCTTTACCACAGGCTGTGCTCAGACGGCTGCGTTTGCAGCGTTTACCAGGGAAATCGGGGTGACTGCCTGGGAATGCAAGGGGAACTTGCACATTTTAAAGTATATATACATTTAAGCACTTACGTCTGGAAATATTGCGCTGCTTCTTTGCATACGAGCCCTTCTCTTGTGAAACAAAAAAAATGACGCAAGCACAAACCCAAAATGAAATCCCGGATAGAGGAGAACTTCAGAAGCAAAGCTTACAGCTTGCTGAGGGCAAGTGGAGCAGCAAAGGTGCAAAGGGACACGACGGTCTGGGGACAAGCGGGTGGGAGAAAGATGGGGGAAGGCAAGATGATCCCTCCCCTCTCATAAGGTCCATCTGAGAAGTTCAGGAAAAATGTAACCCCATACCACCTGAGTTTTGTGCCGCACCTCAAACCTGGCACTCTGCTTCCAAAAGTCATCCTGACGCCTCCTGGCAGCCTTTCTCTGGAGGCTTCAGAAAAAGGTGCTTTTTGGTCATCCAGGAAGTTGGGGGCAGCTCTGCGCTCGGGCCGGCGTGCCCCACTTCGCATACGCACGGTGTGAGCGGCGACAGGAAACTCACTGGTCAGAAAAGTAGGGCAGATCTGCTGCCTCTTGGCCTTTTTATTTGCACACAGGCTTTGGCAGGATGAGTTTCAGCAGCACTGTCCTGGGTTTCCCTCTGGGGAGGGATGCTGGTGGCCCTGCATGGTCTCCCCCACCAACTCCCACCCAACTGCCCTGGGTTCACCATGGACCTCATGGGAACCAGGACCAAGGCAAGGCGGGTTGGTCCCATCTGAGCCCTGGGCAATCTCTAGATGTCAAATTCTGCCCTCAGGAGCTTCACTATTAGTAGGGTACAATCCCCCACCCCATGCTTCTGTTTTGATGGTCCCTGGTAGTGGACAAGGGTGGATTAAACCAAAAGACTCCATGAAATGTCTCCTGGATACCCTAATGGTGGTGGGACCTGTTCCCAATCTGGTGCAGCCCACCATTGTTTTCTCAGGCACTCTCCAGGACTGCTTTGAGCAAAGACCACGTTTCATGGAGGAGGCTTAGTGTCAGGCCGTGTTGAAGATACACTGCGTTCCCCAGGGGGCTCTTTGACTCATTTTCCTCCATGGTGTTTTAACTGGAGCTTTTCTTAATGGTCGCAGACACATCTGGAGGGGAAAGAGGCCGTGGTGAGGCACTTACGAGCAAAGCTCCAAGGGAACAGGAAGGACCCTCCCGACGGCTGGCCAGAGAGTCGCCCTGCAGCATCCCCTGCAGCAGAGCCGGGACAGACCCCCGCGGTGGGCTCCAAGGGCGAGCCGCCTCCCGAACCCCCCCGGGCCAGGAGGGTGGACTTCAGCAGGGCTTCTCCATCTCACAGTAAAGGTCAGAGTGTGGGACATTATTTGCCTCCTCATCCTGTCTGTGAGACCCCGGGATGGATGGTGAGACTGAAGAAAGGGATTGCTCAAGATGCCACCTTCCCCTCAGCCCCTGCAAAGCCAGAAGGAGGAAACACATTAAACAAGGAGGTGGGAGCTGCCTCCGATCCTCCCCAGAGAAACCCAGCCCAGCAGACGTGGCCGCTTGCCAAAGACAAGGGTTCTCCAGCGGTTCCTGCCAAAGGCACAGCTCTTGCAGCCTCCCTGGATGCTGCGGGAAGCTCCCATGGGACAAGGCACCCAGCTCTGCCTCGGAGGAAGCCTTTGCCACATGTCAAGGCCCTGGGAGCGAGGCCGGCCAAGCCCAGGCGCCCTCCTGTCGTGGATCTGGAGAAGTTTGGCGCGGCTGCACGTCCTGGGATACCCGTCCGTCCTGCCACGGAGCCACCAAGGAGTGCTCAGCCAGGTATGGCCAAGCACCCGCGAGTCCCCCAGGGAAGGATGCTGCTCGTTCAGGGAGGAAAATCTGCCCAGTCACAGTCTGGAGCTCCTGGGAGATGGAAATATTGGGGAGCAGTTGATGGAGAGGTGGGGGCTGGTAATGCCAAAGGGGCTTTTATAGGCATAGCATGTAGAAAGGGATGAGAGAGAAGGACAGGAGTTGGAGAAACAAAGGAGACTAAGTGCCCTCTCCCTGGCTGGGGCCGGGGATCAGGCTCTGGGGTGCTTGTAGGGAGTAGAGTTGGAGTAAGTAATGTGAGGGATGCTGACAAACTGGAGTGAGCCCTGTGCAGGGCACCAAGATGTTTGGGAGCTGGAGCACATGGGGAAAGAGAGGCTGAGCCCTGGGCTTGTTTGGCTGGGAGGAGAGCGAGCCACAGGGAGACCCCCTCAGTGCCCAGAGCTACCCAACACGGGGAGACAAGCAAGACTCTTCCCAGGGGCGCTCAGGAGCGGGACTGGAGGCGACGGGCATGAGCTGCAGTAGGGGAAATTCCAGTTAGATATTAGGAGAAGGCTCTTTCCTGTAAGAGTGGTGCAGCCCCATGGCAGGCACCAGGGAGACAGGTATCTCTGACCTTGGAGATACTCATTTGTCACCTGGATGAGGCCCTAAAAAAACCTGCTCTAGCTCTGAGGCCAGCCCTGCTCCGAGCAGGAGGTTGGATGATACTCCAGAGGTCCTTTCCAACCAGTCCAGCCTTGTGTGGCTGTAAAAGCAGACAAGCTGACTGGTGAGAAGCAGCGCTAATCTCCATCCCGTGGGCAAGAAGCACTTACACACCCTTTGGGCAAGGGGCAGAGGCTCTCTGAAGCTGGCAGCACGTTACCTGCTTCCAAGCAGTTCCTGCCGTACCCCTCCAAGCCCGAGGGAGCTGCTGAGACTCCCCAGGCACAGCCAGAACTATGGCCACCAGGGCCACTGTGCTGGTTTGCTGTGTCCTCCTTACTGGCCGTCCACGGCATGCAGGGCTCGGTGCTTCTTGGACGTGGCAGTTTTCCTTTTGGCATGAGCCCTGCCACGCTCCACGGTGGCCTTCCAGATCTAGACAGGTTTGTTGGTTTCTAACAACGGCCACTCTGCTAATCCACACGCTGGGTGATGAAACTTGTTTCAAATCCTCTTTCTTCCTCAACTCCTCTAAGTTTTTGTTCACCACCCCATTTAAAGGATGGTTCCTTATTAACCAGCTCATGTCATAGCCACGCAGTAGAGGGCAACCGTGACAGTAGAGTCTCTTTTTCTTTCCTCGTAAGAACTGTAAAACCTAGCTGGTTTATGTTATTGTTATAAGACATTATTGTTGTATCAGCACTCAGAGGTCTTTCTCAGGCCCAGCCGTGTCGTTGTGCTGGGAGATGCTCACCCACCAAAACCAGCCCTGGCCCTGGCAGAGGAGGGAGTGACCTGCTCCCCACATGTCCTACAAACTAGTGGTTTTCAAGTATTTATTTGTCTCATGGGTACTGGGGCAAGTTTCAACACCTATGTGTTCAACACCCCCGCCCTGATTTGGTTATTTTTAGTAGTTTGTAGGGCAATCTTACGATTTTTAAGGCCTGGTATACGATTGCGCATTATTTGGTACAATAACCCATGAGAACGGCAATATTGTGCTATGAGACTTTGTGCCAGTTGTTGGTTTTTTGGTTTGGTTGAGCAGGCTGGTGACAGCTACGAGGCTGGTGATAAAAATAACAGGATCTTAGCAGGGATATGCCAGCAATCATACTGGGGGCAGCCGCACGTTCTGGCTGGTGATCTCACCACATGGACGCATCTAGGACCTGCCCTGACGCTGGTACAGCTCTGCAGTTCAGGGGTTTCACCACATTCAAAAATACCCATTTTGGCCTCTTCCCTTTTCATCACTGGCCCGGGGAGAACATAACATTAGGGACATAAGAATGGGAAAATATATATTAAAGCTCCCCAGTGAGTTCTCAATGAGCCTTGCCTCTGTTTTGGGAGGAAAGAAAATACGCAGGTGGGCCATGGAGTAAAAATGCCTCGCTGGATCCAGATGTGCTGTCAGTTTTATCTCCCCATAGCCCTCTACACTAAGTCTAGCCCAGGACAGCTCTACTCCTCCATGCAGGTGACAGAGTCAAGGAGAAAATGTGAAGTAATCCCTCTCTGCTCCCTCCTCTTCCTCTCTTTACCATAGGTTACTTGAAACCAGGCTACGCTGCATCATCCCCAGCACGGTTCCCACCACAGGATGCTCCAGCTGTAACTGGGTAAGGACTAAGGTGGCACTTTTATTCTAGGTGTCCTTCAGTCTTCCAGGCTGTCCTGACGCAGTGGGAAGGGCATGAGAGGGAACAGCAAGAGGGTCCTTGTTTTTTTTCTGCCTGCTTCTGGAGCGCCGTGTGGGACAGCACCTTGTGCACGCAGCTGCCGCGGTGCAGAGCGCCGTCCTTCGTGGGCTGCGTTCCTGCACAAGTCTGGCTGCTGCCGCTGCGCCCCGCTGCCCACCTCCTGCACCCCGGGCTGCTGTGCCACATTGCTGAACCTTGCAAGGAGCTGCCGGCGCGTGGCACGGAGCTGCTGTCCCGCTCTGCCCCAGACGGACTGCCTGTTGCCCACCTTCCTCCTAGCACCCTCAATTCCGCCCTTGGCCCCCAGTGCTGTCGCTGCAACGGGGCTTCCTACCTGCTGTCTGCCTCTCCACAGGGCTGAAGATGAGATATACGACGACGTAGAGCCTGTTGGAATGGGCAGGAGAGGTCAAGGCTTCCTGCTGCCCGCCGTGTCCCAGCCGCCAGTGTATCCTCGCCCCAGAGGAGGTGGGTACAGGAGGGGCTGGGACGCTGGTTGGGGCGAGCGCTGCAGCTCAGAGAGCCTTGAGGCCCCCACGAGCCACGGGCAGCAGCAGAGCCTGCGCTGAGCCCGCTGCTCCCAGGCACGGGGGGGCGATGGGTTTCTCTGCTGCCTCCTAAATGGGCACGGGAAACCCTGATACCCCACGTGCGCAGGGGGCAAACTCAGGGTTTGGTCCCAGGAGGGGAAAGCTCTTGCTGCTGTTTCAGTCTTCTGTCCTGTCTCAGTAGGTGTCTACACCTTACAGCAGCCTCACGGCAGCACCTCTCCCGGGGTTTGGTTTTACAGGTGAAGACGCTGGTCGAGCCTCTAACAGGGTTGGTTTGCTGGGAGCCTCACAGAGGTAACAGGGGTTTTTACTCTTTCTAAGGGTCCCAAAATGGCCAGGGCTCCTTGCTGCTTTGACAAAGCTGGTTGGTTTAATGATCTCTGCTGGGCTTGAGATGGAAATGTCCATGGTGAAGAGCACAAGTGGCAGGTTAAACCCAGCCAGAGAGCCCCAGCAGCCCTGGAGGGAGGCACCTTTGGGTGCTGGGGGAGAGCTGCTGCAGGGAAATGCGATGGGGCAGCAGACCCGGTGGGAGAAGGGGAAGGGAGGGAGCAGACCACGGGGCCACCTGAGTTTTCCTGTGACTCAAAATGACTCTGCAGAGAAGCCCAGATCTCCAGGAAGACGAAGCCAATGACACTTAAGGAATGCAAGAAGGAAGAGAAGGCAGACAGGGACTTTCAGAAGAAATTCAAGGTGAGCAGCAACGAGCAATTGCTTGTCCTTCTAAGCTCTGCCTCCTGGGAAGGGTGAAACGTGGTGGCAGAGAGGAGCTGTGCTCTGCAGAGACCAGCTGACACCCAGGTCATCCTGTCCTGTTCCCCACTGAAACATCCCCAGATCAGACCAGTCCCACAGATCATTTGGCTGGAGAGGGATCTGCTTTTTCCAAGAAGGGAGAGTGGTCAGAGCTGCCCAGCTCACGCTCTGCTGGGGCAGCTGGCAAGCTGCAGCACTGCTCTTTGTGTTTCAGTTCGAAGGAAGCATCAATGTCCTGACTCAGATGATGGTTGACCCCGCAGTGACAGAGAAGAGAGGTGGAGGGAAGAACCTGCCGCTGAGACGAGGAGAAATTCTTGATGTCATTCAGTTTACAAATCAGGAGCAAATCCTCTGTCGAAACAGCCAGAGGAGGTGTAAGTCGCTGGGGGCTGAGGCTTTGCCCGCAGCAGGGATCACAGTACACAAAGTTTTGGGAATGAGTTTCCTTGTGCACACCCCCCCAGTAAACAGCAGGAGACATCCCCTTGCCATTAGACCAACCTGACACGTACCCTGGGTCTCAAACGTTCCCACTTCTCTTTGCATCAACATCCTCCTCTTCCTCCCGCTTGGTACCAGCATTTCTGCCATTAGCTGGGCTTGTCTCCCCTCCTGCTAAAAGTCTTCACAGTTCCCGGAGCCGCTCAGCCACCAGCCCAGCACATCCGGCTTTGCCGTAGGCACGGACTCCACACGCCATGTTTACACTGAAGGATGCTGCAGATCCCTCAGGCAGAGACACGGGGATCAGGCTCTTCCCATCCAGCTGCCACCAGCCTGGCAGGCTCATTCCCTGCATTGCCCAGAGCAGGTTCCTTCCACGGCTCCAGCTTGGCTTCCCAGGGCCGGCTCCTCCTTGCCCCCAGCTCTCCCTGGGGGCGTTGCTAAACCCTGTGTGTCCTGGCCAGGGGCAGGCGCTGGCCTGCCCGTGCCCCGGCTCCCGGCACAACCTGACGTGCTTTTCCTTGCTCTGTTGCAGATGGCTACGTGCCCCGGGCCGTGATGCTACACCTGTGAGTATCTTCCCCAGCCCCTTCCTCCTCACTCCACAGCTGTAGCAATTACCTGGCGAGTGCCCGGCACCAAACCAGCCCTGGCTGTTGAGCGCTGACTCAAAAACTTGCGACCCAGGCAGTGACCGTGACCACAAGCATAGCACTGCCTAGTTACCCTGGGCATGGAATCCACCATTTCTGGTGTTAGGAGAGGTTCTGGCACTGGGAGCAACTTCCTGGCGTGCTGTGAGCCCTCCCCAAGCTGTGGTCCCTCACATGGGACCTGCCCAGACGCTGTTTGGATGCTGCCAGTGGCACGGCGCAACAGGCCAGTGCTGTCCCCCCGTGCAGCGGGGTCTGCGGCTCCCAGCAGCCTGGGACAGGGCTGTCATCCGTGCACTTGAGAGGGGCCAGAGCCACCTCACCCCACACCAGAGGATCCCGTCTGTGTGGGGAGAGCACACGGCTGGGAGGAGGCGAAGGCGGCTGCGTGGCGGCCACCAGAGCCTGGAGACACGTTAGGAGAGATGGGGCAGACGCAGCAGCAGGAGCTGGCTCTTGCCTCAGCGTCAAGAGGTGGAGGGGACCCGGGAGACCAGACTGCTCACAGCACCCTGTCTTTTTCCTCCCAGGGACACTGACATCTACGACGATGTTGAGATTTACGGTAGGTGCCGAGGGAACCGCTGCCATAGCCCCGTCACCAAGTGCCAGGTGCTGTTTGCTGGTGCGGGCAGGCAGCAGTGACCCCCACGCCAGCACCAGGGCCTCCCCTCCTGCCCCCTTGCTGTTTCCCCACCTTCCCTCTCTCCCCTCCCTCTCTGTGATTCCTCTCCCTCTCCCTGGGACATCCCTTCCTTTCTCTCAGTTCCTCGCACATACTCCTGTTCCTCCACTCACAATTCCTTGGACTTCCCCGCACCCTTTCCCTTCTCACCTTGCACCCTCCGCTTGCTGCCAGCCCCAGGGACACTTTGATATCCTTTGAGATGTTGAGATGTCCCGGATCTCCCAGACAACACAGGAGGCCCTTTCCCAAGCTCACCCCCAGCATGCAAACTTCCCCCCCAGCTCACGGACTGCTCCGAAGATGGAGCTGAATAGAGAGAACTGTATTTTAGCTGCGCCGATGAGCAAACTTTTTGTCTAACTCTGCCTGGCAGGTTGAGCAGTCCATGCTGAAGCCAAAGGCACAAGACAAGCACCAACAGAGACCCCCCCCAAGGGCTGAAACGTGAAAAAGCACTATATGCCACGCTCCTGCTTTGGAAGGAGCTCTGCTTCCTCTGAGATAGCCTGCAAAAGTCGCCGTGTCCCTGCTGAAAGAGCGGCAAGGCAGTTCAGCTGCGGGGCTGCGAGACGCCTGTCCCACAGGAGCAGGGGGTTCAAAGAGATCCTCAAGTCAAGCCTCCTCTGTGGCTCTGCTTTGTCTGTGTAAATATGGCAACAGTTTGAGGGGTTTGTGGTCTTATTCAAGGGGGAGGTTAAAATCTGTGCCAGAGAGGTTTTAATTCAGAGAGGGTATGATGTTTCCCCGTTCCCAGGGCATCCTCAGCGTGGGAAGAGCCCTAAACCCACCCACCCCATCCTTCAGCCGCCTTCCTTGCTGCTCCCCTGCCCCAGTGAGACTCCTGGCCTGAGCCAGAGTCAAACTGGACACAGAAATACCCTGAAATGTTGTGGGCAGCAATGGTTGTTGACCAGGCATCCCAGCAGCATCCCATGGCCTCAGCGCAGCTTCCCTGCAGAGCTGGCGGGGTGGGGGTGACGGATCTGCCGGGGCAGATATTCCTGTGGATATCAGGAATCCACGTTCAGCATCACCCGGCGGTGCCTTGGGCTGACGGTCTGGGTAGGTCGTCATGGGACGTTCTGCGATTAACTGGGAAACAGCTTTTCTTTGCAAACTCTGCCCTCACAAAGCCCTTAAAGGTGTGGGGTAGGAAGGGGGCGTGCTCTCAGCCAGTGGGAGCACAAATCCTGCGGCAGGACCCAGATCCTTTTGGATCAGGAACTGTGACTGTGACATACAGGGAGTTCTGGGGCTGGATCTCTGCGCTCAGGCGGCAGCACACAGCCCCAGTCTCTGGGATGGAGTGTTAACCTGGGAGGGTTCGGCACCAGTGCCGGCGGGATGCCAAGCCCGGATTAACCAGTTGAAGACGTCACTTTCCGTTACGGGAAAGGCTCCCACATAGCCCCGAAGCTTTTGGTCTCTGGGATTAGCTGCCAGCACGGTCGGCTCCCAGCAAAGGGCAGGGATCCAGCATCGCGGTGGTGCCCGGGGCGATGAACGGGGCCGGGAGCTGCTCCGAGGGGCATCGCCTGGACGGTTGAGGACGACCATGTGGGAGCGGGTCCGGAAAGCTTTGCTGAACTCGCTGTCTGCAACCTTCCGGCGTGTCTGGAAGTGGGTGCGGGCTTTCTGGTTTAAAAATGGCCTCTTGACTCTGTCCATGCTGTCGGTCGCCACCGGCTGCATCCTGGGGTTCCTGCTGCGGGCGCTGGAGCTGACGGAGCTGGTAAGCCTGGCCGGGACCAGGATGGGAGCGAGGGGGATGGAGCAGGGCAGCCGGGGCCACCAGCCCTGGTGCTGGCAAGACGTCACCATCGGGGGCCCCAGACGGGCACAGCCCCAAAGGCGGAGGCTCCTGCCCAAGAAAAGCACCTCTCGGGGCAGGTTTCTCCCTATGATTTTTCTTTTTCCTTTTTGACCAACAAGTGCCAAAGCTGCAGGACAAATCCTGCCTCCCTCCACTGGGAGTGAGGGGCTCTGGGACGGACCCTGTGGAACTGCAGGAGCCTCCAGGTGGGATGAGGATGGGAAAGGTGGGGAATGGATGCTTGGCTGCTGGATGCTCAGTAACATGCTCCCCCCGGCACAAACAGCAGCGCTGGGGGCTGAGGGACGAGCTCCTCCTGTTACCCTTCCCAGCTGCGCAGATGCTCAACCAAAGCACTTTTCCGTTCTCCGGAGAAGGCCCAGAAAATAAATCTGGGGTTACCGGAGAACCTGGGGGCCTTCCAGGGGTCACCTTCTTCTGGGAACCCTTGGAGAGAAATGCCTTGGAGAAAATGCACCTCAAAGGTGGGTTCGCTCAGTGCTTTCTAGGAGCATTGAGCTGTTAAATGCCACCGCGCTAAAATCCACGTGGCTTTAATGACATCGGGCATCTTGGCTGTGGCTCAGCTCTGATCTTCGGCCGGGCTGGCTGAGCCCAGGAAGGGGGATGCTGCTTCAGGGAAAGCTCGGCTGGTGCTGGAACATCCCCGTGTCACCCGCAGGGATTTAGCAAAGTCTTGTCACTTCAATTACGTCCTTCGGCGTCACCATTCGCAACGGGGATGATCTTGTTACTTAATGGAAGCCGGGTGTAATCTCCCTGCACCCCGGTGCCTGTGCCCACAAGTGCCCGGCAGCCACCCACACTGGATGTGAGGCCTGGGGGGCTCCTGCCCCTTGTCCTGCCATGCACCGAGTTCGTCCATCCTCTGCCCCAGTCCCACAGTCCTGTTCCCACAGCCCTGCACGTGGTCCCCAGCAGCCACTTCTCTCAGGTGGAGACTTTTGTCCCAAAATCCGCGCAGCAGATGAGGGGTTGGAGAAGCAGCCAGTCCCTGCTTTCCTCCCCGCGATGGGAAACTGCCATGAAGCCAAGAAACCCACTGACCAAAGAGATGATGTTCAAATCTGTTATTACTCCTTGCACCCAGCTGGACCCACTGCGGCTCCACTCTACATCAGCTCTCTGATGGAATCAGCCAAGTTCAGGCCACATGGGTGGGTTAGCGCAGGGAGAGCAGCGTGGAGCATTTATTTTACTAGTTTCCCTCAGCATCCCTCAAAGCCCAGTGGTGCTGGTTACTTTGGAGTGACCAAAAGCACCTGCTTGGCTTTGGGTCATCTCAGATCCGTCCCTCTACAGGGCCACAGTGAGCGACTGGGGAGCACGGAGGGAGGGAAGGTGGATGGGGTGAGGGATGGGTGGAGGCATGGAAGGAACTCGGCAGCCAGAAGGATGGCGGATGGAACAGTGGCTGGAGGGATGGGGATGGTAGCTGGATGGAGCGATGGTAGCTGGATGGAGGGATGGGGATGGTAGATGGATGGAGGGATGGACAGTGGGTGGAGGTAGAGATGGATGGATGGATGGATGGTGTATGGAGGGAAGGAGGGAGGGATGGTGGAGGGAGGGATGCTGACCAGGTGGCTGTTGGTCTCGCAGACCCCTCACTCTTCCCTTGGTCATGGCTGTGGGATCTGGGCTCTGGGGGTCTCTCTCCACACAGCCCTTCCCCATGCCCATGTGAGGAGCGTAGGGAGTGGGCAGCTGCCATGGGGTGGAAACCTCCCGCAGCGCACCACCAGACTGGGCACTCCTCTCCCTGCGCTGGGCTTTGCCATTTGCAGCCACAAAGTATTTCCACCTTTTGCTCCAGCGCCAGGCTGCACCCAGCAGCTTCGGGGCACTTTTGCATGTGCAGCCGAGCCTCTGCTCCCCAGTAACAAGTGCCGTGATGTTTGGGAGGAGCCAGTGCTGGGCCCATGAGGACCATTCCCTAGAGGGTGATGGACCAAGGATGTCTTTGGAAGGGGACCAGCCCCACGTGCCCCTCTCCGGTTCACAGCCAGGTTTCCCACGTCGCCAGCATTTCCCATCCCTGACCCAGCTCCCAGTACGGGACAGCCAGAGAAACAGTGTCTCTGAGTGCCACCAGGAACAGCTGCTCAGAACCAAGCTCAGAGCTGGGTGTGTTGGGAAAAGTGCAAATTTGTCAGGTTTGAGCCTTTAACCTGCAATCAGAATCCACTTCTCAGCTCTCAACGGCTCCGCTCTACTTGCAGGAGAAGCAGTATTTTTCCTTCCCTGGAGAGCTCCTCATGAGGATGTTGAAGATGCTGATCCTGCCCTTGATCACCTCCAGGTAAGGCATCAACTTCTGCTTCTAAAGCACCATCTCTCCATCACACTGAGGAGATCGACCCACGACTCCCCTTTGAGGACATCACCCTAAACCTGCCTGGGGTGAGAATACCCCAGCCCCAAGCAGCCAGCAAGACAGCAGCACCCGCTGGCTCGGTGTCCATCAAACTCCATGATTTCCCAGCAATGGTCTGGGGCAAATCCTCACCTGGATTTGGTGGCCACTTGCACCCAGGTCAGTCACCCGCTGGAGTGTTTCCCTTCTTTTTGGCCCCAGCCAGCTGGCGATGCTGGGACCATCCGTGGGTGGAGGATGATGGGCAGCTGTTTAAACTCAAAGCCCATCTCATTACTTAGAGCGTTTTGAGAAAGCTCAGGTAGAAACCACAAGCGTCTCTCAATGTTGCATCTGCGTTTGTAAACCCCACTTTTATCAGCCCATCCCAATCTCAGAATAAGAAACAGAGCTGACAGAGTCACACTCAAGTCTAAGCAAAGTCTTGAAAAGCTTACATGGATTTACGTATTTTAAACAATTGCTGGCACATGCTCATTAGAAATAGCCAAGCAATTAGCTCTTTGTTCCTTTGAGCACCTGTCACTGCTCTGTTGTTTTTCAGGGTTTGCTGGCTGCCCCATTTGCCTTTAGTTTATTTTTGGGAGAAGTGTGGTCACAGGATAGATCCTGGCCACACTCGGCCTTTTCGGTATCAGCCCTTGTAGAGCTGCTTTCTTTTCCCCTCCAATATTTCACCCACCCTTCCCTGAGGCGCTGCCTGGCTCTTCCTTCGCTCCCGGCGTGATCCCAGCCCTCCTCGCAGCCCAGTGGTGCTGGGTCGTCGCAGTTCACACCTCTCCTGCCTGCGGACACGAGGTCTGCACAGCACCCCCAGGATTTTTCTTGCACGTTTATTTGAAGCCGGCATTTTTCTTATTTAATTCCTGAATGATGGTGAAGCGGCATCTTCCCTCTATGCACTCTCCCAGAGGGGACCGGGGACACACTGCAGATGGATTTGTCTTGGTTTGGGGCTCAGTTCTGGAGCTCCCCAAGCCTCACGTTGGAAAGCGTCACCCATCTTCGTGTTGCTTTTATGGCCTCCCTTGAGCTTCCCAGGGTCTCTCTTCTCCTAGACACATGGCTGCTGGGGGGGATCTGTGGGCTGGCCACCGCCTCAACCACGCATCCCTCCTGTGTCCCCAGGGGTGGCACTCACCCGCACAACCTCCGTCTCTGTCACATCCCACTCTGGGCTCGCCGGGCCACCACCGACCGCTGCTGCCAGGCTTGGCCAGGGCTCTGCAGGGTCCCCAGGGAACTGGAGCAGTGAGAACCCACGCCAGGAGCTTGGTGTGGGTCTGTGTGCACATGGGGTCCCGCAGCCCCCCAGACGCTCCCGTTTGCCCCCAGTGCCAGCCCAGCCACCAGCCTGCTGGTGCAGCCTGTAATACCCTCTCTATTTTTAGTCCAGTTTTGTTTAAAAGTAGCTTATGGGCTACTTCTTAGGAAAGCTTATGTGTATGTGAAGTCTGAACCAGCAGCTATTCCCTGGGGGAAGCGCGGTCCATCCCCACAAGGATTTTATAAACCTTTGCTAACACTTTTCTTCACTGTTCACAGTGATATGCAGCAGCAGCACAGGGTGTCGGAGATTTAACCGAACAGTATCACACACACACACAAAAAAAAAAAGAGTAGCATTAGCTATTCATCATGAAAATACACAAAGAATATTTACTTCTTAGCTATTGGAAAAACCAGAAAATGTGGCCAGACCTTGAAAGGGGACTCAGAGGTGTCCCTGCCCATCGCAGCTCAGCCTGCGTTGCCACAAGCCCATCCTGGGTGTGAGCTCCTGCGGGCACAGGCATGGAAATGTGCGGGAGCTTGGTGATGCCCCTAAGCATTGAGTAAAAAAATATCTAGAGAAACTTCTCCCACCTTGGAGATTTTGCCCAGTGCAGTTTTGGGAGCAGACGCTGACCACAAACTTTTCTGCTGCAGCCTCATGTCCGGGCTGGCCACCATGGACTCCAAGGCCTGCGGGAAGATGGGGATGATCACCATTACCTACTATCTTTGGACAACCTTCATGGCAGTGACTGTCGGGATCATCCTGGTGGTCAGCATCCACCCTGGCGCAGCTGCCCAGAAGGACAACTACTCCGTGGGGAAAGTGGTGCTCAGCTCTGCTGACGCGTTGCTGGATTTAATCAGGTACGCTGCAGGGTTCCAGGACGAGCCAAGTTTATCATGGGATTTCACAGACAAGATCTTCCCGCGACGCACTGAGTTCCCAGGGGATATTTAGATCTCAAGGGAATGCTGACCAGGTACCTCCAAGCCCAGCAACACGGGCTTCATTTCTCCCCACGCATGTCCCTCTGGCCACTCTGTCACTGCCATCGCTCTTCTCCCAGAGCCACCAGCAAAGAGGGAGGCAGCTGCAGGAAACAGGAAGATTGAAATTCCTTGCAAAGCTCAGCAGTTCTCCCTCTGCAGCCCCAGCTGTGACATGCAGCTCCTTGGGATCTGCAAGGGAAAAAATGAGCAGCAGTTGGGCCAGGGCTGGATTAAAGGAGTGGACGAGGGTTAACTGGGGAGGGGCAGGGGGAGAATCTCCATTTCAGGAGGTGTTTGATTGACTGGAAAAGGCTCCGAGCATCCTGCTCCAGCTTTGCAGCCAGTCCTGCTCTGCGCAGGGGGCTGGAGGTGGCCGATGTCCATCCCAGCCTCTAGCTCTCTGAGTCCAGTTTACACGTGGTTCACAGTCCTGCTCTTCAGTCCCCTTCCAGCCTGTCTTCATCCTCAGCTTGCGCAGAGGACGTCAAGCTGGTGTTGGCTGTAATGGTCCTCCCCTTGGCCTGGAGAGCTGGTCCAGAGCTGCTTCCCAGGTTGTTCCCTGTGTTCTCATGATGCGCTTTAACCCCTGCGCCATTGCTCTCTTACAGAAACATGTTTCCTTCTAATCTCATCGAAGCTTCGTTCCAGCAGGTGAGTCCATCCGGCCCCATCCGCTGCGATGGTGCTCAGCTTCAGATGGGGCTGTTCTCCGTGACTGGGGGCTGTTCTCCGTGACTGGGGGCTCTTCCCCACCCACAGCCCAGACACGAGTCCGTTCCCTCTGCCTCCCTCCCCACCCTGCCTGCTCCCTGGCTGCTTTCTGCTCACCCCAGGGTGGGCACCCAGAGGCGGGAGGGTGCTGGCGGGGGCACGGACTCACAGGGACACCCCTCCCTGCCCTCCTCTACGAAAGCAGCACAACGCCTCTTCCCTGGGACCCCGCTCTGGTGCTGGAGCTTCTCAATCCGTGGGGATCAGGGAGCAGAGGCAGAGGGGTGGGCGGGCAGCCGGCATGGGGAAGGAAAGCTTGAAGGAAAGGTTGGGGTGGACAAAGGGGAGAGGCCAAGCAGGGGCCAGGTAGGGTGGAGGGGAGAAGGGAGAACGAGCAAACCCGTGGCATTGGGAAGACATCCGTAAAGCCCCCAGAAGGAGAGGGATGGGGGGTGAAGGGGCCTCCCCGAGGGCACCACAGCACTTACCCAGAGCTGCTCCGAGACCCTGCAGGGACCCGACTCACAAACGCCGTGTGTCCGCCCGGAGAAGCGCAGCCTCGCTCGAGGATGGCTGTGCTGAGGTCTGCAGGGAACAACCACAGTTCCCCCTGCCTGTTTCTTGCTTCTTTTCTTTCCACCAGCCTCTTATTGTCTGAAAAACAAACTTTGAACCTCCAAGACCACCTGGGGCAGTGATGGCTTTGCCTGTGTGTTCAGAGCAGGATGGAGACCATTGCCAAGAGGACACTAACCTCGCTGCTTTGCTTTTGTTCCAGTATCGAACTGTTCTTGTCCCAGTGGTGAAGTCTCCTGGCTTTCCAAAGATCCCAGGGAAATCTCTCAGCTTTATTTACTTTGCACCCGATGATGAAAACCCGGAAATTCATCGTCCTGTGTTCCTTGAGCTGACGCCGTCGCCTGAGATGACCTACAGGACCCTGCCTGGGACCAGCAACGAGATGAACGTCTTGGGAATTGTGATCTTCTCAGCAACAATAGGTACCTGCTCAGTAGAGAACGGGGCTGTGCACTGCTCCTCGACCCAGCTCACAAGGCTGCTCGGGGTGTTGCGACCCAGGGTGGTGCGTGCTGTGGCCACCGTGCTGTAAATCAAGGTGGGGACGCTCAGAGGGACAAGGTTATTTGAGCTCTAACTGCTCAAGTCCCTGGGGAACCAGGCACAGCATGAAGCTTGTACCAACACCTTCATCAGCACCATCCATAGTGGAGCTCAGAAAAGGTGTTAGGCACTGAGCAGGCTGTTTGCTCCCCAGATTTTCCATATGAGCCTTCACAGCCCAAACACGGATCCTGAGGGTTTGCAAATCATCACGTAAGCTTTTTATGGGTCCTTTTTATGAGGGTCCTTTTTGTGAAGTGAGTTGTAACTTCCGCAGAGGCTACCTAGGACACAGTTCATTACAAACGCTCCAAACCCTTCCTGCTGGCAGTGTTCAAGCTCCCTGAGCTTGACAAAAGCAGGGCCAGGCATGGTGCCTGTCACAAATGTATGGAAATTTATAAGAGGAGTTGCTGAAGGAGCTAAGAAAGCTGTCTGTGTTGAACAGCCTGCAATCCTGTGTGGACAAGGTGCTCAGCAGCAATTTCAGGAAGGAAGAAGAAGCAGAGGCTGGATGGAGAGAACATGTGCAAGGGGACAGGGAGGAAGAAGGTTTAAAGTGGGGAAAGTCGTGGGAAGGAGGAACTTGGAGCTGACTCTAAGACAGAAGGACACTGGCTGCAAGGTTGAGTGAGAAAGGGAGGAAGAGGCGAATCAGGAGGGAAAAGAGTAGGAGGCAATGAGATGAGCGTGGGGGAATTAATGGCAGATTAAAAGGTGAGGGCAAGGAACTTGAACTTAGTGTATAAGGAACCAAAAAGCCAATTAAGAGGATTTGAGGGGTGGAGGCAGCGCAGCCAGCACAGCGCTGGAGCACAACAGCCTGCTGTCAGCCAGGGGAGAGCAGCCAGGTTTAAAGGCTATGATACAGTAAATGCCCGCAGGAGACGGCCACAGCGAGCCTGGGCAGAGACAGACCCACTTAAATATCCTTACAGATGAGGGATGTCTACGCCAGACCCCCATCGCAGTGCCCAACACCAGCTGCAGACCACAGACCTGCCGGGAGCGTGCCAAACTCCTGCCCCCAGGACACATACCCTCCTCCAGCCCAGCCAAACAGGCAAGGAGAAGCCGCTTTTCTCCTCCGAGATTACCACCCCAGCACCCTGCCGGCGTGGGAGTGCGGATCAGCGCTGAGTTAGGACGCAGCGGGAGATCACCTGGGCCAGCCCCAGCCACCCCGCTGCGCCCCCCGGGTTACGCACAGGATGGATTAGAGCTCCACAAAGCTGCAGGCGGGCAGAGCATCACCTGCACCGGGGACAGGCAGCTGGGAAAAGGGCACTCATACATCAGCAGGAAGCTCTGCCTGTGAGGAGAGGTTGAATTAACGGGGTTTGCCCGGCAGAAGATAGGGGAGAGGGACAGGAAGGTCAGGCAACATGGCTCCGTGCCATGGGAAACGGGGATCAGCTCCTCCTTGCAGCAAGGCGGGGGAGGCCAGGTGGAAACCAGATGGGATCTCAGCAAAGGGTGTTTGTGTCCAATACCAAAAAGCCAAACACTTTGTGGGACTGAGACCAATGTGGTGCCCGCTGGTTACCTGGAGTGGCTTTGCTGTGGCCGGTAACCCCACACAGCTACCACAGCTCCACCGAGCATCTCCGGTTGTCTCCATTGCTCTTGAAATCCAGAAAAGGGCAGAGATTTAAAGTTACTTGAAGCAAGCTGTCCATTCGCTAGGGTGGTCTCTCCAAATCAGCTGTCTCTAGGACCTGAAGAGAAATTAATTTCTTTCAAACCAGCTGTTACAGCCACCAGATACTGGATGAATATCCACAGAGCTAAGATTTGAGTATGTCACACCTTGTCTTATTTCTGGAAGTCCTGGCAAAGACGACCCTCTCATCTCTCTTCTGAGCAAGCCAAGAGATCCAACTACCTGCCAAGGGTCTCTAGGAGTCCTCAGCCCTGGAGACTCAAGAGGGATGAGAGGCACAAGACAAGATCCTGACTATATTCTTCTTTTCCAAGCTAAAGTAGACACTTGTTCAGTGCTCCAGAAGCAGTAAATTTAGCTAACGGGACCACACAAAGTATGTGCGCTGGGCTAGAAACTAGATGGGCTCAAAGACTCATTTTCCTTTTGGTCAATGGGTACCTGGGGAACCTCCTTGCCAGCGAAAGCAATGGGATTTAGCGCCAGCCAATTTTGTGCTGGCAGACCAGAAAGCACCATAACCCCTCTAACCACTTGTGTATTTCCACTCCACTATTCCTTCAACGGAAAATTCGACTGGAATTAGGTTAATACAGCAACATCAAAAGAAAAACCAGAATTAAGACAGGAGGCTTAACACCTGTATCTAAGCAACTCAGTTGGGTCTTTCCTGACATACTATTTTACGGCTGCACGTGTTGTCACCACCACGGTACAGTCTGTGAGCCTCTGACAAAGCCGTCTGCCTGAACTAGCTGGGCAGCAGCCATCCCATCCCATCCCATCCCATCCCATCCGGGAACTGCCACCGCCCGTGGGGATCCGGCAAATCCAGGCACTTCTGAAGAAGTTCATCTGAGCAGCTGACGTGGCCCGCGGCTCCTTTCGCTCCAGAGCAAGGGCAGGGATGCAACATATCGTCACATCCTCAGCTACATATAACCCCACTGAGCTTTGTCCTTTAAAAAAAATACAATTTTTTGCTTCTGCAGCTACATTATTCTTGTATTACCAAACAGCAAAAAAACCAGCTTATCCACCTTGAGAAGTGACTCTTCCAATACTGAGCAGCAGTGAAGGGTTTATCGGTTATCTGTGCAAGGAACAGTCCAAATCCTGGCTTTGGGTTTGGTGGGTTTGAGAAAAGGCTTGTATTTGCTGGGAGCAGAGAATTACTGTGACTCGTAAGAGCACGTGGAAATCTGTATTAGGTCTGAGCTGCTGTGAGTTTGCCCAGGGAAACTCATTCTGCGACCACCAGAGCCTCAAGAGGCTCAGCAGGACGCGTTGCTCCTACGGTCCTATTGAGTAACAGAAACCAATGTGCTTGGTTGCAGGACTTCTCCTGGGAAAAATGGGTGAGCGAGGAACTCCGCTGGTTAACGTGTGCCAGTGTCTGAACGAAGCAGTTATGAAAATTGTCTCGATGGCAGTTTGGTAAATCTGTTTTTGATTGATTCAGTAATTGTCTTACCTGCTACCTAAGGGTAATGCCGGTCGTACGTCTGCAAGTATCTCCTGTGAGCACTGGATTTATTTTCATATGACTGTACCGCACGGTACCAAATACTGTAATGACTATTGTGGAGTGCTTCAATGATTGCTGCATCCTCATAAATCATTTTTTATGCTTTTTCTTTGCAGGTACTTCCCCTTTGGCATTGTATTTCTCATCGCTGGGAAGATCCTGGAGATGGAAGATCCATCAGTTATAGGACAGAAGCTGGGACTATATGCCATTACAGTAGTGTCAGGGCTGGTCATCCACGGACTCATTCTCTTACCTCTGCTTTTTGCGCTCATCACCAAGAAAAACCCCTTTGCTTTCATTCAGGGGATACTGCAGGCCTTGCTGATTGCCTTGGCTACGTCTTCCAGGTATGAAAACGTGGCTGAAATATGTTGAGACAGCGGAGGAGGCACCTGGTTTAGTTGAGGGAGACGTGACTGTGTCTATGGCCAGGCGAGCTGTGGGAGAACATGTATAACTCAAAGAAAAATTATGCTCCAGCTCTATTTGAAATGAGATCACTTCCAGGGTTAGTAGGAAGCAGGATGCTTGGCACTGCCCCGGTGCTCAGCGGGAACAGCCTCAGTGCGTCTTCAGACCCCACCACCTTGCGTTGCCCTTCTGCTCGCCCTCTCCTGGGGTGTCCCCAGAGCAGTGCAGCACCGTTTGCGCGTATGTGTGCTTCTTTTAATTGCTGCGGTCGGTTTTCTTTGACAGAATTCAAAATAGGGCTGCTGTCAGTGTTTTATGAACAGCGTGGGGTTACAGTCCTGGGTTTCAATTGGAAACATCAAAAGCTTTTCAAAACACTTTACTGAAAATCTTAAATCAACTCCTGTGTATCCAAAGCTCATCCAATGACAAGTGCTGTCTACTTTGATGAGATTTTATAATTTTAGATTATTTTTATCAATTTTTATCTTCATTGAAAAACATTCTTTATAACAGTGAAGAAACTTTACATTAGAAACTACCGTCCTTTCTGGAAGACATACAAATTAAAACATTTTCTTAGAAAACATTTGACCAGGCAAAGGGTTTTTCTGGCCTCCCTAATGCTGCTTCTTCACATAATCCCAATAAAACCATTTAGGATTGTGCCTCCTTCCCCCAGCACCCACCAACGCAGGTCTCTTCTGCTGCTCACAACTACCTGATCTCCTGGACTTGGGGCTCCAGCTCTGCCTCCAGCAGGATTTCTCCTCCCTCTCCGCTCCTGGCGAGCTGGAGCGCGGTTCCGTAGAGGAGGGCGGGAGCACTCCGCTCCTCATCCCAGCCCCGCAGTCTGCGCCAGGCTCCGTTGCGCTGTGTGCTGCAGCCAACTCCTTTCGGAACAGCGGTCCCTGCCTCCAAAATCCTACCACAATCCCATCCGCTTCTTTTCCGCGCCCGTTTCCTTTCTTCCGTTGGCTCTTCTTCTTCCACATCCTTACCCCGACTCCCGCGTGACAGCTAAACAGGAACAAGAGAAAGAGGTCAGGGGGTGCAAGAGCAGACGCAGCGGCTCCTCGTGGTGTGGCGCGGAGGAACAAGCGGGTCCGGCTGGACCCGGCACGGCCAGTGCTGGCAGACGTTGCCCCACACCAGCGTTCGAGGTGCTGCAGGATTAACGTGGGGACCAGGGACGTACAACAAAGCTGTATCTGTCACACAGAGCTGCTCCTACGGAGTAGTTTAACTTGCAGCCAGTGGTTCACCAACTAATTGGCTAATTATGTATATACCGCAGGTAGTGCAAGTGGAAGAAACTTTCATTGCTACAGCAGTTTGTATAATATTGCTGCTGCATCTACCCTCAGGAGACCATGTATTTCTAAACATTTATTTCTATAATGTTTTCTATATTATATTCTATAAGACGTTGATTCCTATTTATAAAGCTCGATGCAAACGACAGAGAGAATTACTGACCATTTCTTGTCCCGCAGCTCGGCAACGTTGCCCATCACCCTGAAGTGTCTCCTGGAAAACAATGGGATAGACAGACGCGTGGCACGATTCGTCCTCCCTGTCGGTGCCACCATCAACATGGACGGGACGGCACTGTACGAAGCCGTCGCTGCTATCTTTATTGCCCAGGTCAATGAATATGACTTGGATTTGGGACAAATCATAACGATAAGGTAAATGTTTCTTTGCAGCAGCCGAATTATTTCTCTTTGTTCCTATTTACGGGCATTACAACAATCTCTCAGACTTTTCCCAGCAAGAGTGAACTTTGCTGGGAAGCTGGGGAGCAGGGAAAGGTGCAGCGCTGTGCGCCAGGGGAAGCTCGGGCTCTGCACTCTCACAATTTGCTGCAGAATCAAACTCTCCCTGTCGGTAAAAGCCAGACTGTGAACTAATAGCACGGCTGGAGCAGGTCAACGCCCGCAGCACGGATGAATGATCTTAGCACAGAAGGGGTTGGTGCAATTGTAATTTACTTCCCTCGAGGACCAGAATATCCTCATTTTCCAAGCAGGGAAATAAAGCACCTGTCTAGATGAAAATAAGTTAGTACAGTTGCACATATTTAGCAGTTTTACGCAGGGGCTGCCTACGCTGGAGCACCGAGGGCTGTTGCGTGAGCACAAAGCCGAGAGCACCGGCTGCAAGCCCTCAGCCACGACGTGCCCAGGCAGGGATTTGGGATAGAATCAGGGAGCAGGAAGGTGGAAGAAGCCAGATCCAACCCAAGCCTTCCATACAGGAATAACTTACTTGGCCATACAAACATGCTTGCTTTATTTTAAAAACAAACAAACCAACAAACCAAAAAACCCACAAAAGCCCCAAACCCCCTCCAAAACACTCAAACAAAAAACCCCAACGAACAAAACAGAGTAACTGTGCAGCCACCTTCTGTTTGCAGCATAACAGCAACCGCAGCAAGCATAGGGGCGGCTGGGATCCCCCAGTCTGGACTCGTCACCATGGTCATCGTGCTGACTTCCGTTGGGCTGCCGACCGACGATATCACGCTCATCGTCGCGGTCGACTGGGCTCTGTAAGTATTTTCGGGGTGCAGCATTACAGACGGGTGCAAAGTGCCCACCCATTTGAAGCGGCTCTTGCAGGGGCAAATTGAGATTAAGGCACCACAGAACAAGGCCAGGAGCCAAGTGTGAAATTCTTCATTTTCCGATTATTTTCTTGAAACAGCCCATGATAACTAGAGGCAAAGATCTCCTAAAGCAGCGTCTGACTGGAGGCATTTCTGTTCTGAGGTGCCCATCGCTGCCCAGTGCCTCATTAAGGACTGTGCGTGGAAGAAGTGACGGTGGCATCCAGCCACTCTTTCAACTACAGTCACCAGTTTGAAACACCAGCTTGTTCTGATCTTTTAGGTGAATGCCTATCGGATTGTACAACGCATCTTTGTTGGAGGTCTCAAATAAGTAACAAAATCTATCTTTCTGAAACATCTATACATTTATACTTCTAAGAGATCAAAAGGATGCTACTTTCCCCCACAGTGAGAGGATAGAAAAGGAGGAAAGTAGGTGTATAGTCTTGGTTTCATGAAGCATCTCCGTGTGAGGCTGCTAGTTAGTGCAGCCCCTAGGAATACCTCAAGTCCTAGTCTTCTCCAAGCTGTCCGCTCTGCGAACAAAGGAAGATGGACAGCACAACAGTCAAAGCGAAGTGGTGGATGGTACAGTATTTGTTTTGGTGGAATATTATCCCTGGTAGAGGACAACTGGAATATTATCCCTGGTAGAGGTTCCTGGTAGAGGAACAAGGTTGGTAAGGCAGGGTGAGCGTTATCTGGCTTCATACAAAGAGAAATTAAAATCAGCCAGAAAGATGCTGACAATGAGAGCATAACAAAAGGGGTGGAAATACGCAAATATTTAGGAAAAAAAGCATCATCTCCAGGGAGAAGAAAAAAAAAAGTCAGTCATAGAAACCAATAATAACCCATAAGCTACTGGTAATTATCTACAGTATGTGCCCAGGCAGTTTGCTGTCTCTGTTTCTGAAACATAGGCATTTTCCCAATTAGAAAGTAGAAAGAACAGAGAACTAGATGTCACAGCAAAACAGTAACAAGGTAAAGTCCAAGTTGGTTGCACAGCAAATCACAGCAGAAAACACGACAGACAGTTCTTGCATTTAATAAGCAACTTGTCTCCCAAACCCATATGTCACCAGAACTAAAGCATCACTGGGGTTTCTAAAAGTAAGGATGATATTTTCAAAGGATTGCATCCAACACCAAGGAATTCTGTCTTCCAGCGAGAGCATCTTCATCTGTATGGATGAAGACCAGATTGATCTTGAGACAAAAACTGATGCTTGATTACATTTGTCACAGACAAACAGAAGTCAAACACAGGCAGTTTGTGAAATGTGCCATTTTGAAGTACTAAGATGAAAATGAAGGAAATTCTCTAGGTGAGAAAACATAGAGTAGATGCTCCAGCTGGGGCTGGAAGAAGATTTTCTCCCCGAGAGGCATCTCAAGGAGTTTTGTGACTCACTGAGGCAGCTCACCCCCACATTGCGCAAAAATGACAATAGGAAAGACACGGAGGGGCCGGAGCGTGTCCAGGGAAGGGCAGCGGAGCTGGGGAGGGGTCTGGGGCACAAGTGTCCTGAGGAGCAGCTGAGGGAGCTGGGGTTGTTCCGCCTGGAGAAGAGGAGGCTGAGGGGAGACCTTCTCGCTCCCTGCAACTGCCCGAGAGGAGGGTGTAGCCAGGGGGGGTCGGTCTCTTCTCCCAAGGAACAGGCAGTGGGATGAGAGGAAACGGCCTCAAATTGTGCCAGGGGAGGTTTAGGCTGGAGATGAGGAAAAATTTCTCCATGGAAAGGGCTGTCAAGCGCTGGCAGAGGCTGCCCAGGGCAGTGGTGGAGTGGCCATCCCTGGAGGTGTTTCCCAGCCGGGCAGACGCGGTGCTGAGGGACACGGGTCAGGGGTGGGTTGGGCAGTGTTGGGTTGACTGTTGGACTCCATGATCTTTATGTTCCCTTCCAACCTAGGCAGTTCTATGTTTCTGTGATGCCATGACAAGCCCCATGAGACAAACGCAGCCCCATCGCCTTCAGGGTAGTGGGCTCACACAGACATCGCGTGTACCGTTTTCTCTCTGTATTTGCAAGAACGACACTGCACTTAACTCGCCATTGGCAAACCCAGTGGCAGAGACATTAGGGATGGAGCTTGACACGTTTCAATGCCATAAAAGACCCCGGGCACGTTGGCTGCGGCCACCAACTGCATCCTCTTGGCTCTCTCTCATCTAGGGATCGATTTCGAACTATGACCAACGTCCTGGGTGATGCTCTGGCTGCTGGGATCATAGCACACGTCTGCCAGAAAGACTTTGCCCCAAAGCCCCCCCCGGTACGTACAGCTTGTCAGGGAGAGCAGGGGGACGCAGGGGACACAATGACTGCACAGACACGATGCACGTGCTCACTTAAGAAATTAAAATGGTATTTTTTTCTCTTTTTGCAGCAAGATCCAGTAAGCAACACAGAGAAGTTCCCTTCTGTAGAGACTCCGCACCTGCCTCCCAAAGACAACGTGATTGAAATGATTGAAGAAACCTTATTCGATCAGACAGGAGTTCATTATAACATCTGTCAGGTGTAGATCACAGCATTCCTGCTCCCGGGAATGGGATCTTGGTGCTAAACACTGACAGTGTGAATGTCCTATATAGATGCTCCGCAAGACAAAGGCCTTACTTGGCACAAGAAGTGGAAAAATCCTCTCTACCTTTTGAAGACAGAGGGATTCTCCAGCACGCACCCAAACAGCCCGGCGGCGGGGAAGGGAGCCAGCTCCTTGCGACCCAGGAGCCAGCTGTGCTCTCGCCGCCCAAAACAGCTGGAGCAGCGGGGAGCGGAAGGTTTTACGCCTCGCATTTTTTCAAGCCCACTTCTTTTTGAAGGTTAAGGAGGGGAGCAGGTATTAGAAGCCTGGGACTGGACTAGATGAGAAAGCAGCAGAGATGGGACAAAAATCTGACACCTCAGGTCAGCAGCCCGTATACGCTGGCCAGGTTCTACTCTACAAGGTTTTATTTCTTTTGTTATAGAGATGATTTTTTTTTTTTTTTAATCGTGGCTTTTTGTATTACTAGGTTCTCATCTGAAAACTAAGATTAAGTGATTTTTTTTTCTAAAGCTCAAAATCCAAGTTGGATATAACTGGATTTTCCAGCCATTACACAGAGATGGGACAGCTGGCTGAAGTGGTTTGCTCGGCATGGACAGTGAGGTTCATTTTCACTGCAGGGATGGAAGGACCAGCTGTACACGTGTTTTTACCGGCTGTTTTATTACAGTGAAACTAACTGACCAGGCCAAATTGCATTTGTGTTGATTTTCCCAGCTAAGGATCCGTCCCCAAGTTCAAATTGCAATTACAGCCTTAAAATCCAGGCTTCCCAGGGCAGCCTTCTCCACAAAAGCCTTTTATAGCAACAATTCGTGCTGCTGAATTCATTTGGCTCTTGAAATGCCATCTCATCCCCTTTCTGCCTCTTGCTTTGTCTTTACTGCCAGTGTTAAGTCTCGTGGAAGCAGCTTAAACTCCCACTAATGTCACTTAACTATTCCCCAATTGCACACGAAGAAAAAATTCTGTGCGTAACTTGTCATGCTGGAGTCAGGGGTTTTAAAATAATTTCTGATTTAGAAGAAACGTTAATTCCACTTCTGCCAAATGAAAAGCAGAAGCAATTAAACATCATAAACCAGCTTTTGCACAAAAACTAGTCTTCTGCTCCCTATTAACTTCATAAAGCCTTCAAAGAATCAGAATCACGGTCAAGGTAAGCCTGAGGTACTTCTGTGAACTTTGGCCTTTCTCACACTTTCCTCCTAGGCTGGTTAGTTTTTTATACCTTCTTAAACATTGCTGTCCAACTATTCTTCATTAGAAGCAGTTAGGTCTTTTGCAAAAAGAAAAAACAATCGTATTTCAAATCAAGAGATCTCTGCAGCATCCCAGGTCAGCCCTCCCTCATTTATCCCTCCTGATCATTTATTATCAGCTGGACGAGATGATCATAGAACCATACAATGGTTTGAGTGGGAAGGGACCTTAAAAATCATCCAGTGCCCTGGGCAGGGACACCTCCCACCACACCAGGCTGCTCCAAGCTCCGTCCAACCTGACCTTGAGCAGCTCCAGGGATGGGGCAGCCACAGCTTCTCTGGGCAACCCCGGCCAGGGGCTCCCCACCCTCACAGCCAGGAATTTCTCCCCAATAGCTCACCTAAATCTCCCCTCTTTTGGTGTAAAACCGTCCCCTCTTGTCCTCTGGCTCCACTCCCTGATCCCGAGTCCCTCCCCAGCTTTCCTGGAGCCCCTTTCAGACACTGGCAGGGGCTGGAAGGTCTCCCCGGAGCCTTCTCTTCTCCAGGCTGAACCCCCCCAGCTCTCCCAGCCTGTCCTCCCAGCAGAGGGGCTCCAGCCCTCCCGGCATCTCCGGGGCCTCCTGCGGCCCCGCTCCAGCAGCTCCGTGTCCTCCTGCTGTTGGGACCCCCGGAGCTGGAGCCAGGATTCCAGGTGGGATCTCCCTCGAGCGGAGCAGAGGGGCAGAATTACTGATGTGAAAAAGCCAAAGGCAGTATGGACAATCCATCTTCTTCAGCACTGCAAACAGGGGGAGAAGAGGCAGCTTAAAACCTTTTAACAGGGAAAAGAAACTGTGGAAAAGCTAAAGGAGTAGATTTACTGAATGCCCAAGTTAAGTGGCTAATAAAGCATCCACTGTCTCGGTGGGTGACAGTACCACCCCAACCCCTCTTCTATTTTCAATAATCTGCTGCCAGTGGAAATATTTACCCCAGCTTGTATCTGTGGCTAAGCAGGGAACAGCAGCTCCGATTTGTCAACACTGAAAGCAGCAAAATATCAGTGCGACTTTACATATACAGAATAACGAAACCTTATCAGCGGTTGAGGGACAAGAGATTTCCAGAAGAGAGTTCTGGAAGCTGAGAAAGTAGCACGGAGTCTGGACAAAGTCACTGGGCATCATCTGATTGAGTCGTGTTCCGTCCCGACTCTATTCAGGAGCACCAGGACTGGAGGGACGCAAATAACACACTCTACACCAGGCAAATCAAGGCATCTTGCTTAGCACATTGAAAACTATCTATTCAGCCTCAAAAAAAGGTCAAATACGATTAAATCCTACTAAATGACACAGTGGACCTTCACAGTATTTTAAACTGTCATCCTAGATACCTGTAAGGAAAAAAAAAGGGGCCTCTCTCCATTCTAGCAATGCAAACATAAAGATGTTTCTGTCCTACTTCCACGCAGTTGGAAAGCAGACACGCAGTGCAAGGTGCACATACTAAACGGACAGTTAAATCCAGTGTACAGAAAAAACACAAGCTCCAAACCTAAGTTTTGTCCTCGGAAATCCTTGTTTTCCTTACAAATCTAAAAATCTCAGCTGACATTGTGATATAGATGTTCCGCGGATTATGGCTATTAGGGCGTGTGTGTATAACATTGTAATGAAGCTGGAGAGCTGCTGGGGAAAGGAACTTGGTTATTTTACAAGTACTATTTTCACTGTGTGGGGGGAAATCACAGAAAGCTACTTCCGTAAACTAAAATCCCTGTGAAAGATTTTGGATTTTGTGGTTATTAAAAAAGAGGAAAAGTCGAAGCACCCCTTGGCTTTATGGCACCTCCCAAGGAGAAGATCCACCGATTTGGCCATACCAACTTTGACATTTCACCAACGGTTTCGGTGAATTTGAGGATAGGATTTACCATAAACACTGCATTCCAACAAATTTGCATCAAACTGCCCCTTCCACTCGAGCGTAAGCTTGTTTCAACAGTCCATGATTAAGTTGCCTTGATCCCAGAGAACGGGTTCCTTTCTGTGCTGTTAGCTGCCTGGATTACTTTGACATACCTGAATTTATAAAAGTGATTAATTTGGACCACAGACTTTCACGTCAATATTATTTTTCCATCTTTTTAGCATTTATAAACAGAGCGACCACAATAGCATGGTAACATTTGAAATGGTACAGACAGTCAGCAGAGAGTGCTGCTACCTTTCTGCCTTTTAGAGCAAAATACACCTTGGTTTGTGTTTTACTGAAACTGAAAGAAAGAACAAAATAACTGAATGTTGTAGCACGTGGCAAAATAAAATCAAAACAGCAGGTGTGAAAAACAGCCCAAACCTCCCATTTTTTAATTTAAAATACTATTAGTTTCAAAATTACTGCGTGCAAGTTTTCTAGAGTAATTTTTTTGAAAATTCCATTCCACCAGAAGTTTTGAAAGTCTTTATTTAAATCTATTAAAACACCAGGTTTCTCTGGAAAATCAGATTTCCAAAACAGCTCTAAGTGATACACATGGATTATTTTTTTTTCAATTAGCAGCATGTAGCCTACACTAAACGCTCCTTTAAAGAGTAAATGCCTCCCCGGTGAATGTGTGCTGCGAGTTGTCCGTCTTCGCCTCTTCCCTTCTGATTCACTGTACATACTTGTTTCTTTAAGGAGTTTCTCATTTTATCTGATGCAGTAATAAAACTTTCTAGAAAATCTGAATAAATCATATCAGTCCTTACCAGAGGCAGGTGCTCCTCACGACATGACCCATCGGTTACCCCCGCTCCCTATAATTCAGTCGATCCTACTGAAGATGTAGTTTCTCATTTTATCTGATGCAGTAATAAAACTTTCTAGAAAATCTGAATAAATCATTTCAGTCCTTACTGCAGGCAGGTGCTCCTCACATGACCCATGTTATCCCCGCTCCCTATAATTCAGTAGATCCCACTGAAGATGTAGTGGTACGAGGGCAAAGTAAGACATGGCACGGCAACCCCTGCGTTCGTAGAATCATTTGCGAACTGTTTCCCAACAGAATTTCAGAACTACTTTCTAAATTCTTTATGTTTACGTGGTGTTCAAAAGCACGAGCCTGGGCAACTCTGCGCCGCGGCGCGTCTCACTGCGCTCGACATCTCCATTCGCCAACTTCCTAGGATTTCAGCGCGGGAAGGAAGCTGGAACATCTCCGGGTAAGATGCTCCAGAAGCCACGTCAGGAGTCAGCTAGTGCAGCTGTCCTGGCACCGTGGCGTGCAACGTGCACTTACCTTTGTTTTCTAGAAGTTCTGTGCCTCGTTTAAACTACACAAACGAAGCCCCCTGCAGTCAACAGTGAGAGACAGGCACCTTTATAAGCAGCAAATCCCATATATTTTAGGAGCAGATGAATCGCCTTCTGAAGGGCTTCGACTGGGTGCTAAGATTTTTAATTGCTTGAGTCAGCAGGATGAATCCCACTCTAAATTACATGTTTGAGCAGAGGTATTTCTTTTTGGAATGCTGAAGCTTCAAACTCTGTAAGACCAGGTATTGGCTTTGGTTTTGAGACACAGACATAGCTCGACACAGGGAAAAAAAGGGTTGAAACATTACACCCAACCCAAAACTTGCTGCTTCGCTTACCTGGCCATCTCACCTCAGAGATCTTCTCCTCCCTGTCCTTCCTTGAGCAGAACCACAAGAAAATGGCTCTCGGGCATTCTCCTCGTCTCTCTTTTTCATTATTTCCGAAGTCTTCAATCATCTGCAAAGCATTACCTTAAACCACTCTGGTGCTAAATGTTAGTGACAGCAGCATCATGACCGCCACCTCCAGAACACTGAAGGTCTTTAGATACCTTAACTCCATTTCGCTGCCTTTTTGTCTGCCCTCTGAATGCCAAATCCCCAATGGTTCTTTGCTTTGACAGGCTGCAATCACTGCAGACAGACAGAACGAATACACTTACAGCCTGGCAGACATCTGCTGCCGATTTCACAGCTCTAGGCAGGACAAATTCCTCACAATTCTCATCCTAATGACAACAAAACGCCAATCCTGACCTTTAATTGTCAGTTTCCACTGCTCATATACTGGCGATTCTTCCAGAGAGGGTACCTGCATCCAGTCATCTATTATTCAGAGTTATTAGCTGCTCTTCAAGATCATGCTTTCTTCCAACCTCAGCACCAATTTGTATTTCCTATACATGAAGTCCTAAGTAGGAAATAAAACTTTTAGATATATCCTTTGCAAGTAACAATCACTTGCTCATCAACAGAGTTACAAAAGCAGGTATCTTTTCTTTGTACTCATTCACACCCTTGCTTTTTTAACCAGCTACAAAAAATACGTCCAAGGAACTGGTGTTTGTTCACCTGTGGACCTGAATCATTTCTCCTGCTGAATTTGCAATCACAAAACCTCCCTTTCCCCTCATGATGCAGCAAAAGCAGTGGGTCAGTGAGCAGGAGCCAAGTGAAGTCTCATAGTCGTGACGTGGCTGGGCATCAGGTGCAGAAATAACCGGCCAAGTCACGCTCTTCAGGGTCGAACACCACGAGCTCCTCAAGCAGCTGCACTGGGGCATTTTCCATCTGCCAGTTCTTGCCTCAACCAAGCCAGACGAAATACAGAGAAAGGTGCAAAACCCCCATAAACAGGCAGATCCAGAACAACCAGCTCCCCTCCTCCTTTCCCCATCCTTCCCTCAAAGCATCCAAGCACACAGCTCTTCCCGTTAGCCCCAGCGGGAGAGACGCTCTCCCAAGATCTTCTCTTTTCTCACCTCCCAGTACACAAGGAGCAGCTCGGGGCTGCTGCCCGTTTCTCTCCAACACATCCATCCCCATGCGGAGTATCAAGTGCGACCAACACCAGGGAGTTGCAGCACGTTGCTCTCCATCACAGGAGACGGCAAGTAAAAACGTTAGTGGAGAAACCAAAGTCGCATTTGCCCCCCGTGAAGCCAGGGGCCGGGAATGTGGTGCACGCGGATGGGGCAGGTAGTGCTGTACACGCCGGCTTAGCAGGGGGGAACCCGGAACCAGCCTCTCCGCTGCAACTCTTCGTTATTCTAACTACCCACTGTTACATGAACTAAAATATTAAGTTCAAAGAACTGAAGAGACTGTAACAATTAACCCACACACCAACTCTGGAAGATGGGAAAAAAATGAGATGGGTCAGAAGAGGAGAAAATCAGAAGAATCAAGTAGCTTCTCCTAGTCTACATAAGGAGACCCTGGTGGAAGAAGTAACATTAAGATGGTAAGAGCCTCGTGTCATCACTTTACTACTCCAACTCACTGGTGTAAAAAGAACACTGCTCTCCTGTACTCTAAAGCCGACACAAAACAAACTACATGCTTTAGCTTTTACATGAAAGCTGTAAAGCTTTCATGCTTTTACAGCTCTCAGATATCACTGACTTGAGCCCATAACCTCCCTATTGAACAGGAGTTCTTGATAACGGCATACAAGTGATGCAAAGTCAAAGTCACCAAACAACAAAACTAGTCTATGAACACGCAGAACTACTCAAAACCCCTCTACTCCACTCTGGTGAGACCCCACCTGGAGTCCTGCATCCAGCTCTGGAGTCCCCAACATCAGAAGGACATGGACCTGCTGGAGCGTGTCCAGAGGAGAGCCACAAGGACGGTCCCAGGGCTGGAGCACCTCTCCTATGAGGAGAGGCTGAAAGAGTTGGGGCTGTTCAGCCTGGAGAAGAGAAGGCTCCGGGGACATCTTCTTGCGGCCTCCCAGTACCTAAAGGGGCTACAGGAGAGCAGGGGAAGGACTTTTCCTAGGGCATGGAGTGACAGGACGAGGGGGAATGGCTTTAAACTGGAAGAGGGCAGGTTTAGATTAAACATGAGGAAGAAATTGTTGACTTTGAGGGTGGTGAGGCACTGGAACAGGTTGCCCAGAGAGGTTGTGGAGGCCCCATCCCTGGAGGTGTTTAAGGCCAGGCTGGATGTGGCCTTGGGCAACCTGGTCTAGTGGGAGGTGTCCCTGCCTATGGCAGGGGGGTTGGAACTCCATGATCTGCAAGGTCCCTTCCAGCCTAAACCATTCCATGATTCTATGATTTACACTTCCGTAGAAAACATTCTGATTTTAAAAAGAGCACAAGATACAAAGGTGTCTGGAATGTCCTGACAGGTACATTTACAACCACCACTCGCCATCGCTGCACGACGAGATTAACTGCGATAGCCACCGGCCTTCAAACAATCTCGTAGCAATCATGTGCTTTGGCCAGGGTCACAGTAAGAGGAGGGGGACAAGACACCACCAGCACCAAGCGGGGAGGTCTCACGAGGACCGACGCTGCCCTTCCAACCCACCACGGCGGCGCCCTGCTGCCTGTGCCGGGCCATTCCAGCTACTCCAAACGGGGCTGGGATCCAGCATCCCGGTGCCCAACCAAAGAACATGGCCTCGTAACAACACCCCATTTTGTAATGGAGAATCCAGGCTTAGGTGCCTTTACTGCCACAGCTACAGCAACGAGTCACAAGCAGAAGAAAAAGTGCCACACGTCAGCAGGTCTCCAGCCGTACGGGGCTGTGGGACCCAACGCCCAATGCTCCCTGGCCGCCACGCGCAGCAAGATAAGCAAGTTGGCCAAGCAAACTTCTGCATTCCTCACCAAATACACCCTCCAGCGGGCTTTCATCGGCAACTCAGTTAGGAACAAGCTGCTCGAACCCAGTATTACAGGCTGGAGAGTTGGGCAGAGAGAAACCTCATGAAGTTCAACAAGGACAAGTGTAGGGTCCTGCTCCTGGCGAGGGATAACCCAGGGCACCAGGACAGGTTGGGGGTGACCTGCTGGAAAGCAGCTCTGCAGAGACAAACCTGGGAGTCCTGGTGGACAACAGGATGACCACAAGGCAGCAATGTGCCCTGGTGGCCAGGAAGGCCAATGGCATCCTGGGGTGCATCAAGCAGAGCGTGGCCAGCAGGTGGAGAGAGGTCATCCTCCCCCTTTCCTCTGCCCTGGGGAGGCCCAGTACTGGGTCCAGTTCTGGGCTCCCCAGTTTGAGAGGGACAGGGAACTGCTGGAGAGGGGACAGCAAAGGGCTATGAAGATGATTAGGGGGCTGGAACATCTTTCTGATGAGGAAAGGCTGAGGGAGTTGGGTCTGGAGAAGATTGATGGGGGAATTTCATTAATGCAATAAATAAATACTTAAAGGGAGGGGGCCAGGAGGAGGGGGGCAGTCTTTTTTCAGTGATGCCCAGTGACAGGACAAGAGGGAACGGGCACAAACATGAACGTAGAAGTTCCATCTAAACATGAGGAGGAACTTCTTCCCTTTGAGGGTGGCAGAGCCCTGGCACAGGCTGCCCGGAGAGGTGGGGGAGTCTCCCACTGGAGACATTCCCAACCCACCTGGATGCCATTCTGTGCCACCTGCTGTAGGTGGACCTGCTCTGGCAGGGGGGTTGGAAGAGGCAATCTCCAGAGGGCCCTCCCAACCCTCAAAATTCTACGATTCCGTGATTACAGAGAAAATTATGAGAAGGGTATGAATTCAATGGCGAGCACCACAACTCCTTGGCCGGCTCTCAACAGCAAACAACTGTGCCCATTGTCACCACAACACCATCACTAATGTTACCTGAGAGAGCTGCTAAGGTATCTGAATTTGAGAATTTTGGCAGTTCAGCAGACGGTTTCTGTACATGTGCAGTTCGTTCATTTCACTGCATCCTCAAACCCACGTGACACCCTCACTCCCACTCCTGTCCCATCCCCAGCTAGAAAACCACTAAATTGCTCAACTGGTTTGTCGTCAGAATAAGAAACACAGGACAGTTCAGTTCAAAACCACCAGCACGTCAAAAAGCTTGTGCCTTTCTGTCCTTTTACGAAGGACGTTAAGTGAGAAGAGCTCAATGGCACTGTCGTGCACTGCACCTGGGGACAGCACATCCAACAAGCTTCTCTCCAAGTGCTCCCTCATCCCTGTTTGGAAGAGAGAAATCACTGACCGGCCATTCTGAGCCTCCCCGCTTCAAGCTGCCTGTGCAACACAGCCCAGAACAACCAGATGCATCCAGATTTCCAAATTCTCATCAACAGCTTTCCACTACATTTTCATAAATAATGCATGACAAGATCAACAGTAGATTGCCAAATCCTGTCCTAGGATGATCTCCTCATTCCCAGCCTCGTGCATCTCCTAGCCAAAGGCTACAGACTAATGGCAGGACTAGCAGGTGTAAATGGACCCCCTCACGTTATCATCTTGAGAGCTTCAGTCCCGTGTCACAAGGTGCTACGAAGCACGTGATCGAGCCCGTTTGACTCATCACATGGACTCTCCTGCTCCCACAGGGCCCTAAACAATTTAGGCTCAAAGCTTCTTCTTCACAGAAATGTTCCACAACAACGGTACCACGGGTCATAGTTCTGTGCACCTGGTTCCTGAACACGCGTGTCTGTACACTCCTCTTCATCCTGTCACACCCACACTCTGTGCAAGAACATTTACACTTCTCATGCCTCTCCAAAACCTCTCCTCATAGTCACAAAAACCTGGGAGAAGGGTCAGCGAGGGGGAAGCTATTTCCAGCTGAGGATTTCCCAGCACATTCAACTGGCTGAATGGCAGAGCTCAGAGGGCTGTGATCAGCACCACCAAGTCCAGTTGGAGGCCTGTAGTGGGTGGTGTTCCCCAGGGGTCAGTACTGGGTCCAATCCTGATCCACATACCCATCAATGACCTGGATGAGGGGACAGAGTGTTCCCTCAGCAAGTTTGCTGGGGACACAAACTGGGAGGAGTAGCTGGGACACCAGCAAGGCTGTGCCACCACCCAGTGAGACCTGGACAGGCTGGGGAGTTGGGTGAGGAGGAACCTCATGAAGTTCAACAGGGGCAAGTGTAGGGTCCTGCACCCGGGGAGGGACAACCCCAGGCACCAGGAGAGGTTGGGGGTGACCTGCTGGGAAGCAGCTCTGAGGCAGTGACCTGGGACTCCTGGGGGACACCAAGTTGCCCGTGAGCCGGCAATGAGCCCTGGTGGCCAAGAAGGCCAATGGGGCACATTAAAAAGAGCGTGGCCAGCAGGTGGAGGGAGGTCACCCCCCTCCTCTGCTCTGCCCTGGTGAGGCCACAGCTGGAGTGCTGTGCCCAGAGCTGGGCTCCCCGGGTCAAGAAAGACTGGGAACTACTGGAGAGTGTCCAGCGGAGGGCTATGGAGGTGCTCTGGGACTGGAGCATCTCTCCAGTGAGGAAAGGCTGAGGGATTTGGGGCTGTTCAGCCTGGAGAGGAGCAGACTGAGGGGGGTCTCACCAGTGCTCAGCAATAGCTACAGGGTGGGTGGCGAGAGGACGGGGCCAGACTCTTTCCAGTGGTGCCCAGCGACAGGACAAGGGGCAACGGGCACAAACTGGAACACGGGAAATTCCGTCTGAACACGAGGAGGAACTTCTTCCCTTTGCGGGTGGCAGAGCCCTGGCACCGGCTGCCCAGAGAGGTGGTGGAGTCTCCCACTCTGGAGACATTCCCAACCCGCCTGGACCCCATCCTGTGCCCCCTGCTCTGGGTGACCCTGCTCCGGCAGGGGGTTGCAGTAGCTGATCTCCAGAGGGCCCCTCCAGCCCCCATCATTCTGTGGTAAGTGGTATTTCAACATAACTAAATGCTCAAAATGCATCCCAAAAAGCTCATTCACAGTGTCCCCCCAGCTGAAAATTCAACTTTTCCTGCCACTGTCTTTCTTTAAAGCAACCCCCACCTTAAATGTCCTGTATTTGTAACTACCCAAGTTTATTGAGTTCTATGCATTACCATATCAAATACTTTACAAAAGTCCAGGTAAATGGGAGTTAACGTATACATTTATAAAATTTATTTATCAAGAACTTATCAAAGAAACCCACCAAATTAATGATTCCGTGATAAAATCTGTGACAACCTGTGACAAAATGTATTCACTTACTGTTGTATCTTTAAACGTTACTCAAAATTTCAAGTGTAGGGCTTCAGAGCAATTTTTAAGGCAATACCTTGGTGGGATAAGCCTGCTCAGCGCACAGCCCCTTGGAAGAAGCTGCCGCAGCCTTAATTTCCTAGATTTAGCATTTTGCATGGATCAGCATCTCGTGTACACATGGCGTAGTACAGAGATCAGATTAATGGTGCTGTGCCACATTCCCCTAAATATATATTTGCCTGTTACTTGCCGTTTTCCACTCATAAAATACCACCAGGACTAACAAGTTAATGTATTTACTACCAGAACTCCAGTGCTAACCATGCGCTTACACCTAAGAAGACATTAAGTCTCTCCTGTTGTGCATCCACCAGCAGAGTCATTTCCTTGGATGTACGTGTCCTCTGACCACCCACCCTTCTTCTGCCAAAGACACCACATTCTCGCTTGAATGAAGTTGGAAGTTTCTATCCCACCTCCCGGTCTCACAAACTCCTTCACTTCCTGATTTTTCACACATCTCTCCCCTTGCTTAACCAGTCCTCCCCCACCTCCATTTACTATTATTTTCCTTTAATATTTTGGGTTGGATTTTTTCCAGTGCAGTTTTTTTTGTTTGGTGTTGTTTGTTGGTTTGGTTTTTTTTTTGCTTTTGCCAGGAATGTAGACTGTTGATCGGACCAGCAATTTTGACTAAGAAGCATCTCCAACTGTCCTTCACATCCACACAGCCCACCTCCCAGTCCAACCGGTTTCCCTGAATAGTTCCTCCAGTTTCACCAAGCCGCCCAGCTGACACCAAGCACTCAAAGCATGCTGGAGAGCATCTCTGGATGGCAGTGCCACTTTAAGCAGCCCCAAGCTCAGCTGTTTGATCCCACCCTTTCAATGCCCCTTCAGCACTGCTGGTATGTACGGGATGGGACTACATGGAAAACAGATCCAAGAACTGATCCAGGTTTAAAGTAACCACTGGTGAGGCTTATCTTTCATTTAAATAAGTCCTACCAACAGCTTTATCAGCACAAATAAGGTGACGGTGCTACAAGACACTGCAATATCATCACCCAAAACCATATGCAGAACTCACCTCTGGCGTCTTATTTATGCCTGCAATGCCATTATTATTGTTTAATTTTTTTAGGACCCGAATACTTAAAATCCCATTGTAATACAAAAAAAAAATATTATTTGACACCGCATCACGTCATGTAATTTTAATAACCTATTAAGCTTCCACACAGACCTGAGTCCCGACAGCGTGAGGGCGCAGCCGTTGTAAGGAATTGCTCGTTCAGCCAGCCGGGAGCGGGAGCAGGAGGTGGAGACGCCGCGGCTGACAGCACAGCTCCAGCGGCACCAGCCAGAGGGCGAGACAATTCCGCGCTCTGTAGTATACATTCCACATATACTACAAAATTGCAGAAATTGCATTTCTGAGCAAAACCATTTCGCCCTTGTTCATATTAGGGCGTCACACCTCTTTTCCTCCTTCGATTTGTACAACAAAAAGCCAGCTCAGGATCAGACGGTGCTCACCTTCCCCTCTGAGCAAAGGGGCGAGACGGCTCCGCTCTCCCGCAGCTCCCTGCCCCACGCCGACACACCGCACTGGCGCCAGCGCTCCCACCCGGAAACACCTTCCTTTTGCTGCCTTTCACACCCAGCGCCTCCGAGACCATCACCCAGCTACTCTCTGCAGAAGGAGCGTTTCACAAGTTGTGTCAGGCTGCCTTAATGTCACCAATTCAACAAAACAGTCCGTCCTTTTCCCTTTGTATTCTTTCTTGGATATGACCCGCTTGCGCGACTCCCTCACCCAAACCCAGGATGTGCACTGAGAAAGGAACCGGGAAATCAGACTCCACACAGCGGATATTTAGAGCTGTTCTTCTCTAAGGTCAGTATTTGTGACAGGAACGTGCAGAGGCCAAATTCAGAGCAAACATTCCTTCACCAAGGCCACTGGTGGTCCAACAGCACGCGGGGCTCAAACCCACCCAGCGGAGTGTGCTGTGCCCCCAGACCAGCAGGAAAGCACAAAGCCTCAAAACAAGACTCCAGCTCGTGCTGCCTTTGAGAATTACTGTGTTTAAGTAACATAAGATGCAAATCAGGACAGCCAGAACGCTCCCTAGGAACTCTCACGGCCCTAGAGACGCCACTGCCCGGAATAAACCAACTGATGCGAGTCCTCACGAGCCAGGTGAGTGACTGAACAAGGCAAAGCCATCAAAGCGCGCCGTACCTCAAAATCTTAACTTTGCCTTGTTCAGAAAAGAAGCACTTAAGACACTTGGGCAAGGCTTCAATACGTTTTATCTAAGCAAGCACAAACAGCCAGGATGTCTATCCCGGAATCCAGCGCCAGGGGCGGGGGGATCGTGCTGCGTGCCATGGCACACGCCGTCAGCCGCTGCCATTTCACTAGCATCACAGTCCTTCTTGAAGCTGAATTGTCTTCCTTCCTCCATTCCTGCAGTAAGAAAGGATTAAAACATTAAGGCCCATGAGATATGGTAAAAATAAAACGAGGGGAAAAAAAACGTAGTAAAGGTAGCTTAAAATAAAATGAAAATAATTTCAGAAGTCACAGGCTCCCAAAGGAGTGACAGCATTTTGTCTCACGGGGAGAAGCGCATGGGAGGCGCTCCCTGAAAAGCCGTGAAAGGGCGGATTACAGGGCTGTTGTTGAGAAGCATTAGGATACAATATATAGACGTGGCTGATTCCTAGAGTTATTTCAAATAAACCTTTAGAAAAATTTGGATGTTACATTTTTACCTAGCTGGAGATTAACTTAGACTTCCATGGCTCGCTCATGACATTACTGTACTATTGTTAACAATCCCTTATACCTATAAAGTTTTATATAAACTTGGATTTTTAAGGATATACATCTTTGTGGGAATTACTTTTATACTTTGTAGGCATGTGGAACACAACATATGTGCACATACAGCAGATACACAACGCTAATGCATACAATTAACAGATACGTGTATATATTCTAAATAATCTGTCTATAAATACAGCCAACATACATTTTAATACATACATACGCACACAGGTACGGTATGTGTGTATACACACACATAAATGCTTATCTATATGGGGTCTCTGGAAAGATGCAAAGCAGAAGGAACAATCTGGGAGGGAAAGGTGAAGTAGGACACACGGTCACAAAAATGTTTCATCCCGAATTTTGCAAGTCTGGTTTGACCGAGACCGAAACCCATTTGTGCCGTGACTCTAAGAGAAGCATGCCAGCTTACTTACCGTAGCCGTTCGCAGGCTGCAAAACAGCCTCGAAATCCTGCGAGCGCGAGTGCACGTTCCTTCCGCGACACCCGAGCTGGAGCCTACGGGAAGGAAGCAGCGCGGCACCGCTCACACTGCCTCAACACTGCTCCTAAGCCAAACCATTTCTGCTCTGCTCTCCTTTCTGAGCTTTCTTTGTAGCATGCACGGGCTGGACTTGGGGGCAGAATCTGTCCAACACATTCAAACAGAATTTCAGTTAAAGTAAGTTTAAGAGGTCTGCTGATACCTACTCAAAGAAAACAGGAAGCCCCAAACTCATTTTTATTAAATTCAGTGAAGTTCCTTTAAAGTTCTACTTTAAGTTGAGAACGTGCTCTTTAATAAGCGCTCCAGCTCTGCAGAGAGAAGTCAATCCATTTTGAAAAGTTCAACATTTCAAACGTTATATACTACGCTTACAATTCCAACAAATAAAATCTGTATTTTAACTGTGACAAATTTTGCTCGGGTAAATTTTGTCACAAAGAACAGTATTTGCCAATGAGTTGTCAGTAGAAGTTCTGACAAACTAGATCCAGATTCCCATGTTGCTAAATGCAGTGCTTCTTGACGTACGTATTTTTAAAAAGGAGAAAAAAAAAAAAGTATGTCACAGTGAGCCACCACTATTTATTCACCTTCACTCAACTGCACGTTTAAACACACACACACCTCAAAAAGTTCCCCCAAACGTTCCGCTCGCTTTTCCTTCCAGTCTCCCGTTGCCAGCAAGTGATGGAAGCAGAAGAGTTTAAGGAAAAGAAAGGCAGCGTCAGAACTCAAGGAGCAACAGGAGAGGAGACATGAGGGGAAGAGGCAGGGCCCCTCCGACATCGGCTCCTGCGCATCCCGGCAAGGCACGAGGGGAATGAAGACGGGATGGTGGGACAGTGGCCAGGCTTAACGCGCTTTCCTTAAATAGCTTCTCTCACTGCCGCTGCCGGAGACAAAATCCTGAGCTAAACACACCATTAACATGACCCAGGAGGACCTTCTTTATACTAATACTTCGCAGTGCTTCTTTAAAAAAAAATAATAGGAGATACAGAGAAAAATATAGAGACAGGATGAATTTTTTCCATCTTGTTTCCTGTCATACCAGCGAGATGGAAATTAGTGCAGTTTAACACATTTTTTGGAGGTTTTTTTCCTCACTTTTTCCCCCCCTTTCCTTTTTTCCCCTAGCATTCTGGGAATGAAGGGGATGAAATTTAACAGCAGGATACCCCGACAGTCCCCACAGCAGAGCAAGTGGGGGAAGAGTCTAAAGCCAGGGAGGCTATTGGGAATTCTGCAAAAACAGAATCTCTACCTGGGGATTAAATTTCTTTTGTTTTGCTTTTGAAGAAACAGTCATTTCTGGGAGGGATCGATGCTTCACATGGCCATATTTTGTTAGTAAGCTTTTTGTTGGTTAATACATGTTTTCCCTCATGACTTTTCATAGAAGAAAAAACTGGAAAATACAACGGTGGTCAGAATAAACCTGCACAAAGTGAATCGCACAGGACTAAGGTCTGGTGAGAGTAAAAATAACTCTCCAAAGTAAAACCCAGGAAAGGCCTAAAATTCTGCGCTGCTGATCAAGCATTCCCAATTACAACAGATGCTGCACAGTCAATAATCTCCTGCTGTATTGGTAGTAACAGGAAACCCCCATTTATGCTCTTTACCAACTCAGCACAAAGAATAACTCCAACTTGGTGCACAATACAGGACTGAGCAATTCCCATCACAAGAAAAAACTGTAAATCTATTTTCCACTGTACTGAGATGCCCGAGCTGACATGGCATCACCATCCGTTCCATGTTATCACAACGAGACACTATTTTTTTCTTATTTTACATCCCTTTTCAAAGATTAAGATAAGAGAAAAACCAGAGCCGATGAGCTGGGCTCTCCAAAAGAGCTGGGTCATTTCTGCGACTAAAGAAGGCAGCAAAGGCACACGCTGACACTCAGCAAGTGCCGACTTCAATCTATCCAAATCTGCGTTGGCGAAAAGTCGTTGCGTACAGCCCGTTGCGAGCCAGCAGCAGCACACAGGTTCCTTCCCACCGTGGAGTTTCATGATTATTTCTGAAACGGGCCACTGACACCACCTCCCCTGCGGCCGCTCCGCCGGGGTGCCTATCCTGCCTCCCAGGAGGAACCCAGTGCCCTGCCTGCCCTCGGACCGACCAGCGGCTCCTTCCCAAAGAGCTCTCTTCAAACCTTTCCACAGACATTTCTGAGTGAGAGCGTGCCCGGGCTTTGGTTTGGGGTTTAATCGGGATGAACACCGTAAGATGGGGGGGAACGACTTTTTTCCCTGAAAAATAAAAAGGAAACCACGTGCCGTCTTTTAATTCCATCTTTCTAATAAGGCTACAAGTAACAAAATCTTTAGTGGAGTAAGCTTGATTAGCCTATTCATGAACACAGTTCAGATTCTTCAGAAAAAAATGTCAAATTCCAAATTGCACAATAATAATCCAACTCCTGCAGGAAAAAAAAAGACAAAATATAAACCATTAAGTAAAAGCCTAGTTCTATTTTGAAGTACATCACCTTCCATCATGGATCATTTAAAAACATCATGAGTATGTTCCAAACAAGTACTCAACAAAACCAGTAATGAACATGTGGCAAAAGTACAAAACTCCTTTGCACTACTGACAGATAATTTCATTTCAGTGTTAACACTAGCATAAAATATCTAGACGTTGTTTCATTTAATTTTGAAAGTACCATATAGAAAACAATGCTCATAATTCCATCCACAGGATTCTACAAAGCTGATGCTTCATTCAACAAATCTTTGAAGTGTTTCAATATGAAAATTCCAATTTTTCAAATGGCTCAAAAATCATTGCAGAAAATTTCCAAGCACTCGAATTGAAGCACAACCAAAGTATGAACTTGGTACATTTTTGCAGTTATTTCTAAAATAAGTTAATTTACATAAGTAGTCTCAAAATAACACAATGGGATTCAACTTCATTTTAGACATTTGGAAAGCAGTGTCATACTTTATTTAAAATAAACCCATGTAAAAACAAAGTTTAAATGAAAATGGTACCTGAAAAATAAATTATTTGATATAAAACAAATCAATAACTTAAAAACACACTAAATATACAAAATGTTTAACCATATACTGTACAGTATGGAAAACAATTGATAAAACCTTCTGTCCCACAACAGATTAATTTATAAACAAAAGATTACATAAGTTAAGGGAAATTAAATCAATGAAAAGACTAGAAGTACAGTATTATTCAAAATTACTGGTCAAATAAAGGTTTGTCCCAACTTATGTTTCAAATGTCTCAAGTCATTTTCTTCTCAATGACCAAGTGAAAAAGTTCAGCTGTACCACCGAAAAGTTGCTCAAAAATGTTGAAAAATAAGGAACAGTAGTATGAGAATAAAGAATCTAAAATGTGAACACAGTAGCAATTTTTCAAGGTTCCAGGTGGCAGTTCTGCTAGTACTGATATTTTCCATCATTATCAACAAAAAGAATTTAAGTGTTGAAAATTCCACTCAACAGAAAAATATTTCCAGTTCAACATTTGTAAATGTTTGACCCAGTGTGATCTAGAACAAATAACCGCAGCAAGAATGAAAAAAACCACTAACAGGATTTAAGGTCAATTCCCCTCCCTGGGTGCTGTGTTTTGCTTTAGAGATTGTTAACAGCTTCGACTGTTTTTAAATCATGCAGAAGGAGAAAGCAACACTTAAAAAAGTTTTGCTTAGTTTTACTACATAAGGTTACTACCAAAAAAGCAACCACAACAAATGACGCTGTACCTGATTAACCTAAGAGCAGACGCTTTCAGAAATTAACGGCAAGTTTCAACCCTGCCGGCTGCGTCGGGGAGAATTCGCACAATACGCAGGTACCACCTCGTACGAGCGAGAGGGAGGTAACCCTTTTAATGAACTCCGTGGTTTTTAAATTAATAAGTTGCAAACCACTAAGGTATGATAAAGATAGAAAATCAACACTAGCCTTTGGACTTCATATTGATCAGTTCTACGGTGCTGAGTACCCAACACGGAGAAGTGCAGAGCTAAAGGAGAGGAACTTGCCTACGGCACAGACTCTTCTGCTTCCGAATACCGCGATTTTAGTGCCTAGGGTGACAAATTCAGTTCTTGGAAAAAAAACCCCTCAAGTGCAGGTCCACTAAGGGAGCTCAAAGGGAGCTGTGGTTTCTTACGCTAAATGTGAATTTGGTCCCTTCACTCTAAAGCTATTCTTAGAAGCCTAAAAGTAGAAATGTTACAGTTAAGGTGCTTCACTGACAGTGTTACAAAGGACAAATTTCCTCATTATGGAAGTCAAAACTACGGTAACCTTATGGCAGAGGTAGCGTGAGGACAAACTGCTCTGTATTTGACTTCCTTGACTGAACCACGAGGTCACCGTCAGTAGTTCACAAAGAGCTGTACATGAAAAAACCTCCCACAAACCCTAACATTTTGCAGGTAGATATAGCACAGGACCTTCCTTGCAATAAACAGTTTTATTACAAGACCTGTTTATTTTGTTAAAAAAAGTAAGCGTGGGGACATTCTCCAAGGTTGGGGTTTTTTTTAAAGCAGATATGTAACTATAAACTATCCAAAAAGTAGCTTGTCTTATTACAGTTTAGAACACACTGAAAAAAAATCTCTCCTGAAATGTTTGAAGAATCTCTACTTTATTGACCTTACCCAGAACACTAAAGCAACATAAAGTTATAATAAATGTTTAAGGACCTTAGGGACTATTCAGTTCCAAAACTCAACATTCAAAATAATGGACCACCTTCACAGTTATTTCATCATTTTGGTTTTAACTGCTGAACATTCTTTTCTATAAATGTAGCTGTGTCAATTTTTTTTTTTTTTTTTTAAGTTTTAATTGCTTTGTATAAACAACACTACTACAACATTCAATGCCCCTACAAAAATAGGTGTCCTCTCCGTACTGACACCCTTTGGTCATCCGGACAAACCTAAGTGACCATAAACTGACCACCTCGCTGCAGCGAGAAAATTTATCCTACTTTAGTGGATTGTGTATCTCTGAATTTGCAGTGGTTTTCATGCTCTCGTGATACAGACGTACTGAAAAAACAGAACCAAGGGAAGGGAAGGGGAAAGCTGTGTGTGGATACACACCACTATGGGGACGCTGTTCTGGTCAGGGATGTTTCCTGCCTTCTCCTTCCACCCTAAAAGATGGATCCTCAAGTCCTTCCCAGTCCCAGACCTACGGCAGAAGCGAAGGGCTCGGCACAGGAGGCAACATTAGTTGTGTTGGCTCCGTTCCCCTCCCTCGACACAGAAGAGTGGAGCACAGCGTCTCAAGTAACCCAAACTTTATGATGACGTAGCTTGAAGAACAAAACAAATCCGGCACTTTCGGATGCAGACACCGTCTAAAATGGAACCACAGGAGAGCTGAACACACTAAGCTGCTTTGATTCGGCTCACGCTTACAGCTTTTCTGACGTTGCCATCTCCTCACCTGAAGGAACTGTACTTGCCTCTGCCAGCTTATACAAAGTACACAGCCACGTTAGTTTCCTTTTCTGTATTTACTCTGAAATTCCCCTATCTGCAAATGGTTAACAGAAGGTTTAAACTGTTATTAGGCTTGTGGCTAGCTTTCTGCACAGGGGTGAATTCCATTCATACTGGAAATCTGGGAAGCAAATGTAACTTACTGAACAGGAATAAAAACTTACTAATAGATCAACAGACTGGAAAAGACCAAGTCTGAATAAAGTCTTCAAGGAATTTTAATTTTGACCAAACTCGGATTTTTTATATACTAAGAAAACCTGATTTTTGTGGGTTTTTTTTTGTTTGGTGGGGTTTTTTTGTTGTTGTTGTGGTGGTGGTTTTTTGTTTGTTGTTTGGGGTTTTTTTAAAATTCTGTATAACACAACTAAAGCTCAGAACATCTTCAGAAAAACTCAGAGGTGGTCTTCAACCACAGTCAGGACAGTTTTGCTCTTAATTAGGCATTGTCTCATTTTTAGAGTGAAACTCCACAGTCTTGCAAAGAACGAAGCCTGCTCATGTGCAATTTTGGAAGCAGCCCCATAACAAGCGTGTTTAGTGGCCATGTCTTGGCCTGGGAAGAGCGTTCTTGGAGTGCCAGACACAACAAGTATTTGAAAAAAAGTGAAGAAAAGGGTAGGTACCAAGTAAGGGCAGCAGAGCTTCCCTTTCAAAAGAAATACCAAGATAAAACAAGATTATTCTAAAGCTAAAAGTAGCAAAGCAATAATGAAAGTAACACAGGACCTTCAACAAGCTCATAATATTTCCTGAAAAAGATAAATTGGCTTAATATTCAAAGTCCTGAAAGCAGATCGAGTCCCGACGTGTGATCCTGCCCTCGCATCGTAAGCTTTTTTCTCACCCCGGAAGCCAAGGCTCAACTGGGGCGGATGGGCAAACCGCCTTCCCAACCGGACGGCACGCGGCCAGCGAAGCGGAAACCCTGGCTGGCGCATGGCCGGGAGAGCTACAGATCCGAAGGCCGGCTGTGGAAGCGCTAAGCACTCGCATACGCGCCGGTTCCCTCCTAGGGAGGACAAAGCGTGTCTTGGACACAACACAAACAGGTCCACGGGAAACCAGAGCCCAGCTGAAGCCCCACAACAGCATCACCAGTCTCATCCTTTGTATTCCCAACAGGCAGATCTTTGGCTCCGAGCCTAGTCACCCTGACCTAAGGAGATGGATGAAAAAGCCTTCTCTCCCCTCCTTCCCCCTTTTCTTTTTTAAACACAGGCAGATGAACTTCTCATTTTGTCACTGTATTTGTCTGTCTGATCAAAGCAGCATGAAGAGGAAATGGTGTCACCCAAATTGCAGGTTGACGAAAGCCAGATTGATCCCTTCAGACACGCTGGCACAAACCCCATGCGCTGTCCCCCGAGACATCGTCATTCTCTTGGACATCTACACGCATGACCCTGCAATAGCAGCATGGCTGTAACAACGTGTCCTCATCAGGATCCTTCAGAAGAGGGGACCTGGGGGTGTCCTGTGAGGCTTCTAACCTATCCTAAAGGACCCAGTATGGGCCACCAAATCCAGATCGTTAAAATCTGAACACCCTGTCCTAAACCAGCAACCAAGACTTTCTAGAACTCGCTACGTTACCGAGCGTCCTGCGCCTCCTGAGAAACGCCCCGCACCCGGTTTGCGACAAGCCTTTGGTTTTACCGAGACCTCGTAAGCACTGACTGGGACAGAAGCATCCCCTGGAAGAAACGTCTACATTTCATCCAGCTGAAGGATGAAAAAGCAGAACCTATCCATGGTTTTTCTAAACTCTCAGAGGATTAAGAGGCCAAAAGCTCTCTTGAAACAGGTATGTTCAAGCAAGAGCTTCAAAGAAGGGTATGCAGGATGACGTGGTAAGGAAAGCAGTTGCTCATACCTTTCGAGGAGATAAACTGTTGGCAGATTACTTGTTGTTAGAATTTAGTTTCCGCTTCCACAAGTTTCCTTTTGGTCTTTACTAGCAGGATGCATGGGGTATTGTTTAGGACCAAAAGCATCAAGAATACATACACAATTTTTTCTTGACCTCAGATACTTATGCCAACTATTGACTATTTGCCAATTGGCTAATAGCCAATTTATCGACTATTAAAATGGTGCGGACCATATACCACTTCTGGTATCAGCTCTTGATATTTTAGCAGGATTTTCTTCCTCTTTTCCTGACTCAAACAGCAGGGCTTGACTCACGTAAACGGCCTAGGAGCTACTTCCAGATCGACTATCAAAGGAAGCTTTGATCAGATGCTTCCCCAAAAGAGATGTTTTAATACCGCTACCTTCTTGTTTAGCAAAGAACAAGAGATGGAAAAATAGGGAAGCAGTCAGATGACAGAGATCCTCCAAGAAGAGTTTTGTTGGGTTTTTTTTTTTTTTTAAAAGATAAAAATCCAGCTAGTGAGCTCGCAGCAGCGTGCTGCCCATACAGCTGCAATGGCCAGGGTGCGTGGAATGACACAAAGTCCTATTTAGGGGGCCATTTGTTGGAAGTCTGAACCCCTATCTAAATGCTTTGACAACACAGCAATGCCCATTTAGTCTGAAAATTAATCTTATATGAAATAAGGCAAGCGAGAATGACAGGAGACCAGAAAGGGTTGCAGCCCCCCTCCTGTGGAACAGGACAGCGGGAAGTGAAGAGGCAATGGAGGATTTCTCTAGGCTACTTTGAACTTGAGATAAATCCTTCAAATGCTTCTGAATCTCTCCTTGTATACAGGAAAGAAGTATTTGCTGAAGTGATAAATGATGGTAATAGGTGGAAACACCTGGAACAGACACTGGAAGAGGCAGGCGGAAAGCACTTTTTGGGGGTGGGAGCTGGCGGGTTGCTTTGTCACAGCCACTGTTTTAACAGACCATCGCGCTCCTCAAGAGGTGGCAGAGGGAAGAGGACTGGCAGGAACGGCACGGTGGAACGTGTTAATAGCAAAAATCACACTTATGCTTACTGCGCCCAAGTTCAAACTGAGTGGGAGGTGGCTGACTGTGCCAAGGCCTATGTACACGGCTTTCAGCGTGCCGCAGGCAGCTCCGGAAATACCAGCAGGAGCATTCCCTATAGCCAGCACCGAAGAGAACGGAGACGGGCAGGCAGCTGAGGCGCTCGTCAGCAGCGGCGCGCCGAGACGCTGACGCAGATCTTCAGGTCCCGCTGCAGGAAGAGGAGAAAGGATGGCGAACACAAGGCAGGGTGGGCTAGGGATGGCGCGATACGAGCAGGCGGCACGGAACGGCCTCTGGAATTTGGAAATAAACTTTGGGACTGGTAGAGGTTCACAGAAAAAAAAAGGAGACACTGCAATAAAGCTGCCACTCTCCCCATTTTCGCATGCGCTCGACCTGGTGGCAACCGAGCAACTAGACCTGAAAGTTGCCCAAGTCTCTGGCTGTGCACGGAATCCTCAGGCAGCCCTTACCTGATGGAACAATCCTCCTGAGGTTCCCTACCAAAGAACACCTGCAGGGCTACGTCGGGCTGCAGCACGTAGTTTCTATGGGGCAGATTTACTGTAGCGCTCTCGTTTCACAACCCTTTTTTCTTCTCCTCATCTGTCCAAGGAGTAACTTAAAACTCTTAAAAGAGGAGCTACAGTTCTTTAAAACAACACTCTTTGAAAGCTGGACACTTTGTGCAATACTTAGCAAAAAAATAACAGAAAATAAAAAACAAAACAAAATTTGAGCAAAACAAAATCAAATTTAATGTTCTTAAATGCAAAAGTAAAAACAAACAAAAAACACAAAAAAGCAAAAGAAAATTAACAGAAACAGAACAACTCAAAGTTTCAAGGCAGTCTGCAGAAAACTTGGGGGATTAATCTTCAAATCTACAAATCAAAGGGGGTTTTTTGTTAATATCTAACTTGCAAGTAGTAAGTACTTTTCTGCTGAGTGTTCAATAAGTAAAGCTAGTTGTCAAAACAAAATCCTATTAAAATAGAAAAATCTAGCACTCATTAGAAGGGATGCGAGAAATACAATGCTCAAATGTTTATAACTGGTTTTTTTTTTTACAAAATAGAACTACGAAAGGAATTCAAACTATAATGATCTTTGAAAATGAGTAAGTATCTGGCTGCATTATAATGTACCAGTAAGTAGTGCACCATGCATTAAATATTTGGACAGAAGAGATTCAGTTTGATAAAGTAGCAACATATATTCACACTCTCTTTTTGGAGTTTCATTTTGATTCTGAAATCTTCCCGGAGTTTCTTTGAAACTCTTTGGTCCATTCCTATTAGCGAGTGGGCTTTAAAAGTAATGTTTCTAAAAACCTTTGAATTTGACGGCTTGGCCACTGCTCAGTGTGCAACTTACCTCATCAATGGTGTTAAAAGTTATGCTGGCATGCTACTACTTACAAGACCTTGACTTTAAAAAGCCTAATCCTCAACTATATACGTAGTAATGAATATTAATTGATCAAACAATTTACTGGCAACTAAAACATTAGTATTTCTCCACTTTTCTTCCATACTACCAGGTCGGGGGTAGAGAAGGTCGGGGGAATGGGGAGGAAAAACAACAACATAAAAAACAAGAAAACTAATGAAATTCAGCCTGATATTTTTCAGAAAATTCCAGTTTTTGCAGACAACATTCAATGGAACAAATGTTAGTCTCATAAGTGAAAGCATGCTTCAATTTTACCACCATCCAGAGGGTCTAGTTAATGCAATCTACTTAAGATTTCAGGGGATTTTTAACATGTTTTAAATGAAATAACTTAAAGGAACTTAAAATTGGTCTGACATTGTGGGATTTCAAACATTTGAACATGTCAGTTGCATCCCAGAATATAAAACCTTTTTCACTTCTCATTTAGACTAAGACAAACACTTGTGAAAATTGGCGCAAAATGAGTTTTACACTAACAAAAATGTTTCAACTTCTGTCACTCAATTATCTATTCCATACAAAAAGCACGAGCAAGTTATTTGTGGGACTTGTTGGTTTTGAAGGAAACCTGTAAGATTTTGTCCCCCAGGCGGTAGCCATTAAGACTTGCTATGGCCATTGCAGCTTCTTCATAGTTTGTCATGGTCACAAAACCAAAACCTTTGCACTTGTTGGTGTTGAAATCTCGAATAACTTTCACATTGGTAACCGCACCAAAGGGGCCAAACATCTGCCAGAGGATTCCCTCATCAGCATCTTGACCAAGGTTGTAGATGAAGATACACCAGCCAGAAGATGCGTTTCCTGGAACATTTACACCAGAAAGCCCACTCATGTGATCTACACCCATAGGAGAGAACCTAGCAAATAAAAAGCACAATATTTCATGTAAAAGTTCAATTCAATTCAGCAAATTAACTTGAATGGGAAGCAACTCAGAATGAATTATTTTCTACATGGACATCAAAACCGCCAGAAAAAATGTTTCCCCATTCAAATTGACAATCAAATTGACAGCTGCCAGGAAAAAAAGTTAAGTATTCCAACTACTTTATCAATAGGGAACTATCCTACCTAGAAACAGGTAGGGAACAGAACAGTTGCAAGGCAAGATTACGTGATCACCTTCCCAGGGGACCTGGATCCATCTCTGGCACTCAGCTAGGCTGTGAGGAGCGCTCCATGGCATCAGCGTGGAATTGCTCCAGTGCAGATAACAGGCAACACCTGCCCAGAGGCCCCAGCTTGCTTCAAGCCACCCTCGGGCATCTCCCACTGGTTTCGCTCAAGGAGTTTGCATCCCATATCCTACTCTTCTTGCCTCTGAGATAGCACGTTGGGAACACTGAAGGGAAAGGGTTTTCTTTGGGTTTTCTGGGGGGAGTGTGTGTGTTGTTTTTAAGTGGACAGATTCATGTGTGTTAATTTAAATTTCTTTTTCTGTGGAACAGAACAAAACCTGCTCCCTTTTCCACCATAAGGCAGCAGCCGCAGGCAAACGCTCCCCATAGCAGCAGGCTACTAAGTAAGCCACAGTCGTGCATGCTCGCAGCTTTTCGGCAGCTAAGGGAACATTGGCACTTCCTCAGTAGCTGGGATGCGCCGCATTTCTAGCTACAGAATTAAAATCCCGGGGTTTTATTCCTTAATACCAGTTCTGCAGCTGCTCTGACTGCAGTAGCTTTCAAACATCAAGACAGTAAATCACATTTAAGCACACAGTTTCACAATTTCACTATGCACGTGTGGTTTTTTTACTGCTAATTTTTCACCAGCTTCACATTAGGAAAACGTATCTGACTTTACTGAACTGGATTTTTTAACTCACCTACACACTCCTCCTAAACCCCACCTCCTGCTTAGTATCCCAGCAGTATTTATGCATAACAAAAAGCAAACAAACTCTCCTTTCTATGTCTTGCTTTGTATTATTTTCTTTTCTCCTGTAACCCACGTCTCCAATTCCCCTTTATTCTACTTCTGGTCTCCATCTTAGAAATTCAAAGCTTCAGCATATTTAATGCAGTATTACGGTTGCACAGCTAAGCACTCAAAGGTCAGGAAATGTGAAAGTTACAGTAAAATACTCATTTTGATCCCTTGTGCTTATGTGTTATTTAAAAATGTGAGGTCACGTGATTGTAGAAATATAATTATACTATACCAGGGGTTCCCAAACTGTGGTGTACCACTGGTGATATGCAAACCACTTAAAAGCGGTACACGTGCTGCTCTCTGCCAAGAACATGGCGGTGGCAGTTCCTGATTCTCTGCTGACCTGGAGAAAACAGGGAACGGATGTCTGGGCAGTGAACGCTGCATTAAGCGCCAAACACTTCCCCACTGACTTTTTCTCGCCTCGCATAAAGATAGGAGCTGCCGCTGCCGTCTTTATACAGAAGGGAGGGCTCAAGGCAGCGCGTATCAGGAGGAAGGGGAGCAGAGCTGCAGCACACACACACGCGCGGGGCAGTCAGCTCGCGGTCACTGCGGCCGACGCACTCATACAAGAGAACCACTCAGTCGCCGTCACCCCCCTCCCCAGCTCTCGGGTGCTCACGGGGCTCATTTCCTCGGCCACCTGAGCTATCGGCCCCTCCTGGACCCAGAGCAGGAGTGGCGCTGGTGGCAGAGCCGCCCTCCCCTCCGTCACCCTCTAGCTGCTGCGGGCTGCCTGCGGCGGCCACCTGAGCTGGCGGCTTCCGCAGCGCGGTGCGGACACGCCTGAGCTCACGCTGCACATACTCACTGCCGCTGCCACTGTTGGCCAGCCCCAAGCAAATCCAAGTTTGGGAATCCTTGTACTATAGTAGAACTGAAAAAGCGGTTAAGAGTATCAGAATGTGAATGAGACGCGCTAATCCGTGTGATCTGATGATTATGGGACATATCTACTACTTAATTTGCTTTTATATAAAAATGTTCTTGTGTTTGCATGCTTTATATGCTTACTTTTTCTGACAGACACCTTCAGCTCTATAGCTTCTTTCCATTTGAGTAATGACCTGGTAGGATGTGTTTATCTTAATATCTGGAAAGCTTTCATCTCAACAGATCACCCACCAGTCTTGGATTCCTGCTCACATGTACAGAGAGCAGAAAATCTCAAAGCTCAGAATTGCATGATGTTGGTTCCAGCAGTCAGTGTAGCTCTGAACCTGCTTCCTCTAAAGCCTCAGGCTCTGCCCACAAGTCCACATCAACAGCACATCAAGGACTGGAAACACATGTAGAAGAGCAGCTGAGGGCTGGATGCAGGAAGGAAACAAGTCTAAAAGCATATTCCAGGCAAAATAATTGAAAACAGCAAGTACCTCTGGTTTTTTGACACACTAATCTTCAAACACATTCTCCTCTCTTCCTGCTTCGACTCGCTAAACTGCTAGATGCTTATTAAAAAAAAATACCACAACAAAACCAAACCAGGGTAAAGACACCCCTAAAAGACTTGAAATGTCATTAAAAAAAAGCCCCCACACACCACAGCATAGGAAATATCACCTCACGTAACGTCCCTCTTACCCAGATCCAACATGATTCTAAACTGACGCTACGCTTTTCAAGCCTGCGTGAAAAATGAACCTTTCACAAAAGTTTCTGGCTGGTTAAAAAGCAACCACCAAAAAAGAAATTTGCAGGAGTGACAGTAAACACAGTATAGGATTAGAACTACACGGAAAGCTAAATTTACATTTAGGATTGCATCCGCCTGGAAGCATCGCACAGGACACCGGGATGCGTGAGAGCACTCACTCGGCCAGCGGAGTGACAACGGGAGGCCTGGCAGGAGGGACACTGGGACAGCAGCCTGGAGGTGGCCAGGCACGGAACAGCTGACACACAACACCTCTTTGTCTTCCAGGAAAAGCCTTTTTTGGACCACACAAATTTAAGATGACTCTTACGAAGTTATATGTATTAAGGACATCTAGAAGACTGACTGGTTTGGGCAAACAACACTAAAGACCACACAGATCCAAGATATTTTAGAGAAAGTTCTTTAAAAATTCAATTAATACTGTAATTTGAATGATCTCAGTCTTACCATGCTTACTGCTGGTGTCCTCATTTTTGTTTCATTTATTTTTATACTGTCTCTCCCACACTGTTTTTTGAATCCTCCCTAAGGAGCTGTAGATGATGTTGTCTATGGATGGTTCTTTAAGCCATGCTAACCTCAAATGTTACTGACATTATCAACACAATGTACGTATTCTTTTTTATTGTAAATTTTTTCACTTTCTAAGCTTCTCAGATATATGAACAACCTTTTGCTCTACTGTTATGAGACAGACGGTTTCATTTAATGGATTCTGGGATTATTTTAACACACTAAAGGACCAATACTATTTAACATCTTTGTCAGTGACATGGGCAGTGGGATCGAGGGCACCCTCAGCAAGTTTGCCAAAAACACCAGGCTGTGTGGAGCGGTGACGCACTGGAGGGAAGGGATGGCATCCAGAGGGACCTGGACAGGCTAGACTGTGCCACCCTCACGGAGTTCAACAAGGCCAAGTGCAGGGTCCTGCACGTGGGTCGGGGCAATCCCCAGCGCAAATCCCGGCGGGGAGGGGAATGTCTGGAGAGCAGCCCTGGGGAGAGGGATTGGGGGTGCTGGGGGGGGAGAAGCTCAGCAGGAGCCGGCACCGTGCGCTGGCAGCCCAGAACCCCCCCGGCCCCTGGGCTGCATCCCCACAGCGGGGGCAGCAGGGCCGGGGGGGGATTCTGCCCCTCTGCTCCGCTCGGGGGAGACCCCCCCTGCAATCCTGGCTCCAGCTCCGGGGGTCCCAACAGCAGGAGGACACGGAGCTGTTGGAGCGGGGCCGCAGGAGGCCCCGGAGATGCTGGGAAGGCTGGAGCCCCTCTGCTGGGAGGACAGGCTGGGAGAGCTGGGGGGGTTCAGCCTGGAGAAGAGAAAGCTCCAGGGAGACCTTCCAGCCCCTGCCAGTGTCTGAAAGGGGCTCCAGGAAAGCTGGGGAGGCACGTTTTACTGTTCCAGTGCTTGAGGAAAGTTGGAGAGGAACTTTTTACAAGGGTATGTAGTGATAGGACAAGGGGTGACAGTTTTACAGTGGAAGAGGGGAGATTTAGATGGGATATTGGGAAGAAATTGGTGGCTGTGAGGGTGGGGAGCCCCTGGCCAGGGTTGCCCAGAGGAGCTGTGGCTGCCCCATCCCTGGAGGTTCAAGGCCAGGTTGGACGGGGCTTGGAGCAGCCTGGTGTGGTGGGAGGTGTCCCTGCCCAGGGCAGCGGATTTGGAACTAGATGGTCTTTAAGGTCCCTTCCAACTCTAACCATTCTACGATTCTACGACATAATCTCAGAATTGACACTCCTAAATGAAAATAATTCATTTTTAGTTCTCTTAAGGTCCCATAAATTCTTTTTGCTGAATTTTTTTTTCACTGCAATCGGAGAACAGCTATATACAGCACCACAGGTGGGAGTAATCCCGCAGCTTATATAACGCTAATAAGCAGTAATATTATTTTTAGTATTAGCCTATGTTGCCTTCACACATGAGCTTGGTATCTTTTTATTTTTTTAATCGTTCCACAAAGAACAGCAGTTCAGCTGTGCTGATACTGGTTGTGTTCGCTGTTTTCCTTGCAAGCAACTTTTTCTGCTATACCCTGATACTGATAAGAACAATGTACCATGTACAAAACAAGTCTTGTTGAGTATTTAGTAGCACAAGCTTTAAGTCTGAACTAACAGGGTGTTAAATCAAACGGCCACATTTCAGAGAGCAGCAGCAGTCAAAATGAGGGGGTTCAGTACCACAGTTGCTGAATTCTGATGATTAATTTTGATTAAATACTAGACTGGATAAAATGTCTTCTTCTGTGGCATTGTCACCACAGACAACTTGCATCCAAGTTGAACATTGTCTTAAATTAAAACTGAAAATGTAAACAATTTCACTGGAGTGAAACAAAACAGCTGCGTGGGAGCTGTCAGAGCAGTAACGTCAGTGACAGGGTTAAACACTCTACAGTCTTCTCACATTTCCCCTTGAACAAAGAATTATTAAGAAATAACAATTCCCCTTCCAGCATTCTGGACCTAACTCGTGGACTCGGCTATCAATAGAAGCAGACCCATTAAAATAAGCAGGAACTGCCTCCAACCCCAAACAAGTCTGAAAGCAAAACCAGCAAACTGGGAATATTTTCAAGATTTGAAAAAACATGCCTCTAGCACAAAGCTCTGGTGAACTTCAAAAGCTCAGGACTTCTAGGAACTTGCCCTCTCAAGCTTCAGGAGCTAAACTCCTTAATTTCAACAGAGTTCAACACCTAAAGATCCTGTTTAAGTAAACAAATATTATACTCAAAAGAAATCCTTGCCCCAGGTGTTTTATCTCTCCTCCAAACACAATCCCATGCTGCAGCCTCTTTCCTTCTGGATGGGCAGAGAGCACGCTTTGGACCTGGTCTCAGAATTAGCGGCCAACCCAGCGGGACAAGGCACTAAGACCCGTTCCTGATGTGAGCCCCAAATACCACAGTAACTACAAAGGATTAACAGAACATTAAACAAGGGGTCTGAGCGATGTCTGCAGGAAATTAATAATTACAAATTAGAGATACTAAGGCTTAATCCTGGATTTACAGGGTATGATGGAATAGGACAAAGTGTAATCAAAATGTCAATTTAAGTATTCAACCTCTATGTAGCAGAAACCACAATTGTAATTTATACAGACCGTGAGCTCTTTGGAAGCAGCTTATCCTTTCATCATGTTTTGTTCACTACACAAACAAGGCTTGGTCCAAGCTAAGATTCACAGTATGAATAATTATAACTCGTTAAGTTCAGCATCCTTTAAGGAAGACTCACTAGGAAGACTTGCAATTAACACCAAAGATGGGAATAAAAATAAGAAGGACTGTGGGATGGTGCATCTGTTGTGCATATGCACATGCATGTGTGTGTGACTGAGGGGAGGAAATTTTATGATACGTGTGAAACTTCTCGCAAGTCTGTGACAAGACATGATGAGAGATGGCCAGTACTTGTCTTCAAGTCAACTGGTGCATCTTGTCTCCACAGCATATTCGTAACAGCAGGGCTTAACCCAAATTGCCCTATTACTACCTCTGCCAACCTGTAGTACCAAAACATCTTCAGCTCCTTCTCCATCAGCAAGCCTGTAACTAGGAGCAGAAGTTGGCCAAAGCGTGTTGACAAGTGAGCACTGGGCAGAGCCAACTTCAGTGAACACAGCACAAAAGCAGGAATGGAACAGAAAGAGACAGAACATTTTCTTTTATCACCACTTGTGACAACTCATGCCTGTAGAAACAAAGGAAACACACACAAACAACATTAATGCTGCTCTTAATGGTACCACAGAAGAACAATGAATGAACCAAAGTGGAAATGAACAGTAACAAGGATGATGGTTTGGAGGTGGCTTGGAGGTGTCGCTGAGGTTAAGTCAGCCTACACCCTGCACCGAAACCGCTTCCGTGAAGAACAAAAGACTGTCATAAAGAACAAAAAACATTGTCATAGGAGACTCTCCTGAAGCAGAAGGCCCGATATACAGAATGGACCCACTTCTTAGGGAAGTCTGCTGCCTCCCTGGGGCGCAGGTTAAAGAGGTGAAGAGAAAGCTTCCTGCCCTGGTGTGGCCCTCGGATTATCGTCCATTACTGATTTTTCAGGCAGACAGCGATGAAGTTGCTAGCAGAAGCCTGATGGCAATCAAGAGAGACTTCAGAGCCTTGGAAAGATTGGTTAAGAGATCAGGAGCACAAGTAGCGTTATCCTCTATCCTCCAGTTGCAGGGAATGATGAGGGAAGAAGCAGGAAGAGCCAGCAGATTGGTATGTGGATCTGAGCCTGGTGTCACCGGGAGAATTTGGGGTTTTTTGATCACGGGTCGGTTTACACAACACCGGACCTGCTGGCAACAGACAGGGTAAAGGGGGAAGAGGATCTCTGGGCAGGATTAGCAGGGCTCCTTGAAAGAGCTTTAAACTAGATTTGAAGGAGGAAGGGGCTAACACCAGGCTTGCTAGAGATAAGCCTGGGGGCAGCACGCCAGTGTCTGAGGGACAGTGTGCTCGCAAGGTCCTTCTGTCTGCCACCTCAGAGGAGGCAGAGGATGGAGATCCATACAGCAGCAAAGATGCAAGGGTTACCGATGTGTTAGGAACCACAGAAGTGCCTGAGAGCAGTCACGTACGAATTAGGGCTTCTCTCCCCCTAAAGAANCTGTTTAAGTAAACAAATATTATACTCAAAAGAAATCCTTGCCCCAGGTGTTTTATCTCTCCTCCAAACACAATCCCATGCTGCAGCCTCTTTCCTTCTGGATGGGCAGAGAGCACGCTTTGGACCTGGTCTCAGAATTAGCGGCCAACCCAGCGGGACAAGGCACTAAGACCCGTTCCTGATGTGAGCCCCAAATACCACAGTAACTACAAAGGATTAACAGAACATTAAACAAGGGGTCTGAGCGATGTCTGCAGGAAATTAATAATTACAAATTAGAGATACTAAGGCTTAATCCTGGATTTACAGGGTATGATGGAATAGGACAAAGTGTAATCAAAATGTCAATTTAAGTATTCAACCTCTATGTAGCAGAAACCACAATTGTAATTTATACAGACCGTGAGCTCTTTGGAAGCAGCTTATCCTTTCATCATGTTTTGTTCACTACACAAACAAGGCTTGGTCCAAGCTAAGATTCACAGTATGAATAATTATAACTCGTTAAGTTCAGCATCCTTTAAGGAAGACTCACTAGGAAGACTTGCAATTAACACCAAAGATGGGAATAAAAATAAGAAGGACTGTGGGATGGTGCATCTGTTGTGCATATGCACATGCATGTGTGTGTGACTGAGGGGAGGAAATTTTATGATACGTGTGAAACTTCTCGCAAGTCTGTGACAAGACATGATGAGAGATGGCCAGTACTTGTCTTCAAGTCAACTGGTGCATCTTGTCTCCACAGCATATTCGTAACAGCAGGGCTTAACCCAAATTGCCCTATTACTACCTCTGCCAACCTGTAGTACCAAAACATCTTCAGCTCCTTCTCCATCAGCAAGCCTGTAACTAGGAGCAGAAGTTGGCCAAAGCGTGTTGACAAGTGAGCACTGGGCAGAGCCAACTTCAGTGAACACAGCACAAAAGCAGGAATGGAACAGAAAGAGACAGAACATTTTCTTTTATCACCACTTGTGACAACTCATGCCTGTAGAAACAAAGGAAACACACACAAACAACATTAATGCTGCTCTTAATGGTACCACAGAAGAACAATGAATGAACCAAAGTGGAAATGAACAGTAACAAGGATGATGGTTTGGAGGTGGCTTGGAGGTGTCGCTGAGGTTAAGTCAGCCTACACCCTGCACCGAAACCGCTTCCGTGAAGAACAAAAGACTGTCATAAAGAACAAAAAACATTGTCATAGGAGACTCTCCTGAAGCAGAAGGCCCGATATACAGAATGGACCCACTTCTTAGGGAAGTCTGCTGCCTCCCTGGGGCGCAGGTTAAAGAGGTGAAGAGAAAGCTTCCTGCCCTGGTGTGGCCCTCGGATTATCGTCCATTACTGATTTTTCAGGCAGACAGCGATGAAGTTGCTAGCAGAAGCCTGATGGCAATCAAGAGAGACTTCAGAGCCTTGGAAAGATTGGTTAAGAGATCAGGAGCACAAGTAGCGTTATCCTCTATCCTCCAGTTGCAGGGAATGATGAGGGAAGAAGCAGGAAGAGCCAGCAGATTGGTATGTGGATCTGAGCCTGGTGTCACCGGGAGAATTTGGGGTTTTTTGATCACGGGTCGGTTTACACAACACCGGACCTGCTGGCAACAGACAGGGTAAAGGGGGAAGAGGATCTCTGGGCAGGATTAGCAGGGCTCCTTGAAAGAGCTTTAAACTAGATTTGAAGGAGGAAGGGGCTAACACCAGGCTTGCTAGAGATAAGCCTGGGGGCAGCACGCCAGTGTCTGAGGGACAGTGTGCTCGCAAGGTCCTTCTGTCTGCCACCTCAGAGGAGGCAGAGGATGGAGATCCATACAGCAGCAAAGATGCAAGGGTTACCGATGTGTTAGGAACCACAGAAGTGCCTGAGAGCAGTCACGTACGAATTAGGGCTTCTCTCCCCCTAAAGAAGTGGTGGGATCAATGTCCCAACTGAAGTGCATCTACACCACTGCACACAGCACAGGCAACAAACAGGAGGGGCTGGAAGCCATTGTGCAGCAGGAAAACGATGACAGAGTTGCAATCCCAGAAATGTGGTGGGATGACTCGTACTGACGTGCTGCAAGGGATGGCTACAAACTCCGCAGAAGGGACAGGCAAGGAAGGGGAGGCGGTGGGGTAGCCCTGTACGTTAGGGAGTGTTTTGGCTGTCTGGAGCTTGATGATGGCGATGACAGGCTTGAGTGTTTATGAGTAAGAGTCAAGGGGAAGGCCGACAAGGCAGGTATCATGGTGGGAGTCTGTTATAGACCACCCAACCAGGATGAAGAAACGGGTGAAATGTTCTATAAGCAGCTGGGAAAAGTCTCACAATTGCTAGCCCATGTTCTCGGGCGGACTTTAATTTACCAGGTGCCTACTGGAAATACAGTGCAACAGGGAGGGAACAGTCTCAAAAGTTCCTGGAGTATGTGGAAGTACTTCCTAACACAGTTGCTGGATGAGCCAACTAGGGAAGGAGCCCGCTGGACCTGTTGTTTGCGGACACAGAAGGACTTGTGTGTCATGTGAATTTTGGAGGCCATCTTGGGCACAGCAGTCATGAAATGACAAGAGTTTTCAAGCTCGGAGAAGTACGGAGGGGGATCAGCAGAACTGCCACTTTCGACTTCTGGAGGGCAGACTTTGGCCTGTTTAGACAGAGTCCCTTGGGAGGCAGTCATGAAGGGCAAAGGAGTCCAGGAAGGCTGGACATTCTCCAAGAAGGATAGCTTAAAGGTGCAGGAGCAGCCCATCCCCATGTGCTGAGAAAGAAGCCATCAGGGAAGATGACTAGCCTGGCTGAACAGAGAGCTTTGGCTGGAACTCCGGGAGAAAAGAGAGTTTATGACGTTTGGAAGACGGGGCAGGCAACTCAGAAGAACTACAAGGGTGTCCTGAGGTTACGCAGGATGAAAATTAGAAGGGGTAGAACCCAACTAAAACTTAATCTGGCTGCTGCAGTAAAAGACAATGAAAAGTGTTTCTGTAGATACATTAGCAACAAAAGGAGGGCAAGGGAGAATCTCCACCTTTCAGTGGATGTGGGGGGAAACACAGTGACACAGGATGAGGAAAAGGCTGAGGTACTCAATGCCGCCTTTGCTTCAGTCTTCAACAGTAAGACCAGTTGTCCCCTGAGTACCCAGCCCCCAGAGCTGGAAGACAGGGGTGGGGAGCAGAATGAAGGCCCCAAAACCCGAGGGGAAATAGCAACCTGCTACAGTACTTCGACACACACGTCTATGGAACCAGATGGGACCCACCCGAGGGTACTGAAGGAGCTGGCAGAGGTGCTCATCAAGCCACGTTCCCTCATTGATCATCAGTCCTTGGCTGACTGGGGAGATCCCGGTTGACTAGAGGTTAGCAAATGCAATGCTCATCCACAAGATGGGCTGGAAGGAGGATCCGCGGAACTACGGATCTGTCAGTCTGACCTCAGTGCCGGGGAAGGTTATGGAACGGATCATCCTGAGTGCCACCACACAGCACATAAAGGACAACCAGGTGAGCAGGCCCAGTCAGCATGGGTTTATGAACAGCAGGTCCTGCTTGACTAACCTGATCTCATTCCACAACAAGGTAGATCCCCTCCATCCCTTAGTGGATGAGGGGAAGGCTGTGGATTTTGTCTACTTAGACTTTAGTAAAGCCTTTGACATCATCTCCCACAACATTGTTCTGGAGAAACTGCCTGCTTATGGCTTGGATAGGTGTAGTGGGTCAAAAACTGGCTGGAAGGCCGGGCCCAAAAATGTTCTGGTGAATGGAATTAAATCCAGTTGGGGTCAGTCACAAGCAGTGTTCCCCAGGGCTTGGTACTGGGGCCAGTTCTGTTTAATATCTTTACCAACGACCTGGACCAGGGGATGGAGCGCACCCTCAGTCAGTTTGCAGATGACACCAAGTTGGGTGGGAGTGTTGACCTGCTGGAGGGTAGGAATGCTCTACAGAGGGATCTGGACAGGCTGCATAGATGGACCAATGCCGATGGTGTGAAGTTGAACAAGTCCAAGCATCAGGTGCTGCACTCGGGTCACACCAACCCCAGGCATCGCTACAGGCTTGGGGCAGAGTGGCTGGAAAGCTGCCCAAGGAAAAGGAGCTGGGGGTGCCGGTCACCGGGCGGCTGAAGATGAACCAGCATGTGCCCAGGTGGCCAACGGCACCATGGCCTGTGCCAGCAATGGTGTGGCCAGCAGGACCGGGACAGGGATCGTCCCCCTGGACTCGGCACTGGGGAGGCCCCACCTGGAATCCTGTGTTCAGTTTTGGGCCCCTCACGCCCAGACAGACACGGAGGGGCCGGAGCGTGTCCAGGGAAGGGCAGCGGAGCTGGGGAGGGGTCTGGGGCACAAGTGTCCTGAGGAGCGGCTGAGGGAGCTGGGGCTGTTCCGCCTGGAGAAGAGGAGGCTGAGGGGAGACCTTCTCGCTCCCTGCAACTGCCTGAGAGGAGGCTGTAGCCAGGGGGGGGTCGGTCTCTTCTCCCAAGAAGCAACAGAACAGGAGGAAACGGCCTCAAGTTGTGCCAGGGGAAGTTTAGGATAGATATTCTGAAAAATTTCTGCCCAGAAAGGGTTATCAAGCACTGGCAGAGGCTGCCCAGGGCAGTGGTTGATACACCATCCCTGGAGGCATTTGAAAGACATTTAGACGTGGTGCTGAAGGGCATGGTTTAGTGGTGGACTTGGTAGTGTTAACAGTTGGACTTGACAATCTTAAGCATCTTTTCCAACCTAAATGATTCAATGACTGGTCATTAAAATTTAGTTTCACCTGCAACTATTAACACACAGTAATCATTTTTACTATGGCTTAGAAGGTTTGAGTGCAGAGATGTGGATGAGTGCTCAGGGAAATGAAATCTTGTTTGAGGAGCTGCCTGCATTAAACTTGCCTGGGCTACAGCTGAAGAGAATCAGAGCATGACTGAGGTTGGATGGGACCTCTGGAAAACCTCCCTGCTCAAAGCAGGTGCACCTTGAGCAGGTTGCTCAGGCCCGTTCCAGCCCGGTTTTGAGCATGTCCAAGGATGGACACTCCATAGTCTCTTTGGGCAACCTGTTCAATTATCCTTAGCGTAAAACAAGGGGTGACTATGAAGCCTCACTGGAGACACGTCACACCTAGCTGTTTTTAACACGCTAAACTAAAGCATTATAGAAAGGTCACTGCAACAGTGGAACAGTAGCACTGCAAAAAGCTATTTGAGTTTTTAGTCCCATTTTGCTGAGCTAACTGGATGCCTCAGAGGAGAAAAAGAGAAAAAAAAAGTTATCAGCTGGGAAACACTACTCTCACGAATTCATCTAATAAACCCGATTACTTAATTGCAAGACAGTAAATATGCATTTTCTACAGCACAGTCCAACTATCAACACCTCCTTTAAGCGACTAAGGCAAGTCAAATTCAAGCAATTCATACTCAAAGCAACTAAGGCAATTCTCAAAGGCAGAATAAATAATATTTTCCATAGCTCTGGAAGCAGACAATCTGGTGCAATTACTCAATAATCTTACTAAACTTACAAGGACCCACGGAAAGAATCTTTCAAGTAAACACACAATTTTCCTCTTTTTCTATGACACCTCCCTGCTGGAACCAATGATTCAGAGCTTTAAAGTTTCCAAATTTTATTTGCATTCAGATATATGGACTCCAGAATGGGGATCTGTTGAGACAGGCATCTACCAATACCCATCTGGAATCTGCTACTGTCTACCATCTCACTATACACTCGGTTGTAGAAACAGTCACCGTGGTGTACGTACCTTTACATAATTAACTTCAATATAAATTTTACAAGTAAGATTTTTACTTTAATCATATTTTAATTCAACAATTTATTTACATAACACTGCAGGACATATAGTGTACTACGTATTCATTCACACACGCTGCAACGAAGATATTACTGCACAGCTGCAAGAGTACAGTCTCCCAGATGGACACGGGAATAGCAGTAGAGCCTTAAATGCATTATTCTTCCTAACCTACCTGAATCTTTGCGCCTGGTGATGCACTGGCCCTCCAAACCGTCTAGCTGGTGAATGACACAGCTGCGATAACAGTGCCACATTTTTGTTCTGGTTAGGATTGGCTGCAAACTTCACTGTAATGGGTTCGGAGGAACCTGGGGGTTTGTGACCATTGAAATTTGTAATTGCCTCTTCTGCTTCTGACCTTTTGTCAAACCGGATAAATGCGACCCCTCTGGACAAACCTTTTAACCAAACCAATAAAAAAAAAAATAAAAAAAAAATTGAAGTTCAGGATAAACTCAAAATAACCAAGAAAGCAAAAAACTAAAAAGTTAAATATTTCTATGGTCACAGCTTTCAAGTTCTCTACATTTACTACTGTTTCTTCAGCAGCTATAAGATAAAATACAAAATTAAGAAACAAAAGACAAATTAATACATTCATTTCAACTACAACAGCCACAGTGACTAAAACACTTAATAAAAAACCCAATCCAATGCGGTAGAATTCCACAAAATCCATCACCAACTGACACTTCCATTAAAGAAAGCCTCCCAACATTTAAAATTCATTCCACCAAGAAAAAGAGAACCCCCTTAGCTTTGATTATCACTAAAAAGCATCTGTAAACACAAAATTGACACTGTTTTTTCCAAACATTTTCAGTTTTCCACGTTGAAAACACACTCTGGTTCGTAGATGAGGGCATGAAGGTCTAACTCGAATAAAGTAGTTTAACCTTCTGTAACGAAGGGATCACAATTACATCTCCATCGCAGTCATTATTTCGAGGTGTCATGTACCTTATTTTTAATTCCTTAAAAACTGATTGAGAATTACCTCTTGGTAGCTGCAGGGAAACAATTACACTGCTGTCACACATTTGTGTCTCTTTTTCCTCTAGTTCCAGACACCAGCCACTGGATGCTCTTATTGAGGTCAAGGTTATGCCTTATGAGATCTCTTTCCCTACCCCCTTCTCATCTGTGACTCGACCATAGTCTAGAAATGCTGTTTATCACAGTGAAGCTACAGGGTACATTGTTTAAATTTCATTCCAAAGCAGATATTACAGCCAGACTCATTTGAGTGCTTTACCAACGCTGTTTCAGAAAGGGCCATATCAAATATTTTCACGTTGTCTCCTCTCTACACCCACACAGGGCAATCTTCAAAGACAGCTTCAGAAGTTGTTTAAGCTTTATCATAAAATCACAAAGTTGTTTATAACAACTGAACGTTATTTCCTACATTTCACAGAAGGAAAAACCCTGGGCAGCATGACAAAACCCTGGGCGTGCGGCAAGCACGCCAAAGGGAATCCAACCCCTACAACCACCCACGGAACGGTCTCTAAGAAAGGTGATTTTTCATCTGGGGTACTGGCAGAACTTCCATAAATAACTCCTCTTGTTTACCGCATGCTGTTAAATATGCAAAGTCACTGCGGTTTTGGAAGAAAAGATCTGCAGAACAACAGCAAGAGATGGGCAGCACCAGCTGTGCTGGTGTTTCTAGACTGATCCGGAAAGGACTCAGCCTGGCAAGAATATATTCCATTTTTTTATTTCTTGCTGGTTACTTCCTAAACATGAGGTTGGGTCAGATGGGCTCAGCAAATTAGAGCTGATGGCACTATATGCCCCAATACCGCTGAGATTAGCCCCTCTGTGCCGGGAGGAAGCGTATGCCCCACCTGGGAACAGCAGCATCACCCCCAAGTCAGCAAGGACCATCCCAGAGCCCACCACACTCTTCCTTCTTCTCCGCTGCCATGCTGTTCACCTTAGCACTTCTCACTTCATCTATCAAAGTGTTTATTGACAAATATAACTATTGGAGAAAGCGTATTTTTAAACGGATTCATTCCCAAAAGCTGGAGAACAACCTCTGCTGAGAGGGTACATCTAAAAGCACAAATTAAATTTGTCATAACCGGGACTAGATCAAGATACAAAACAGAGGTTTTAAAGCCAAGGCACAGCTGCTTTCTTGAAGTGAAAAGAAACCCAGGCTATGCATGCATTTAACTTTATAACCTAAACAGAATATATTCTTCAGGCAATACATTATTAAAGTTATTTGAAAGCAAGCAATATATTCTGAGCTGTCACTGACTTAGACAGCATCATGTCTCAGCACACTCAGTGAAAACTATATTATTCCTGGAGAGATTCTCATTGTATGACTTCTGTCACCTTATTTTATGGCTCTGTCAAAGGCAGATGCTGGCTGTCCAGGCTGCACCGGCAGCCAGAGAAAGCTGACTATTTTGGACATTTGTATTAATACAAGTTTTCTGTGCTCTGGAAGTCTTTTTCTTGCTTCTGTCTACAGTTGTCACCTAGATATAGAGACAGAACCCTACAAGTTGGACAAAATGAATCCTTCTCCCCAAGGCAGGAAGGACAGTTTTCCTTGCTCAACATTTGAGCATCTACAATGTCAATCTCCAGATCTCATCTGCTCACCTCATGTTTCTTTCACGCACAATCGCGTTTACAGGGTGGTTGGACCAAATCGAAACTCTTAAAAGCAGATGCCCACACAAGGAGCTGGCTCTGATGGGGATACTTAGACTTTAGCATTTTGTCAAAACCACCAAAAGCTGCTGATGGCCGACTAAATTACAGTAGATTCCTCACAAAGGATGAAAAGTTGCAGCTTAACTAGTGTGTATAAATGTACATACTACTGTATATAAATGTTTAATGCGGAATTGCTAGAATTAAATTATCCTCTAATATAGCACATGCACAATCAACAAAAAAGTGTATTTGTAGAAATTCTCTCCAAATTCACACATGACATATGGGCTACTGGAAAAAACACAGAATACCTAAGGTTATAGGATGCTCTTCAAATACACAGTCTGAAATAATTAAGTAAGAAATTAAAACTGTGAAAACACATTTTCAGAACTAACATTGTAAAGGAAATCCTTAACTTTGGTCTCTCCTGAGCCGAGTGCTTAACTAAGCAACTTCTCCCTTTGCTTTCTCTTTTCCTTTTTTTTTCATAAACGAAATACATTCAGAAAATTCAAGAGGGTAGTTCTAAGTGTATTAAGTTAATTCTTTTGGCTGGCAGTCACCACAGAGGACTGTAAGACACCTCCAATGTTTTCAAATATGAGGAAATTGCATGAGTGAGTTCTAACTTGGTGTAAAGGACAAAACACAGCATTGTTTTGCTTTTTTAATATATAACTATGGCCTGGAATTTACCTGTGGATAACAGCTGCATTTGTGTAAAGTAAAGGTAAGGTGAGCACTCCAGATGAGAAACATTGCCCAGAAGCACACAGCACTACAGGAGCATCACAAGGGATAGCAAGAGAGATTTGGCAAATCAGCAGCTCAGCTTGATAAAACTGACAATAACAGCACAAAATACGGTACGAGATTTAGACTGTAAGCTAGCAAAGGAGGCAGTGTACGTCATTCTGTGTTTTAAAAAAAAAGATAATTGGAAAAGGATAGCCCATTGGAATTCTTTCAGTGGTTGACACCAGATGCCGTGGTTAGTTTGTGAAAGTCTAATTTAGTTTAGGACCTACCCGTCTCTGAAAAACATCAAGCATGCTACACGCTACAGCCTTATGAAGCCGGAGCAACAGAACTCACCTGTAGTTTGATCCACAAGCACACGCGAGTTGATGATGCGTCCAAAACGTGAAAACATATCTTCTACATCTTTTTGTGTCATTGACCTTGGGAGTCCACTAATATATAAATTAGCATCTTTGATAACTTCAGAACTTGGACGAGCATAGGAAACCTTTACCAAAAAAAACCAAACAATATGTTCAGGGTGTAAATAGGAGAGAGTAATTTATTTTATCATGAGTCACTTTTGTTTATTCCCCACTAAACAACGCAGGCATTTTTTTTATTGGCATTCAAAAAAGCAGAACAGGGAGAAGGTATGGGAAAAATGCCAGAACAAAAAAAGAGAAGAGTCATGTGCCTATTTAACTCCATTCATTTTGAGCTCATCCAAGAGATGAGGAATCCAGTGGCACTGCTATAGAGAGACAGCACTAGACCAATACTGATCTTCCAACAAACGTATTTGCTACATTGGAGAATCCCTGTCTGAAGTTCTGACTGGGTTACCAGACCTGGCAATAACCACAGATCACAACAAGAAATTGTGCTGTCAGGATATTTTTTTAAAGCCTCATAAAAAAAAAAAGTTTTACCAGCTGGAGTGCAGTTTTCTGTCTTAATTTCTGCTACTAGAGAAAGTTACAGATATCACCTAAGCAGGTGTCATTTCCTACACATACAGTACTAGCTGTTATTTTGGAAAAGGAGTGTACGTGTGTTAACACAACTTAAAAGAGAGATCATCAAGTATCTGAGACATCCGTGAGTTCAAAAGCCTGGCAACATTTCGGAATGATCCCACCTACTGCTGTAAAAATGGAGGGAATGAAAAACAAAAAGGAATCTTTGAATACGAAGCTATTACAAAACCCGAAAGACTCAACAGCTCTTCTCCCAGATTTTATCTTTCTTGCAGCTGGAGAGCGTGCAAGCCTTACCACCAGAATGAATTTTATTTGAATGCCATTTTCATAGAAGGAGGAGAAAATCTAGACATCCTACCTTGATAGTTTTTGACTGAAGTCTGAGGCCATTCAGTGTGTTTATTGCTCTTTCAGCATCTTTTGCAGTGACGTAGTTCACAAAGCCATAGCCTAAGCTGTGTCCTACACGGAAGAACAGTTTTTAAATTAATCCTAACAAAAAAAAAAAGTTACCACCGTCAAAGTTAAAGGAAATGCAAATGAGAAAAAGGGAACTCAACACAAACATAATCCAGCAAATATTTAAATAAGCCAAAAAACTTTCTCCATGCTGGCATACGTCACATGAAGGAACTCAAAGCTCTTTCCTTTGCCACTTGGGCCATCCCTGGGTCTTCAAGGGATATATCAGACAGCCACAGATGATCCATCAGCAGTAAGAAATTCAAGACTAAAATACCAACTCTGAACAGTCTCGTAAACTTAATGGGTATGGAACAAAGGCAAGAATTTAACAAAATTCAGAAGTACAAACTCTTGTAGATAAAGAGCAGAAAATGAGAAAGTGTCAACAGATGAACTGTTGGGTAAGAAATCATCAGGCTACTCAGTTCTGTGTAGCTATTCCAACCTTCGCTCCTGGAGACAAGAGGGAAAAAGAAGTTTTCAATCCTTCATACATTCATACAGCTAGTGAGCAGTAAGTCTCCCAAACACAGGATGAAACCAAAGAGTGAAAAATTCTCTTGAATGCAGACTATTCATGTACTATTACTTTATGTAACTTTACTCTTAACTCTTACAAAAAGAATTTGAGAATAATAATAAAAATCTTTAGAACATTTAAGGCAAAGGATATTTATTCGGATATTTATTCCAATCTATCTCCAACCTCCACAAATGCTACTATCAATTATAACACTATATACTAAGATCATTTTGGATTGTCATTTTCCAACAATTAGAGGCTCTTATCACTGTAGACCTAAAAATAACTAAAATACTTCCAAGGCTGGCTCAGTGCAATAAAGCAACTCCCATTCAATAAAACACAACTTTTCAGGCAACTTCCCCTTGTCTCAGCCAGATCTATGGGATTTTCTAAAGAAAACCGTAAGCATGTATAGGAGCAGGTACTATTTTACTTTAACAATATATTATTTTTAAGTCATTATTATGTTCGGTTGTTATTATGCTTGAGAAGAAACAGCTAATCATTCTCTTCTGAAATACAACCCTTTTTTAATCATACCGCTTGGCTCTGCAACAGTCTTAGCTGGCAAGGAAGATTTCGATGCTTTCCAGACATTTACGAACACCAAATATACTCCACTCCACAAAAAAAGTCAAATGGTGATTTATCCTAGCACAAAACATCCGAGAAACTGAAGGGCCGTAACAGATGCTGCAGATTAACTCCAAGCTTCTGAAAAAAGACTCACCAGTCTACGGACGGAATTGAGCCCTACAAGTCTCAAAGCCTCAGAGGACAGGGGGAAGCTCCAAATAACCCTCACAGCGTTACCCAGAACACAGGGTAACAGCACACCGCCCTGGCACCTCCTCTGCCTTTGTCTGCTTTGTTGTGAATTGTAACAGACCAGTAACTCATCTAAACCCAAATAATGTCACTGCCTGTTTCCTAATACACTCCTTGTATAAACAGTCCCAGTTAATTTTTACTGTCTGCTAGAGAAGCCAGATGCCCTTTGTGTCCAACACCGTACAGGAACAAACTCCTCTTCTCTTGCAGACCTGTCTTAAATCATCTCCACTGGCACAGCTCAAACTTTCATGATACCAGATGCTTCTGCACAACTGTGATGGCAAATCACTCTTTGAGAGCCAAGCAGGATTTAACTCTGCATAGGAAACAAATAAATGCAGTAAAAGCAGGACCTCAGACACCAGCTTCAGCACCTTTATCCTTTAAAGTTCTACAGGTGATATTGATCAGGATTTTGCAGGTATATCTTACATGTACCTACAGCACAGGTTTTGTTGATTTCTTTATAACATTCATTTTCTGTTTCATTAGTCAGAAGCAATCAATCATCTTGATCAAATCTGGTTAGTCTACAGTCACTTACCTACTGAGATTCTTTTCCCCTGATTAAGAAACCAAATATTTAACAATTAGAAAAACGTCTAGCACCTGGACCCTGGCTTATTTCTCCAGAATCTGCCCAAGAAAACAAATTTAAGAGTGACCAAACAGCACGCAGCCAGTAGGCAATGACTGTTTCTGTCCTGAGAGGGTGGGAAGAGCCTGACAGCCCTCCCAGGTCCAGTGCGGCAGCTCCTGCTCTGAAGGCACCATTTGCTTTATAGATACCTTCAGTCTGTCCGGAAAGCCACAGAAACATGAATATTCCAGCAAACCACTGAGTAGAACCAGGTCCTAACAAAGTTCATGGCAACAAGCCCTTGAAGATCAGGGAAACAGACTTCAGCAAGACTAATCCCACCAAGTCCGAACCACGGAGCCCCGGCAGTCAGGGCTGCCACTGCCCAGCTGGACGCTGATGCCGGGGACGGGGTAACTATATTCTCCTGGCCGGGGAAGAAGAGCAGGATCCCACACCGTATACATTCATGTTCAGTACTCCGAGTCGTGGAGATCGGGGGTACGGCCAGTTTTCTTGCACGGAGCTCCCAGAGGACGCAGGAGGCTGCCACCCCCACTCACCCAGCAGCAAAGCATCAGACAGGTTGTATGTTTAGGCACTGTTTGAGATCAGTGATGAGGGAGATTAAGCTACTTAGTTGTGGTTTCACCCTGTATGTAAGTAACAGCACTCATGGACACACAGGACCGCAAGGGTCCAGTCCCCGCAATCACAAACTGTACATATTCCCTTTCCCTAAAACGTAAGCAAGCTTCACATGAAGAGCAGTTTGGTTTTTCTCCCAGGCACTCCGACTGAAAGCGTGTTCTACAAACCCTGTCCAATGCTCTTCTTTCCCAAATGCAGGTCTTCATATCCACTTGTTCTTGTGCAAATACTGTCCTTGAGCTTACACACGCTTACCCTTCCTCGTCCCTGTTCCCCAAAGCGCACACAAACAGTGACCGCCTTCCTTTGGCCACCTTTACTGTTCTCATCTGAGCAAAATTCTGCACCTTGTCCACGTCTGATTTTATACCAGTTGCTCAATGACTATTCCTTATTAAAGGGTTTGAAAGCTCTGGGAAGAGAGAGCAGGGACATAGTGGGGTTGACAGAAACAAACGGAGGTTAAAAAAAGAGGGGTCTGAAAAGTAGCAGGATTACAAGAGTTACCAAATTTTCTCATACTCACTGTAGGCATTCGACAATAATTTCATACTGAAACCCAGAAATCCTAGTTCTGTTAACTTTTTCCTGCCACTAGATGAGAAAATATCAATTGCCTGCCTTCCTCTACAAAAACTAGACTACAGACCTTCCCTTAGATTATCCATACCACCTTTAAATTACACTACTGTACCATGAATTCACAGTCCTTCAGCATTAAAAAAAGCCAACCCACACAAAATTGAGAGCGTATATTAGCTTATCTTGCTCTAAATACTTAATACCATCAATCTCAGCCAGCCCCTGCCGTTCAGTTATAGTTTTCATCTCTAAACAGGGTAGGGTACGTCACACGCAGCAGTCTCGTCACTGCAAGAGCCACGTTACACTGTCCCCCCACAGATCGCTCCTCAGGAATGGTCTCCGTTTCACAATTTTATTCCATATTCCCTCCTCCTAAACAGCACAAACTACATTCCTTTCAGGGCATTCCAGAAAATACATAATGAACCGGCCTTTACACAGCATTAGGATTTACATCAAGTGTTTATCCCAGGCAAGGACATATTTCCTTTACCGTGATATTAAGAGCCTGCTAGAAACCTACGGTGCAAAAAAAAAAAAAAAAAAAAAAGAGGCATTACCATAACAGTTTTCAATGTATTTTAGTGGGTAATAATTAAAAAAAGCTTTTAAAAAAAGCTTCAAAAAAGTTTGCATAAACACAAATCTACTCAAGAGACAAAGATTTTAAAAAAAGAAACAAGTAGGTCCTTATCTGGATGAATAATTAACAAAGTGACCATAAAGCCTAGTTTTAAGCAAACTACTATGCTCCTTCAGCAGAAAGAATCTAGTTTTGTTTCCGTGATAAAAAGCCCTTTCATGAAAGAGGGCACTCATTTTCTTTCTGTGCATCACTTGGTTTTCTCTCCATGTCCTTGCTTCCTTTCCCAGCTCCCCGAGACACACTGCTTCAGTTACCAGCCCCTTTCTTATTCCCCTCCCGCTACCGCCTGGCAACTCCACTTTTCCCTGGGGAGTCGAATACAAGACCTGAGCTTGCACTTATTTTCCACTTCACTACAGACTAGCTGCCCCCCCGCCAAAAACCAGCTAACACAGATTTCTCCCCATCCCATCTTTCTCAAGAAAACCGAAATTTATACCTGACTCCCGTTACGTCAGAGCACCTCAGTATGAAGGCATTTGAGTTGATAATTCATCTTCTGAAATGAGAAACAGGTGTTTTGAGATGAAATTTAAAACGCCGAAGTAAAGAACACAGAAGGATGGAACAGATCTGCCCAAACATCACTCAGGGGAGGACACGGCGTCTTGGAAAGATGGAATTGGGGGGTTTTTTTGTTTGTTTGCCTTTACAAAATGTGCTGTGAGATATATAACCAGATAGCTTAAACAGGTACGAATGCACCAAAAAATGCTACATCCAAATACCAGACACCAGTGTGCTGAAAAGGCAGAATTCAAAGCGGTGGCTCTGTAGTTTCAGAGGACGAGGACAGGTTAAAAGTGCTCAGACGTGCCTTGCGTGGGCTTTCTTTAGTCCGACTACGCTACTGCGTAGCTGGGGACGCACAATCACATCAACCCTAAGAAAAATGCCAGCATCCTTGTACCAAACTTCCAAAAACAAAAAGAAAAAAGTTATGCCAACGCAGCAGTGCAGCCAGGCAAGGCAGGAAAGGCCGAGCAAGGGCTGGAGGCTATATTCTAACCCTCTGACACAAGGCAATGATACGCACGCAGCATCTTTTGTTTCCCAACATCCTACCTTCTAGGGAAACAAGCCGATCCGGCAGCGGAGCAGCCCAGCTGAGCAGGGAGCTCACGGCAGAGCTCCAACGCAGCCGGGCTGCGCACAGGAACAGCAACAGCCTACAGAAGCAGGAATCCAGAAACATTGTCCGCGCGGCCTCAGGAAAGGCAGAGCTCAACTACAGTTGAGACTTGAAAGGAATGCAGAGAAAAAACCAAATAGTCTCAGGGGTAACAAGAAAAGCTGCTCCTGCTGCCTCAGCAGCGCAAGGCTGGGACAGGTGCTGAAGAGGGATTTGGGATTTGGTGAGAGCGGAACACGATGACTTCTGCACCTCACCCTTCCCCAACAAAGTCTAACGGGTCTCTGCACTGGGGAAAGAGTTCAAGGAAAAGGACCAGTGGATGAAGATCAAGTCAGGGACTAATTGGTGGAAAGAACTCGACCCATACAAATCCAGAGGATGAGACGAGCTCTTTCTAAGGGTGCTGAGACACCAGGCTCATGTCCTGGCCAAAACTGCTCTGTATCATCTTTGAATGATCACGGAAATTGGAAGAGGTTCCCAACAACTGGAGGAAGGCAAATGCCACATCCATCTTCAAAGACAGACAAAAAAAACCCAACCAAAAAACCCCAAAAACCTCCACACTCCATACATACATGTATATCTGCAACAAGTGGAGTTTTCCAAGGATCTATCCTGGGACCTGCTGTTTAACCTTTTACCCATGACCTGTAGGAGGTGATGGGAATGTGCTCTCACAAAGACTGAGGATAACACCAGGTTGGGAGGAACCTGTGAATACAGCGGAGGGACCTAAACACCCTGGAGGAAGGAGCAGGCAGCGACAAATGCCAAGTCCTGCTCATGGCAAGGAAGAAACCCTGGCAATGCCGCAGACTGGGCACCTACTGCCTGGAGAGCAGCTCCATGGAATCATGGTGTAGAGCAAGGCAGCATGAACCAGGAGTGCAGTGACAGAGAAGGTTAAGAGCACCCTGCATTGCACTAACAGAGAAGCACCGCCAGAAGACAGAAGGGAAGAGATCATCACTAGATCGCACCTAGAAAACTGCCTCCAATTTTTAAATGTGCCCCAATATAGGAAAGACATTGATAAACTGGAGCGAGCTCAGCGAAGGTCCACCAAGATCCTCATGGGACTGGAGCACACGGAGGTTTGCAAGACCAGATGGGATAAAGTCCTGAGTAACTGGGTCTGATCTCACAGCTGACTCTGAGCAGGGGGCTGGACTAGCATCCCTTAGAACTGCACCATCCTGCGATCCCAAACGAGAGAACAAGGAACGCAACACTACGTTAATCTGAGGTTCTTCCAGTTCCACGGAACAAGGCCTTTGTGTATTAAGACAGCCTTTATGCCTACCTCATCTACGGAGGGATGTAACAGAACTAAGTACTAATGAAAGGTTTAGAGAAGGTAGAGAATCACACTTTTCTTCTCCCTCACAGTATCTTCTCCCATTCATGGAACCATTTCTAAGTTTTGAGTTTATTTCTGGTGCAGTCCTTAGCCAAATACTGGAATTACCAAAACTGCTACATGGCTAGCAACACAGACTGCCAATTTTCAGTGGACTAGTTATTCTGCCACACGTTTTTGGAAGCGTCCACTCTCATAGCCTATTTCTAATTGACTGAAAACTCACTCCTGTAGGTTTCCAGTAGTTTTCTGCTGTCATTTTTTTGTCCACTGGTCTCCAGAGACGATGCTGGTTTCTAGCTCCCCCTCACATCCTTCAGCCCAATGTTAAACCTCTAGTCCACGTCATAACTGTTACCCAGTTTTCCACTTTAATATACTAAATACCAACTTCAGAACCTGACACATTCTACACGCACTGCTTCGCTCGGCTTTGGAGACGAGCAGTTGTTATTTGTTACCCCCTGTGCAGTTTTTGTTTTTATACTACAAGGTGTCTTTACAAAAAAGAAAAGATAGCATCTTCTTGAAGGATCTTTGTCAAAACACATTTCTGGATGTGAACAAGCATCTCAAGGATTTAATCACCAATCTTCAAAACTAACAGCCAGAGGGCAGGATTTTCCGTTACAAGTCTATGCCGACTCAAACCCTATCATCACAACATAGAAGTGATTCTATTTATGACCAGCCTACCACATAGCTCACAGTGTATTTCTGAAAATACAGGGAACACCCACTTCACTCAGTCCTTCACTAAAGATATAGAAGATGCATCTCGGCTACACTGAAAACAAATTAATCTGAAGCTAAAACCCACAACGTGAGCCAAAACTTTTCTCCTGAACCAGTCCCCAGGCAGCCAGTCCTCCATTCTCCAGCGATGTCCTTATACCCGGCTTCATCAGTGATACCGAGAAGCTGCTTTGCTTCTCAGAAACACCCCCGTTCTTCCCCCCTTACACCATGGGGACCACACTAAGTCCCAGAAGACACATTGTTTGAGACAGAACCAAGTACAGTAGGTTTAGTACAGGTACTGAAGCAGCACATTAATCTTAAAACTCAGTTTCACTTTGCCCCCCAAAAATATTCTACAGTCTTTTATAGAGATTTTGGAAAACGGAAGCAAGTATTTTATGGTTTTTGCCTGAATAACTTCTTGAAGCTACAATTAATCATTCTGAATTACTTTTTACAGCTTCATCACCAGTTTAGTCGTAAACGCTGTCCAAAACCACCATTAGTCATGCAAACACCAAGAGAACACTGCTGAAATCCTACATGATCCCGTTGGTGTCAGGTCGGGGGAAAGCTCAGCCTACCCACAGAGTCTGGTCTTGTGCGCAACCAAGTGCGACACGCGGGAAGCGCTGCACTGTTGGATCAACGCTACACCACGAATCACGGCACCATGCTCCGCTTACACTTTAAGCACGGCCTTCAGAGTACAAACCACAAAGGTTAGGTTTATATTTAAGCATTTCCACAATAGCTGTCCTTTAAATGCCTCTATGGTCAGTGTCAACGCAACAGCTCAGTCCCCGTCTTCCACAATAACTGAATTCAGCTTTATTACAGCTTCTACAACTAAAACACGGATTGCTATCCCAGCCAAGCTCTGCTTAAGACTTAAAACCAGTCTGTCCTACTGGACATGTCCTACTGAAAAGACTTTTGATTGCAACCAAAAGGAACCAGAAGAAAGAAAATTAAGGGGGAAAAAAAAGGAAAAAAAAAAATCTAGTTTTACTGATAAGGGTATTCAAATATGCAATGTGTCCCCACTGCTCCATGCAGCTCTATAAATCAGGACACAAGCCACCTTCTGTTCTGTGGCCAAATGATGAATAGTCTCATTTATGGAAGTTTAAGGGGGGAAAAAAAAAAAATTAAAAAAACCCCATATTTAACAGGTTTGGAAAGCCTGACCTTCAAACAATTCAGGAAAACATTATGAATTCCAAATAAAGTGGCCTCTCCGCCATTTGCAAAATAAATGGCATTTGCCTTGAAACAAGGATGACCACAAGCAATTCAAACAGACACTTCTTGAGAAAAAAGTCAAAAGCTACACAGCTAACTTGACCTAAGTTTCTTTACCCCAGCTCAAAGAGATAGCTTCCAGGGATTTCACTATCTCCACAATATTTAAAAGTTTGACTTATGCAACAAGAGTGACAGCTTTAAATCCTGAAAACAAAAAGTTTTCGATTCTCAGTAATTTGTTTCATTTAATAAAGCCCTTCTGCATACTTATTTCTATATGTTCTCTTCCTATTTTTCCCCTTCTCTCATTTCCAGAACATTTTTCTATTGAGATTTAATTTATGTTGCTCCAGGGCTCGTTTTCCAGATGAATCACCAGCATCCTTGATGCTGTGAAGTGAAAAGGATTTGTAAAGTGAACACAGAAAACACCAGGCCCGAAATTGTGCATGAATACCACAGGCCCATTTCTTGAGGAAGCCTATGGAAAGAAAATACCTTGTCCACTTACTGTAAGGTCTCGTTTCTTTAGACTTTAGGACAGATTTTTGTTAATCTGTGATTGGAACAGAACCTTGTCAAGATGCTGAGGGCTGAAAAATCCACTCCCCCCATCTCTTTAGGAAGACACTTCAGCTTTCAAATAACACCACTTTTTTAGCTGCAAACATGATAATCAAAACCTCAGCAAGTGTTGAGAGTCAACATGATCATAGGTTAAGCTAAGCTAAATTGTTCTTCTGCAGAGACATCCTGCTTCTCCACTGGAGGGGAATGAAAGCAGTTTAAGATGTGGAACAATAAATAACTCCCACTAAAACCACGTTGAGAAATATTACAGTACAACGGAAGCTTTTGCTATATGGCTCTTTTGTGGGTTGATGAGGGAAAAGGCAAAGGAGGTGAAGATGTCACCTTTGTAACACAGAGTACTTCATGCAATGACCACTGCAACTGCCTTGGCCTTTTTCACTTTATGCGCCTCCACGAGGAGGCAAATAAGCGCAAATATGTATTTAACCCTCTCAATGTCTCCCGACAGAGTAAAAGGATACCCACAACCCGAAACCAGTAGGAAGTTCTCCTCTCTCACACCAGCCCTGCCTTAAAGCTTTCAGAGAACACTGCCGAAGTCCCTCTCAATGGCAGCACAACCCCCTGGCATACCAGCCACTCCTCCCAGTTTGGTACCAGCTGCAAAGGCGCTGAGGGTGCCACCTGTCCCATCCCCCAGGTCATTAACGAAAATTTTAAACAGAATTGGCCCTGACATCAAAGCTGTTGGTACTTCACCAGTGAGCGGTTTTCAGCTGGACTGTGTGCTGCTGACCACCAACCTCAGAGCCTGGGTTTCGATCCAACCCCAGGTCCTTCACTTGGTGACACGGGTCCTCCAGCAGCGCCACAAACAGGTGTCTCTACACAGCCCCAGCGAAAGGCGCCGGGCGCTCCCCGCAGCCCAAGACCCGCAGAGCTGCAGCCTTTTCTCTGCTCGAGGCAGCTCTCTCGGACCAGGCTCCGACATTGCAGGGGTAGCTGCTCCAGAGCCTGCTGGAGAGCCTGCAGCACGTCACCACCCTTCCTGAGCGTGTAGAGGCTGATCGCCACAGTCCGGGGTCCCCACCTGCACGGCCATGGCTGCAGGCAGCGCTGGGAGCTGGGCTCCAGCCTCAACCGATCGACGGGCCTGCCCGGAGCAACAGCTGAGAAGATGTTTGACCCTCCCTAACCAGGGGCCAGCTGGAACACAAGCTCCAACCTCCCTTTGATCAAGCATGCCCGACAGAGCTCAGCGCTCCCTGCTAGAAGTCAGGATCTCCTACAGCCATCCTCCCCTGGCACAGGAAGCACTCCAGTTCCTTGAAGTCCGTTGGCAATCCCAGAACTCCCAGAAGCAGAGCCCAGGAAGTGCTGCACCAGCTGCTGCTTCTGCTAGCTGTGCTCTGAACCCACTTCAAGAACCCAAGCATCCTTCCTATTAATTGTATTTGCATACTGAGCTAGAACTCAGTTATTACCTCTGAGGTGGTTTGTAGGGCCAACCTTAAGACGAAGGAAATGAAGTGAAGCTGGCAGGGTGTTGACATTTTCAGTATTTGGCCAATTTGTCCGCAAGCCATTTGCATTTTTTATTAAGTTAACCACAGTTGCTAGGCGTTCTTGAATGCACATTTAAAGAAATTGCGTACAACCAATTGTGATTAAAAAAGCTAGAAAAAATTCCAGGGGTAATGATGCATTCCAATTACATAGTTAACAGCAAAACTGCATAAGCAATTTTATGGTTGTTTTCCATGCAAAAGGAAACAGTTTCAGCCAAAGAGAATACTTAAATACTCTCCACAAAACAAGAAGATTTAAGAATTCCATTTCTAGACTGGAGTCCACTGCACTAGTGAAATGGAGAGAGAGTTACCCCAGCACGCAGGCTCCAGAGCTACTTGCTGCTTTTCAGCATCTGAAAGTGGTGCAGTAAAATCTTCCTCCCCTTTTTGCTCTAAAAGCTTACAAGGGCACAGTCATTTATTTCTTTTTCTGCTGCATAATTTCTGTAAGAGAGTCTTCCGGAGAAGACATAGAACCATAGAATCACAGAACGGTTTGGGTTGGGAGAGATCTTAAAGCTCACCCAGTGCCACCCCCTGCCCTGGGCAGGGACACCTCCCACCACACCAGGCTGCTCCCAGCCCCATCCAACCTGGCCTTGAACCTCCAGGGATGGGGCAGCCACAGCTGCTCTGGGCAACCCCGGCCAGGGGCTCCCCACCCTCACAGCCAGGGATTTCTCCCCAATAGCTCATCTAAACCTCCCCTCTTTTGGTGTAAAACCATCACCCCTCGTCCTATGACTACACACCCTTGTAAAAAGTCCTTCTCCAGCTCCACAAGCATTGGAACAGGCTGCGCAGGGAAGCGGTGGAGTCACCATCCCTGGAGGGATTTAAAACACATGTAGACGTGGTGCTGAGGGACACAGGTTAATGGCAGACTTGGCTGTGTCAGGTTAACAGTTGGACTTGATGATCTTAAAGGTCTCTTCAAACCATAACGATTTTCTTATTCGGTGATTCTAAGCCACCCAGTGCCAGGGGGCTACAGCCTGATCTGTGCAAACCCATCAGACAAACCCCAATACTATTCCCTGCTCTCAGCCTCATGAGCCAGAGCCACAGGACGAGAGGATTTCATCAGCAGAACCGGGTCAATGGCTACTCACAAGCCTCAGCAATTCCCACAAAATGCCAGGATATGCAACAGTGAGAAGTTCCATCTCTGACCTGACACTGTGCCATACTATACTGGGGAGCGACCTTCTGATATTTCCCCCCAGGGCTCAAAGCCCCGAGGTACCGCTAGTGCTAGTCTTAACATCTGACAGAAAGAAGAATATCCCATTCTGTAGCTCTCTTACGGAAAACCCTGAATGTCCAAGCCATAGTGACCATAAATGCAAGTACAGCCACCAACAGAGCAACAATCCAACATTTGCCGACTGACCCCGAGGACCGATTCATTCACCACAAGTTAACCAAAGCCGTGTCTACGAGTGCTTAGGAAGGTAATGCACGACTTGGAGAACGGAGAGACCAGCACCCCATCCCTGCAGTGTGATCAGGAGCAGCTGAAGGAGCACTGCAACCTGCCTAACGGTCATCTACTGTGCACGAGCTTCTCTTTACAGCTACTGAAAAAAAAAAAAAACCCAAAAAAAGACTTTATCAGGTCTGAGACAACAAAACAAACACATAGTCATAATTTTAGCAACTGCTATAATCCACACGTACACAAAGCAGAAAATTCAGAGTAAGGAATGTAAACTGACACTATGGTTTGCTGCTACTTTCAGGTTCCTGTAGCATCATCAATAACAAAATTAAGTAGTCTAGTGGTTTCAAAGCTTTTTCCTAAATTTTACAAATGCAACCTAATACATGGAACATAAGATTGTTCAGTACCATGCTGTATTTGAAACAAAACCCAAGAACATACACGCTTTGACTTCATAGTGAAATACTTTGCTCAAACAAAACAAAACTTTGGCTTTCAAATCAATTCTTAAACCAAAGTAATCAGTCTCCAGCAAGCTAAGGCAGGTTCAGTAAGTCATTAAAAACTGCATTCCAGGCAGAAGACATTTTCTGCCATACTTGTTTCATTAATGGAGAATTGAGAAAAAAAATATACTTGTCAGTCATTGTCTTATGAAAAATGAGCGTTATCAAATAAACATTGATTTTAACTCTGCAAACACAGTCAATAGAGGCAACTGCAAAGACAAAATGCTTTGATTTAATAGAATAGCACAGGGCATCAAAGCTGTGATTTCACAGAAAAGAACTAAATATATCTAAAAAGTATAATCCCAGCAAAGAGAGAGGTTACCTCCCTCCCATCCAGGCCACTCAACCCGACTACGTCCTACGTGCCAGTATTATAACTTATCTGACCTCACAGAAACCAAGGTCAGGGAGCTACACAGGTTTTTGTGCAGCTCTAGTTTCCTGCTAGTCTGCCATGGGGTCAGAAAAATGCAAGCGGTGGCACAAGGAAAGCAGAACGCTGCCACAAGGCTGTTCTTTTTTGGGGGCAGCCAAACATCAGATCTGCAGAGTGGAGCTGTACAATACAGAAGTCTTTACGTAAACATGAAGGGACGGAAAGAAAAGCAAATGGCAGAAAAAAAGTGGTACTTTTAGAAGCTTCCTGAAGAAGCCAGTTCTTTGGAACTGATATTCCAAAACTATCAACAAGCATGGAGAAGACTGAGAACCGCTCCTAACAGTGAATGAAAAATTAAGTAGAACAAAAATTAAGTGGTCTGACCAACGCAGCCAGGCAGAATTAAATACTTCGTAATCACTTTAAAGAAAAGCGAGCGTTTTATCCACAGGCACTCAAGGACTCTACACAACGTTAACTGGAATTTTACTTTTGATTCTTCAGAAGGTTGATAAGAAAAACCTGAAACACACAAGCATATGTTTTGGACTTTAAGCTACTCAACACTATCAAGTTCCAAGTTAGAGTTAATCAGACTTTATCGGAGTATTCGGTGCTACAGGGAACAGCATAAAGCAGACTCTCAAGGCTCAGGTAATGACGTGTCTTGCTTCCCATTTAAAATTTCCTTGCCCACCAGACAGACGATTTTGTGCTTATTTGAAAGTCTAAGGTGTGGATCAGCTGTGACATTTGATGGATGGCTTGCTACTGTTAAACAAGAGATCCTATTTCCCTGCAAAAGCAGCCTCCGGAGCAAGTCTCTATTTTCAAGCATCTCAAACTGTATGACATGTAGGCTGAACACTCAGCTATCGAATTATTCAAAGAAATCAGTATTTTATGTAACGATTTCATGGTGATTTTATATATACATGCCGTAAGTACAGACTGAGACAGACGGCTATCACACGAAAACTTCATCCGAAGTTCTAAAGTTTTTAATTATTCAATTCTCATGTCCATTCTCAAGCATATAAAATAAAGCACTAAAGTCGGTTAAGATAACACACAAAGAACTCTCGTGTTTCATCAGCTTTCATGCAGTTTTTATGAAGTAGTTTCAGATCTGTTTCGTTACGGCTTAGATACTGATCTAAGTCAGTATTGCTAGATTCTGAAATACGAGATTGATCAGGTGCAGCAGAAAATTCCACAAGGCAATGTCTGCAGGCCGGGAACAAACACATATGCATAGCTTGTTAACAGCAGAATTACTTTTATTTACAGTTAACAATGATGCTGACCCACTAAATCCAAGATTCTGTGATTTCTGAACAAGAATAACCAGAACTTGTTAATAAACATTTTTTAACTGGGCAAAGACTAAAACATCTCCACAGAGCTGATAAAAAGCTCCTGGAACTAAACAGATACAGCTTCACGGAACCAGTTGCTCTACCAGCATTCGGTTGTTTACAAGGAAACACTAAGTTTCACAAATCTGAACAACTCATTCCTCTCATTTTTTAAAGCTACTAGTAAACAATCCTATTTAAAGAACTGACAAGTTATATTCCTGAAGAGTGATAAGGCCTACAATCGTTTCAGAGGCACGCCACACCTTTATTTTACTGATCAAAATCAGATCAAAACATTTGTTTGCATATTCAGAGGTCTGGTAGAGTCAAAAGTGCTCAGACTGTAGGAAGAATAAATAAGGCAGGGACCAAATTCAAACTAGTTTTAGGCATGTCGATTGATGTTCAAATTTAGGAACTGTATGTCTTGGAATTCTTAATCATATGCAAAATGGAACATTTAAGGATAAATTAATGACCGTCTCCCTAACACTCGGTAGCATTATTATTCTAGTTATATGCATACTTGTCAGTAGTTTGATTACACACACACAAATATTTAATAGTTCTACGTTAAATTGCATTCAATTAAGTATTTGCTCGAGCAGTTTACCACAAAGTAAAAATTTCTTATATACTGGATTATACCTGCAACTTTGTCCCGAATAAGTTTTGCAGATTCGACTTCGCCAATACTGCTAAATAGACTCCGTAACTCATCTTGCGTCATGTTCTGAGGGAGGTAGTTCACAATTAAATTTGTTCTACCGATATCATCCCTGCAATCTTCAGCCATGTGATCTTCATAACCATTAGACATTTTATAAAATATCTGCAAAGAGAAAAATCCCAAGTAAGTTCTAGATATTTGCATTTCAATAAGCCAAACTTTCTCCACCTGAAATAAGTTTGAATGTTTATTTAAAAAAAAAAAAACAAGAACAAGCAACTGTTTCAACTACACATTTTTTCCACTCACAAAACATTATTTGTTGAAAATTCCAGAGCACTTCATTCTTTCAAACTAACAATCATGGCATTCTCCAAAACTATGTACCATTAAAGAGCTCTTAAGGGTCTTTTTGTGTTTGGTTTTTTTTTTTTTACATTAACAAAAAGCATTAAGACAAATTTTGTACACATTCCTGCAGACACCAGAGCAGTCACAAGAGCAGAGTTAAAAATCACATTCCCCATGTCCAAGCACTTGACAAGCCAGAATTAAAACTGCCACCTCAACCTTAATTCCAACCCCATGCCCAGAACTCTTCCAAGGCAGAAAGAAGAGCAGCAGCCAGATCTACTGGACCCAGTTCAGTATTTCAACTGGGGACTAATCGTTTTTTAAAGACTTTCTCCTTCACACATTGCTTGTCTGCAGTTTAAGGCCCTGTTACTCTTAACCGGTTGCCTTTGGGTGCCTGCAGAATGGCATATATGAAACAGAGGAATCTCTACTGCAACACTAACTTTGGTGCGTATTGAGTATTTGACAGGGGTTCTACTTTTGCCCCTTTTTACAGAAAACATGCAGAAATTGCATCACATGAAGATATTCTCTGCCTTAGCCAGCCAGCAGCAGGGACTAAACCCTGACGTTTCAGAGGCAGAGGACATCTACAACTCAAACGGACACCAGACCCAAGCTGCTCTTCCTTTCACAGTAAATTCTGAAGCGCTTTTACAACTACTTTGAAATTGTTGAAATCAGGATACCTAAACTCTATTCCTACCAACAGGAGAAAAATGAGATCTAGCAGATCCAGGAACCCTAGAGTGGCACGTTCTTTCTGGAAACCACCACCAGAAAGCCGGTTTCTTGTGTGGTTCCAGACCCTGCTGCAGATTTGTTCATCCTCTCAGTCCCAGAGCGCCCAACATCTCTAACTCCAGAACAACATAGTTTTGTTTAACAACTCTCAAAATCAGCTGTGAAGCACACAGAATTACCGGAAAAGCTGCTGAAATCCTGAAGTTAATTCATGGCCTCCTGCTGCTCAGTTCAGCACTCCTCCTGTTAAGTCACCACTATTTATGCGTTTCACCATAAAATCCCAAGAGTTTGGCCTGTGAGCAACACACAGACCTGTCAACTGACACCATAAAGCTGCAATAGAGTTTAAGTACAAATGTGTGTCCAAGTCAGACTCCACCAGAAAGGGGCATAAGAGCAAACACTTATTTTTGGGATGAAATTAAGGCAGACTTGCAACTCTAACTCCCTTCTGAAAGTTTAGCATAAACCTTCTGAGCTCAACATGAAACCTGCTTCTCATTGAACCTCTCAGTGCCACCACAGGAGGGTTAATCACCACAGGCTCAAAGAAGAGTTTTGTGCTTATTTTAATAGAACTTTTGGCCAATACACTCCTGTGGCCAAAAGAATGCCATAAGATGCTGTACGTGTGCAACTATTAGAATTCCTCCAGAGTACCTCTAGTTTGCCTGAGAACCGAGCATATTTTCCAAAGCACGGCTCACTAGTGCAGTGCTGATCTTGCCTGAGGGGATAATCAATCTGAGCTGAATTAGAGCAGTTTAAGATATTATTGCTGCTTAGCCACCAGTAAAACATCAGGTCAGGTGTTCAGAGGATGCAAAAGCTTCTAGCTCATCCCAATGCCACGAGCCAGTGAGACTGCCAGTACTGCTCTGCCAATTTATTTTTGCGTTAAGGTGGGTCAGAAGCATCCGTATCGCCACATACGCTTCTCAAATGAGGCGATTTTGAGTGACAGAATCACTGAATCTTAAGGGTTGGAAGGGACCTCTGGAGATCATCTCCTCCAACCCCCTGCCAGAGCAGGTCCACCTACAGCAGGGGGCACAGGATGGCGTCCAGGCGGGCTGGGAATGTCTCCAGAGTGGGAGACTCCCCCACCTCTCTGGGCAGCCTGTGCCAGGGCTCTGCCACCCTCAAAGGGAAGTTCCTCCTCGTGTTGAGATGGAACTTCTTATATTCGATTTTATACCCATTGCCCCTTGTCCTGTCACTGGGCACCACTGAAAAAAGACTGGGCCCCCCCTCCTGGCCCCCTCCCTTTAAGTATTTGTAAGCATTGATGAGATCCCCCCTCAGTCTGCTCTTCTCCAGATTAAAGAGAACCAACTCCCTCAGCCTTTCCTCATAAGGAAGATGCTCCAGCCCCAAATCATCTTCGTGGCCCTTCACTACACCCTGTCCATCCGTTCCCTGTCCTTCTTAAACCGGGGAGCCCAGAAGTGGCATCAGCTTCCAGATTTTTGTGAAACTACAGATGCTGCTGCCCACTACGCCAAGGGCCTGAGCAGCAACGGTCCATGGCTTTATTTTACAGATCAGGATTGACAGAAGGATGAGCCTTTCCAGGGACTGCTAGAAGTTCAGTAATGGCAGAAGTCAGGAACAGCAACTGGAAATCCTAAGTCTAGAGAGGGAACGCTGCCTGCAGGAAGGGACTTTTAGTCCCTTCACCAGTAGTTAAGTCACATTTGGCATTTATTTCACACTTACTTCTTCCGAAGGTCAGATTTTTTTAAATGGCGATAACAGAGTACACCATTTTAGAACAAACCATGACTAGACTGAAGTTAATTTGAGATTTAGCACAGTATAGATTTAAACTGAATCCCCCCCTTTTTTTTTTTAATGTGTTGAAGCCCAAACAGCAGACAGCTTATAGGAGAGGTCTTGCTCCCCCTCACCCACCAATTTGCTTTCTAGCCCCCATTTCTGCGTTTCAAGTGTCAACATGAGCAAGCCCCAGCACCCTCCTGCCCACAGGATATCCAATTTGTACCATGAAAGCAACAGAAAACTACACTGGGGGAAGCACTTTTTTCTTGTGTCAGCAGTTTTAATCTGCTTTTCTGCAGCACAATAAGCACCAGGGCTAATGCCAGAGGAGAGGAGAGCAAGAGGAGAAACCGCCGAGCTAGAAGCAGGGGAAGAGACTTCCCCCGTCAGGTGATTTTAAGCTGCCAGGTTGTCTCAGCTGTACTGTGAAATTACATCATTAAACATGTCCCCTTCCAGCTCTGTCAGAGCACAACCTCAGAAGTTCCCTGTCCTGCTAAATGACACTCAAACAGCTGAACCTTCCTCGTTCAACCTAGCTGAGCTATAAACTAGACGACTCAGGTTTTCCAAATTGTTTTAACACAAGGCAATTTTGCTTGCATTTGTCCCATCTAAAATTCAAGCCCTACATCACACCAATATGTCAATGAGCATGGAAGTTGTACAGTACAATTAAAATATTCGGTAAGCAAAAGGAAGGACCATTGAGATTTTTCAGCTTTACAAGAAAAAAGTTCAAATTTCTTTCACTCTAACCAAATTTGCGCAAGATACAACACAAATCCTTCCTGCTGCCAATATTATCCTCCTGCCAAGTTTAAGAAGTTGCTATATATTTTAATGCTTTCGAGAAACTTTTCTTTCAAGGAAAAACACACAACTATTTTCCTTATCCTCCAACATCTCTTTGCTGCCTGAAAAGGAGACACCACAGCTAGATACCAAGCACAGAAAACTCCCCAGCACACCACGATGGCAAGTTACCAGATTTTATCTGGCATTAAGCAAAATCGACAGGAGTTTGGCAAGTGGCTATCAACTTCAAATCATTTTACCACAGCCTCTAATCTCACTGTCTGCAATACTTACCATCTATATCTCCCCATGACAAACAAGGAGTGCCTGGGGCACTGTTGATTCAGAAGCAATTAGAACTGTGAAGGAAGCCTTCCAGCTGCTTTTCTTCAGACATTAGGAAAAAAAATTATAGGAAGCCATAAAGGCCCCGCAAACGTTTTTCATGGAATACCAAGAAGAACGCACGCAGAAGCGGTAACGGCACAGTAGAGAAGAGGAAAAGGAGAAGGAACAGAGTGCTGCTAAAGAAGATGCTCCTTTCTTCCTAATCTTTCACCAAGCACTTACACAATCTACTGCAAGACTAACACTTTCTGGCCATCCTGGAAATCAGTGGGAAACCACTTCCTCCACTGGCGGTGAACAGCTCTCATGCCAGCGAGAATAAAAACAGTTCCTGAAGAATTGTTCAGAATTTGCATACTGAAAAGAATTCCAAAAAGAAAAGGCTATAACATGCTCAGCATGGATGAAATGAGAAATAAGAAAACAAGTTTATTCTACTCTCACTGAAATACATCGAGGGAATCTCTTGATTTTTCTTCATCAAAGAGGAAGCGATCAAATTATGACAGTAAGTATTCCAGACTTGAGTACCAGGCCTAGAAACTAACTTGGATCTCTAACTTCATTAACTGACATTTGTCAATCCACACTGACACAAATCAGAAGCCTGAACACACTCATATTCTCAGCAGACAGGTCAAGGATGGAAAAAGGCCTAACAGCTCCATTTGGGATGTAATGAGACTGGTACTTTGCAGCTTTCTGAAAAAGGCCTTCAATTCTATGTCCCAAAAAAAGGAAATTTTAAGACTAAGTTCCATAGCATTGCAGTTCCTAAAATGATTTTTTTTTTTTTTTAATAAACAAACCCTGCAACAGCATGTTTTAAAAGGCAGTCGTCGTCTTCTTCCTTATGTAAGATGCCCTCAAATGTATGATGCCAAGAATGCACAGATAGCCATGGGGAACGGTATGTACCATGCCTGAATCCCCCATTCATTCTGGAGGTGCCCAAATTCTCATAGCCCAGCACTTTACTACCTGCTTCAAAGATCACTCACTTGGCAACAGCCAGGTCTGCTTTCTCGGGACTGGACTGAAAGGGCTCTCCCAAGGTAATTTTTTTTCACCCCAGAAATGATGCACTGACCATGACAATCACCTTGAACAAACCTGCACAAGATCCCGGGAGGCGTAAAAGAAAAAAAGGCAAAAACGGTTCTGGCAACAGACCAACAAAAGCTTTTCCCAAATGACACTCAGCTTCTCCAGCCAGAATTCCAAGATACAGTATCTTTCACTGCAAGATGTTTCCTAAGAAACCTGTACAAATCTGAGGAAATGATCTGGCACAGGAACATTGGCAAGAAAGATAAGTGTCTTCCTTCAAGATCAGGCAAGAGGCTTAGTATACCTTCACCTTCTCCACAGGTCTGCAAAGGCACCACACCACTGCTGGGATCACAAACTTGAATGTGGACACCTGAACAGATGATGATAACCTGAGCATTTTAGCTACTGCAGAAGTTAAGACAGGTAATTCTTCCAGGAGCAAGGCACGTCTGTGCTCCTTCTTGCCAGCAATTAACACCTTTGTTAAAATCCAAGCAGCAGCTCTTATCAATCCAGCAGCTGACCTGTTCTCATTTATGCAATACAGTTCTCCAGACAGCGAAAGCCAGGGAGCGCCACAGAGGCACAGGTGAGCACTCACGGTAGCTGCGCTGAACGCAAGAAGGTCAGAGCTACCTCAAACATCTTTCTCGTCTGCGATACCAGAAGCACAGACCACACCAAGACCCGACACTTGCCCAAAGTGAGCCAGGTGAGTGCGTTCAAGTATCACAGCAGAGGGTTTGTGGCACCTTCACTGGAAAACAGAAGGGGCCACAGCGAGCACAGCGTGATTCTCAAACCACAGCAGAGCTGAGGCTGGTGACACAGGTCACTGACCCAACGCCTCAGCCCTTCTTTGCAACGAAGTGCAAGTTGGCATCACCTAGGACACGCCACGCAGGAAGCACTTCAGGAGACACTGTTTCACAGCCTCTAAACTGATGAGTTCTCCTTGTTGGGGTTAATCCCGGTGAGTGAACAGGGGTCCTGCACTGAAACAAGTGACGTTGACAGAGTTCTGCTGGTGAGCTGTCTTGATCAACTTAGACTTCAGTGTCAATGGCTTATTCTTAAGTACTCTGGCTGACCTCAAGAATCTTGATGGGGTACTTCAAGTAGAACTTCAAGCCTATACAAAGGGACCTCCTCCTGTTGCTTCAGCACATGGATGATAGTTGTTGACATGCCTCCACCACAAGTCACGGCTGACTCAGAAGCAAACAAGTTTGGCTATCTGTCTTGGACACTGCTCTACGACTGAAGTTTGAAGCTGCTGAGCAGTCTGCCTTGGAGATGGCACCTGAAATAGAACAAAAAGGACACTACTACATCAGGGGAAGTGCCAAACTAATCCACACAGCTGCAAAAGGCAGATGCAGGGGTGCTGAGATGTCCAGGTTTGAACACATGCCAAGACCAACGCCACACGCAGAAAGGGCCTGAAGGGCCTCTACTAGTTTTGACTGTTTCAGGAAAACAGTTTTCAAGAATGGTCCGACACAGTATTGCCATGCCAACACTTGCGTTGCAGCCAGCTGTCAATAAAGGATCGAGAAGCAAGAGTTTAATCAAGACATAGAAGGGCCAGAGACTCAGAGGAAAAAACACACCCACATTTCCTTCTCAGAAACCACTGTAAGGAATGGAATATGTTTCACCTGAGAAGCCACACCAGCAGAAAAACCCCCACCAGGCCTACAGGCCTCCCAGAAAAAAGTTTCCCAACGCTCCACAGCCAGAATACATCTATTTCTGAATCCAGACCCCACTACTTTCCATATGCCACAAGTTCTTTCCCCATCATCTCCAAGAAAACCCCTTCTATTCTTTACACAAATGCCTTTCATGTCCCCAGCAGATCTCCACGTTGCACCCCACAAACACAGACCTTTCCAGGAACACCCACGCAGGCTACAGGTCAATGACAATACCATGCAAGACCCGCTGCTCTTTGACTCCCACTGTATTCATACAATATTACTTCAAATACCAGAGGATTTTAATCTTAACCAAACACCAAAAGCCAGTTGGGGTGAGAGGGGAAGGAGAAATCACAAAATCCACAGATTCTCTCTTCAAGAATAACATTTATACAGCATATGAGGGGAAAAAAAGGTTAAGTTTAACATGAAAGGTTACACGCACAGTGTAGGTCACGCACTTCAAAACCTCAACTCAGATCTGAGCTACATCCTTAAGTCTTTCAACGGATTATTTCAATGTATACCTGCAAAGGCAGGTCATAATGCTTAAATTCTCCTTATGAATAAAAATAATTTAGTTCTGAGGCAGCGTGCTGATGTTTGAGAGATGCCTGATACTGTTTCCAAAAAGCAAGTCCTTGATCACAGAGGAAGAGTCTTGATCTCACCTCCTCTTGCTTGCTAGGCTTGCTTCGGCTGATTGGCAGCTACTGTGGTTCACGAGCACGAATTTTATGTTTCCTTGGAAAAGCCATTTTCCTGGACTTTGAAGCATGATGTTTAGGTACATGTGAAAACTTAAAAGCAGAAAGTGAGGCATCGCAGACTCCTTCCCCTAAACTGTAGTTACTCTAGTTCTCTTATTGTCCCACAGCCATCGATAAGGTCAGTATTCTCTCCCACGTAGCTGTCTCATCTGAATTCCTCTCCCCCACAGCCACAATATTTTAAAATCAGCAAATGGGAGAAATCTAAATTTAATATTCAATTTGACTCATTGGGCATTTGTACTCTCCCCCCTCCCCAAGAACGAAACAAACTCAGTCTACTGGAACATGCTAATGAAGGTCACTTTAAAAAAAAGTTTGTCTTTTTACAGGAAGATTCTTTTACACAGAAACTAAGTGTTAAGCTACATAACTTGCTTAACTTGTAGTTTATGTTCCTTCCACACTAACGTGTAAGTTCTGTTTGTAAACCTGGCGACTGAATAGATCCTTTCTGCTTGCCAGTCATTCAGATTTTTCAGAGTTAATAGAACTCATCTTTTTATTGAGTCTTCTCCCCCTTTGCAAACCTGGAGCGAAGCCACTGCCCTTTTTCTCCTTAGCCTGACTAAACTGAAGATTCCAACATTTTTGTCAGTTCTGACAATAAAAATATCTTTGCACCAGAAGGGGTTATTACTAAAAATCTACTACTGCATTTCAACAAACTTTATTTCCATATGCTAAACCCATGATTACTAGTACAACATATTAACGACATCATCAAGGTAAAAGTTTTTTTTAATGCTTACATTGCCATTCAAAGACAGAAGTATTTGAGGTCAAAAAATAAGCTGCGTTCTTCAGAGGAACGACCTCGTTTTACCATCAGTTTGATGAACTACACTCAATTCACAGGAACAAAATTAATCATAGTTAGGATGCTGTCAGAAATCAGACTGGCCACAATTCCCACCCACGGCTGCTTTAACAGGAAGGGGGGGATCAGGTCCTCCCGACACCATCTCTGCCCAGTAGGTATGAACAAGGACCAACTGGAAACTACGCAGTTCAGATATGAAACATCTGCAGCTACATCTGAGGTTCCCCCGTTTTCCACGGTTAGTAGTTAGCCCTGACAGAGGGAGCGGGCTACAGAGCTCTGCTCAGAGCTTCCCCTCAACACCTCCCACAGCTGTTCTGTCCCTGGGTCAAAGATGCTGCCAGTTAACGTAACGGGCAGAGAAGAGGCAGCTGGACAACTTTTTGCAGCTGAGACTATCTCACCTTCTGCACTGGTATTTTAAAAAAAGACAGGTTTACATTAAACAGATATAAAAAAAACCCAAAGTTATCTGTCTTGTTCTAGACAGCGTCAGACTGTGCAGCAACCACCTCTGGCAATTTTTTTCACCTACAAAAAACTTCTGGAGACAAAGAACCGTGCTGTGAGGGAACAACTCCTTTCCTATGCACAGGACACTTGCAGTAGGTGAGAAGGGGAGATAAGAACTACGGATTCCAGACACATTCTGGCAACAGCTGCCCCACACATTGATCCATCCTTGGATTAGCAGCTGGTACTTTCACTTTGATGGGACAGGAAGGCAAGTGGAGTTAACAGGAGGAGGAGACAGCATCCAACTTGTTCTTCAGCACAAAACAAGTAGCTGGAAATCCATCGCTGAAGGCTTGATGAGACAGCACAGCTTGCTACTGCACTCCTACAAGGAGGCCATGGAAGCAGTGGGCAAGACCAAAATCATACTTCATACTTACTATGCCACTGCTACTAGTATTAAAAAAAAAAAGCAGCAAAATCATGCACATGAAGAACATCTCTTCCCCCCC
>VZSF01005559.1:28087-46713 GCA_013398295.1 Chionis minor | reverse complement strand
CGCCGGGGGCGGGGAGGGGGAGCGGGGCGTGGCCAATCCCCGCCCCCCGGGCTGGCCACGCCCCGCCCCTTGGCGCCGCGGCCCCGCCCCCTGCCCTCAGGGCGGATAAAATGGCGGCGGCGGCGCGGCCTTGCTGTGGTGCCTCCGGGGCGTTCGCTGGGGGTTACGCTGGAGTGCCGTGGGGAGTTCCTGCTTCCCGGGATTTCTGCCCGTGTTAAGTATCTTCCTCCTGAAAGGTGTCCTGGGTCCTTCCCTTTCCAGTCTCCTCAGTGTCCTTGTTCCTCTCCCTCCTTTAGGGTCTCGCGTTGCTCTCTGGTGCCTCCTTGCTGTGAGGAGACCCCTCTCCTGTGGCTTTCTCATCTCAGGCCCTGGACTTCCATTATCTCCTGGCTCCCCCCGCATTGGCCTCCTTCAACAAATGCCCTCGTGTTGCTCCGAGACTTTGTTTACCTAACAAACCCGGTTGTCATTAACACAGTATTCTGCATTAATACTTGCGGTACAAAGCAGCATGTTTAGTATGTAACACGCATGTAAGCTTGCAAGTGTCTGAATCCTGTATGCCTGTCAAGGTACTCAACGTTGCCCCAAAATTTGGAATATTGCTGCAATAAAATGGGTCGGTTATTTTTTCATTCGCAGACAGCTCATAATTTGAGTTTACTTTTTTTGAGTAACGTAACTGAAGATCAAATTAAAACACCTTTCTCCGTGCCACCATCTCATTAGCCAGACTTGGAGGCTCCCATGTCCACATCAGTCAGAATAACACACCCTGGTTTCCCTTTTCCTGAAGTTTTCCTTGTGCTCGCCTGGTGTTCAGTCCTTGGGGCTTTTGTCTTTGTACTTGAGGGCAACTTCATCCCTAGAGATCTGGTCTGATGACATCCATGTGTTTGGAGTGGATTGGCCTCTTTAGAAGTGCCTTCTCCTGGTGGTGGGCAGAAGGATGAAGCCGTACTTGGTGTTTCACCCCCGGGGGAGTTACCTGCCTGGTGGTGAGCTGTCCCGGCTCCTTTCACTCTGCACGGGCTGTCGTTCCACTTGAGAGGTGAATTATGTCACCTGGGGCGTATTTGTCTCTTCCTTGAGCTGCAGGAAGGTCACCCCCGTTGAAATTTCCAGTGAATTGCAGGACAATTTCTCTGGCCTTTCTCAGGTGGGTGAGGGACTCGCCGTGTTGAGCTCTGCAGCAGAAGGAGCCGCTTCAGTAGGTGGCTGGCGGGTGAACGCGTTGGTTCAGGTTTTGCTGCAGCAAGGTTCTCTAATTAAACTAGCCACACTTAATCACAGAACGGTGGGGTTGGCAGGACCCTCTGGAGATCGTCTCCTCCAGCCCCCTGCCGGAGCAGGGTCACCCAGAGCAGGGGGCACAGGATGGCGTCGAGGCGGGTTGGGAATGTCTCTGGATTTGGAGACTCCCCCACCTCTCTGGGCAGCCTGTGCCAGGGCTCTGCCGCCCTCAAAGGAAAGACGTCCTTCCTCATGTTCAGATGGAATTTCCTGTGTTCCAGTTTGTGCCCGTTGCCCCTTGTCCTGTTGCTGGGCACCACTGGAAAGAGTCTGGCCCCGTCCTCTCGCCCTGTAGATACTGATCAGCATTGATGAGATTCCCTCTCAGTCTGCTCTTCTCCATCATTTGTGGACAGATGTGGATAAGTTTTATTCCAATTTACATTTGCAGTTATTATAAGCTGTTATTTAAGCTGATTTTTCTCTTACAATTTCTTTTATTTCCCTTTATGTACCAATGGTCTTTGTAAGTGTTGCCCTTCCCCCTCCCCCCCGATATTTCTTGAGCAGCAGTCACACTATCCATTAGCCTAATTTCTGAAATCATTTCCTTTAATGTTTAGTTATGGATAAAAATACCTCCACAGTCAAACAACAAAATGGAAGGAAGCAAAATGGAACCTTTTTTTCAGTAGTAGTCTTTATTCTAAACTCATTATTTCTGAAGCTTTTGGTTGTGTATGGATTTATACCAGTTGTGAACGATGTCTGTGTAAACTGTTTAACTTGATGTAGCAGTTATTTGTAACACAATTCTATTTGTCCAGTGAGCTGTTAATTTTCTATTGCAATTAAAATCTAGAAGTTTTGATATCCGTTTTTATAATATTCAGTCTTGCTACATATCTCAGATTAAACAGAAAAGAAAATGGCTGGGAATTGCTTGGGATATTTTGCGGCAAATCTGATTACACATTTAAGTTTTGGCACTTCCGATTCCATCTTAAAACATAACTTGGCGTGACTGCTGGTAGCATGCGTTCATTTGCTCATGTCTCCGGTGTACAGGAGCAAAGTAATATGTATTTTTTTTGTAGTAGTAGTGTAAAATCATTACTTCTGTACATTGTTTACTAGTTCTGGCCGGGGCATGAGACCTCGTTGCGTGGTGTGACCTTGTTTATCCTAGAAAGACAGACTGAGCCTACTGCCCGCCCACACTTCGTCGTCTCAGCTTCATGTGAAAAACACTTTGTCCAACTGTCGGTGAGACCGTATTATATCATCATCTTCCAGTTCTCGAAATTTCAGGATGATGTTAAGCAATAGCAAAATGCATGCTAAGCACGCTATTTGAATGGCTTTTTGTTTCCCCAAAGACTTGGGCAAAGTGTCTGGTTTTCCTTTTATTTTGAAACGTTTGGCAAAATGTACCACTTGGGCATCCACGTATGGACTAGTAGTCGAGAGTTATGAAGAGCGCGATGTGTGCTTTAAGAATGGTTGTTTGAGGGCAGCTTGTTAGTCTTGCGATCAAGTATTTATTGCCGCAAAACCAAATACATCGAAATAGATTTACTGACCTGTCGTTATACGGTTCAAATGTAACTGCCTTATTGAAGCCACAAATTTAGTTTGCGTGCATCAGCAATGGTAGGTCCATTGATACTACTGCCAAACTTGGCACTAAGATTTGGACTGGCACCAACAGCAATTACATAGTGCTGTGTGTTTTTAATACATTTGACGTGAATGGTTTGTCTTTGCTGCCAGAGGTTGATGCTTTCCAGAGCGTGTATTCTTGATGGTCTCAAATACAGAAAATGTGGCGATACGAACACCGTAATGTCTAAGGAATCTCCTGGGGTTTATGAAGTAATTAGTTGCCTTGAACATTTATGGCACTTGCACAAGCTTTATGTGTCTCTTGCCACCATGGAAGCAATAAAGCACTACAGAATTACTGTGTTATCAGACTTTGGGTGTCTTCATACTTGAATATTTAATATTTCAAAATGCTAAGAGAGACTTTGTGAAGTCTCAGTATCATTAAAATATACATTCATCACACAATCTTCACAAACTTCGCTTACGTCAACAGCAACAATTCCCTACAATAGGGCTTTGTGGAGGAAGGCATGACTATACTCTGAAAACTCTGAAAGTTTGAAACAGCAAAGCCCTGTTGACTCTTGTGTTGTGGTAACACGAGTCTGTACAGGGCACCAAAGTTTGGAGAAAGATCAAGCAGCAAATTAGATCAGAGTCCTCGCTGAAAAGGACAATGCAACTGTTGTGCCAAGCATACCAGTTTGCAACAAATACTTAGTGAAGCAGCCTGTGGTCTTGATCTGGTTTTATCCCCAAATGTGTAGACTTTTGCATTTTCAAGGTAACTGCTTTAGGTAATCCTCTAGCTCAAGACGTTACACAATGAAGTGCAAGATCTGTCTTGTGGGACTGTCTGTGATCAATCGGCAAATTGACCAAAGCGCTTGCTGACGTGTGGCTATGCAGCAGTAGGTCTGACAGCGGGGGTTTGGGTTTTTTCCCCATTTCCAACATTACACTTTGGATATGTTTACATGCTGAATGCTTTTCTGAATAGGAGAGATGTCTAAGGACGTTTGCTCGTGCAGATCCACATTACTTGTGCCTTTTAAAGGGTTTAACTTCAAGAATTCTAGTCATTGAGCCTCGAGTATCTTGGGTGTTACAGCTACCAGGAGATACGTATCACCAGGATAGTAACAACAACCCAAGCCCTGTCTTTCAAAAATCCCTCTTGAGAACACCTCAGAGATGCTGAAAAGCACCGGAGTCAAAACTGGCCCCAGCAGACTTTGTACCCAGTGTAAGTTCAGGCATATCGGCCACCATGGTCATGGTATGTCCATGTCAGGTATGACAGACACCAATTCAGGCCGGCCCTGGGCATATCAAGCCTGGCCTTCAGGTGACACCAGTACATCCCAGTATCGTACTGAAAGGTCTCTTCCTGCCCTCCCTCACCAACCCTGCTGCGTTTGCTGGAGCATGTGCACATTTAAGCTGTCTTACACAACTTAAGTTGTCCTGTAACTATGATCTGCTGCGCTCCAGCGTGACCCATCATGTTAGTTAACTTTCAGCAGAAGATGTAGGTGTTACTTCTACTGCCTGTATGTATGATACGGTGTGGGAAAGGGTTCAATATTGTTTGCACGGGGTGAGCAGTAAGTTTCTGAAGAAAGTAAGTCTCTCTCCTGTGAAATCATGGTGCTTCAGATCTACCTGATACCAATAAAGAATATTTTTTTCCTTACTCCACGGGTTAAGCTTGTGCACTCAGTGCTTCTTATGTTTGCTAGTGAACTACCTCTAAGGTAATACTCTAAAACATCTTTTAAGAATAGTACTGTGTAAAAAAAACAAAAAACAAAACAATCCAAAAAACCCAATGTGACTAAATACTTTATTTTTGATAGAATTTACCAAATATTCACCTGTGCATTACCTTATTTTTTTAAAGTGTTCACCTGCCCTCTAGAAGATGCCTGTGCTTCAAAGTTTTGCTTTATTTGGAGAACTGCATCTGATAATAAACTTAAGTCAATGTCATGATATAGATTCAGCTTCCTTTTTGAATGACAAAGTTCTGCTTCTGGTTAGGTTTTTAAGACTTACGGCATAATGCTTTTGAGTTTATGAATTTTTGAGTGTATGAATTCTTCGGTATCTTTTGAAGACTCTTTACAAGACATGATGATTCTTGTTTCTGTCTTCAAGGCTTTTCTCACTGAATGGAAACAATGGTTGTAATTATTAAAGTAATACTAGTATTGAATTTTAAAATGTTTCCGTTTAAATGTAAGCTATTGCCGGTGACTTTCCATTTTAATAGTTTCTGAAGTTGGAAGAAATAACTTTGTTTCCATAACGTCACCTATGCAGTTAAATAACTAAGTGTGGCGACAAGTGGCATTATAAACTACTAAAAAATCTTTGCAAATGTTGACTTTTTAAAAATAAAACTCGATTATTTGGATATTGAGGTGAACCTTCAGAATAATACATGCACAAGCAACGGGGGTATAGCAAGAGGAGGAATGCTCTGATAGTTTTCTACCTTCCTTGGTAAGGACAGAAAGCTTATGATCTAATAAAGGCTTTTAGAGCAAGTTTTTAAGTGAGTTTTCCTCATGCAATTGAATGATATCATTTTAGGGAACTTCTTCTCTTAGCTGTTACAGCTAATGAGCCTTAGTATTTCTTCTCCCTTTGGTTTTGGATCTCTATAACTTAAGCTTCCCCATTGCAATAAACTAGCTTATCTGCAATGTATGGCACATGCTTCAATTTAAATCTAACAGCAAACTCAAACTTCTGAATACAGAAGTAGGGTTGTAAGCTAATGGCTTAAGAACATATAAAAAGATCATTTATTCGCTTTCTAAATCAGGTCTGCAAGAAACTTGCAAGGTAGAAATTGAAGGGTTATATTTTCTTTCAGGAGAGATCAGCACTGGCTGTGGTCACTTATGGGGCCTGAGCCACCCCTGCTTTGTCCACATAGACAAAAGAGCAGCTTTTTTGTGATTGAAATAATGCCTACAAAAATTCAGCATTTAATTGTTAACTTAATAGCGTACTAAGTAAGAGAACCATGTTGGGCTTGTCACACTGGGCAGAAGCCTTTTAGCAATCTTAAATAACACTAACCCTTAATTACTAGGAAATCAACAGCTATTTGTTTATTGATTGGCATTTTCTGCGACTTTATCTTAGTTCCACATCTAATCAGTTGTGGCCTTAATTTTCTATCATGGACTTGAACTGCATTAGTCAGTCTTCATAAGCAGAGCAATATTAAAACGTGGTGTCAGTACATTCTACGCATGGAAGCTGGGTCTGTTAAATAAAACTTTTTCTTACTTGTTTCTTTTTTTTTTTTAAAGCACTTGACCACTCACTTCAATCGTACCCCATCCGTGGAGCACCTGTACCATAGGGCAAACCCTGGCGCTGGCATCTGCTGGGCACGTTGGAGGCAGCTGGGGCCGGCTGCGGACGTGCTGTCGGCACTGGGAAGTCGCTCCCCAGCCTGTCCGAACACCAGATTTTCAGGAAGCGGTTATGAATTAAGGCCTGTGGAGGTTTTAGTTGATGGTATTTGCTTATGCTAATTGCACGGTCAAGACAGTAATGATTAAGATTCTTTATGATCTCTTGTCCTGGTTTGAGCAACGCAGGACTAATTTATCTTCTAATGCTTGGGAAACTTCACTTTTAGAAGACTCTAGTGTCTGATTTTGTGAAAATACTTACTTTATAGCCAGCCATGGTGTGGGGGTTTCAAGGTCTTAGTATTTTTGAGTTAGCCAGGTGCAGGGATGAGGAGGAGGCACTTGACCCAAGCTGGCTGACAAGATTATTTCATACCATGAATGTCACATTCAACAGAAATTAGAAAGTTTGCTGCAAAGTGCTCTCTCTCCCTTGCTGGTGGCGATCCTGAGAACTTCTTGCCCTGGTGCTGGACTCTTGAGTCCTTCCCTTTCTCCTGAAGTCGTAGCATTCGCAGTGTCCGACGTTCGATGGGAGTGCACAGCTTCCTACGGATATAATGGTCCATGTATAATCCTTGTGTATTTTATATTGGTATCAGGATCAATACTGGTTCTTTAGTGTTATTAATGTTAATTATCTAGTCTTATTCTATTAAATCTGTTTATATTTCAGCCTCTGGGTTTCTTTGTTTTTCCTTGATTCTGCATGGTGTGTGGGGAGGGATTATTGGGTGAGAGAATAATTGTCTAAACGACAATAAATGGTTGTGCATTTCTGAAACCATAACATCTGTGTGTCTCATCTTTAATTGAAAAGACTCAGTCATTGCTACCTTCAGTTTTCTTCATGGCTACCCAGTTCATTTAGGCATTCAAATGTGGATTTCAGGTGATGGGATAATGGAAAGAAAACCCAATTCTGGAGCTTCCTCTGCCACACAACAGTTTAATGGCATTTAAATTTTACTGCTGAATATTCCTCCACAGGTAGCTCTGGCAGTAATAGGCAGTGCATCAAGACTAATAAATGTGAGCTTTTGCTCTAGGCTATGGCGTGTAATTCTCCGGGACTCCTGACAGAGAATTCCTCGCCAGCAGCGCTGCATCTCGGGCAGTGGCTATGTGGCATGTGTGCATACAGAATTATGGTTATCTTTCTGAACATTTATTTCCTGGGTTACAGTCAGGATTTTTGATCATTTTAGGAGAAATTGGTTCCAGTCACCTGTGGCTATTAGTCTGCCTGACAGAGCAGGTAAAACAGACATGTCTGCCATAAGGACTCGGGCTGCATCAGGAAAAAAGGGATGTGGCTTGTAGGCAGTGAGGGCTCTGGGAGAATGAAATTAGTCATTTCTTGGCTTGGCACAGTATCCAGTTATGAAGATTTTGCAGCTTTTTATTACTTACAGTTGAAGGGCCAGTTTTGGACGGTATTGAACTAACCACTGTGATTTATCAACAGAAACAATTACTATGTCCCAAGATATTATATTACTATGTCCCTCTTTTTCTGGCCACCAGAACTTGTTTTGCTGGCATGTTTGTTCCTTGACTCCGTGCTCTATTTCATTTTGAGACGTTAGGTTGAATTGGCAGGCCTGCTTCTTACAGGGAGCTTTTTTGTAACTGTAAAATCGGCGTGTATAACACAGGAATTCACACTGAAATCATAGAATCTCTGCAATACTTTTTCTGCAGTAGTTTGTCAGAATCATTTTATTGCTCCTTGCTTGTCGAGACTGCTAGCAGAGAGCAAAGTGCAGCTCACATCAGCATTTCCTAGGGACTTCTGTCTCAGTGGAGTATTCTGTTCTCATGCTTTAAAGATAATGAAGTGAGTCATTGTCTTTACATCTCATGTGATTTATTATAAACATACATTGCTAATACTTTCTGAGGGGGGGGAAACACCCCAAAACAAACAAAAAACCAAACCCAGCTCTTTTGTTCAGGCTCGTGGCTTTGAACTAGTAGTACGGTTGGGAGTTTGCTTAACTAGGGAAGTGGTCTGATTTATTTTTTTAATCTGTGTACTGAGAACCCTTCAGCAGACAATGGAGCTCATGGGAGCTTTTTGATTATTTGGTTTTTTAGGTATAAACCTACTTTTTACAGGCTTTGGCGTCAAGGATGAATAGATTCATCAGCACCTTTTAGTCCACATGAATACATCAAACTTTTAGTCTTCTACTGAAAAAGTGAGGCTTGTCTGCATTGGGTGCAGACTGGTAGCTCTGATAAAGGAGAAGTTTGACATCTTGAAGAAAAAATGTCAACTTGTGAAGCTTTGGGAGTGTAGAAAACTTCCTAGACTGGCCATCCATACAAACTGTGCGGTAACACCTTCAACCCATTCTGTCATTAGCATTTGATGCACCTATTTATGACCTAGTTCATCTTTTATCATGAAGATGGCAAGGTGGAGTTAAAAGAAGAAATAAAAGAAAAAGAAAATACAGTTTAGGCATTTTTCCTAATCTAAAGGATGTATTTGTGGGAGCAAGTATTGAATTACTGCCAAGTGCGGGATGGGATGTTTGAAGGAGGAAGGAGTCCTGTGAGCTGCTGAGGAGCTTGAGTCAAATGTAGACACACTCGTGCTTGAGCAGAAAATACTGATATTCCTGGCTTGCCGCTCCATGGGAACAGCAGTGACAAGCCGTTCTGCAGGACCGTTATCCACCTCCCGTAATAAAGAAGTTCCTCAATTATAAGCCCTCCTTGCCCACAGTGGCAACTCTCTTGCTGGTCCACGTTTAATAGCAGTGATAACAAGTCTGTAGACCTGGTGACCTAAACATAACTGCCTTTTTGAATTCTTACTCCAAAGCAAGATTGTCAGTAAGCTTTTTAAGCTATAAATGCTATGGCTTGTAGTTGTTTGAAATGCTGGATACGGCTGCTGTAGTGTAGATGAGGGTGAGAATTATGGGGCCCACCAGATTAGCTCTTGGAATAAAGTGCATGGTTCATGCAGGGAGAACTGCCTTCTGATGCTGAAGACCGTGTAACTCCTAGAGTTTTCATGGACCGTTAGGGAAACAGAATTTTGTGTATTTTTTTTCTCCTCAGAATACCTGCATCACTTACAGTTCTGTAATAAGTATGATAAGAGACGATGAGGGGTGGTAAGACGCTGGCCCAGGTCACCCAGAGAAGCTGTGGCTGCCCCATCCCTGGAGGTTCAAGGCCAGGTTGGACGGGGCTTGGAGCAGCCTGGTGTGGTGGGAGGTGTCCCTGCTCAGGGCAGGGGGTGGCACTGGGTGAGCTTTCAGGTCCCTTCCAACCCAAACCATTCTGTGATTCTATGATAATTTAATCTTAATTTCATGGCTGTGGGAGGTGCTGGGTCCCAGTGCACAACTAGTTCTATGTGTTAATGTCAGTTAGAACTGCAGTGATATTTGGCATGGTTTGGAGATGAAGAGATTCGGTTTTTTCTGGTTGGTTGTATGTTGAAATTCCTCTCGTGAGGAGACATTTTCTGCCAGATAATAGCAGATTATACTGGCAATATAGTGGGGCAGGAGTCACGCAACGTGTCTTTAAACTTTGCAGAGCGAAGTGTGGATCAGTGTATTCATTGTCTGAAATAAAAGATGAGCAGTGAAGCGACATAATCTAATGTCGTGTAGGGCTTAGCAGGAGGAATTATAGGAAGACTTTATGCATGACTGAATAGTTAATGTATAAAAGTAAAACTTGCGGGAAAACTGTCCTAGCTTTTCCACAATATAAGGAGCTGTGCTGGCTGTCACTGTTCAGGAGCAAAATTTTGGGGTTGATGATAGCGCTGAGCAGTAGCTTATCAAATCTCGGACAGTAAGCACAAAAATAGAAAACATTTTGCTGCTGTTTGGTATAATGACAGTGGCTTGCCTGTGCTTGGGATACCGATGGCACGCAGTTCTCCCTTCCTCTTCTCTTGGAGAGGACACGGGAGGACCGGGAGCAGCCTGAGACTGGTGACAGAGATGATCAAAAGCAGAGCGTAGCTGCCAGAGCCAGGATGCCTGAGTGGGCTGCGATTCTTCAGCCTGGGAGAAGTGATTTAAAGCAGATACTGGATGTTTACAGAATGTGAAGTGGCACGAAGCAGCTGGGTAGGACCTGGCTGCTCGCTCTCCCTCCCAGCGCTACCCGAGCTCAGGTTTGCAAGTGCAGCTACGGGGAGCTCCAACGCAGCCCACAGGAGGTGACGATTCTTGCAGTAGGTCTGTGGGAGCCTTGCTCAAGGATGCTGTGGCTGCAAAAAGCTAAAGGGCAAAAAAAAAAAGGAGGCCGAGCAATTATTTGAGAGATGTTTTGAGAGTTACCAAAGGACAAATTATGTCAGGCTTGGGATATTCCTGGGGCTGACGGCTGAAGCAGAGGAACTTGCGAGGGAGTATTCTGTACCGCCCCTTCCTTCAGCGTTCACTTACGGGCACCGCTGGAGACAGTATAACTGCTGGATAGACCTGGATGTGCTCATTGCCAGGTAGTACCCTGGTGACACACTTCACACAGTCACTTTATCACGACTGCAGGATTTTCTTCTCGGTGTGGGCTTCATTTTGCTGAAGTTCCCTCCGCCCTCTGTGTAAGCTGGTCTGGACTCCCTCTGTAGGCAGCAGAAAGCAAGAGGCAGGACGAGGTACCTCTCGCAGAGGCCCATTGCTCTATTGCCACCAAGAACAGGGATTTTCTCCATGACTTGTATGTCCTCTGACTGGTGGCCAACAGCCCTTCAGGGTGCCGGGGCATTTGCTTTGATCTGCCACTGGTGCAAAGCCCGCAGCCCCTAGGCAGCTGTGGGCATAACGGAATGACTAAAGAAGTTGTTGGATGTTGTACTGATCTCAGACACCCATTACTTGAGGGATGTACTTTTTTTTCCTCGATTCAATGTGTTTCAGTCCTTAATAAGTATCTCTGGGTATCGCCGTTAATGAATCAGCTTTGGCTTTCTAGTGCATTTCAGAGAAATGCTTCTTTACCGTGTTATCTGCCTCTTTTGACCGGTACAACATGTTTCTTATTTAACAGTATTCCACATCCAGGTATTTCTAGAGAGTCAAAATAAACAAATCTTGCTCTTTTTTTTTTTTTTTTTTCCCCTTCCATTGCAAAAATAGCTGTTTTGAATCGGTATCTGTCATACTAGCAAGAACACCGGATTTTGTATGTTTTATGAGGTCTTCTATCTTGCTTTAGAAATTTGCAACATCCCCTTATTTTGGGGTGGCTCAAACTAAGCACCATTTGGAACTGGACAGGGAACTCTCATGGGAATGAATTAAAACTGCCATCTCGTCCAGAGGTGTTGTCAATGATCCCTGCAGTTTCCCCTGCCCCTCCAGCCGAGCTCTCCCTGAGTGAGCGCAATTATCCTGCTTCCTGCTCCCACATCACTCCCTGCCAATACCACAAAAATGTCATTAGGTGTTTTTTCTACAAACAATCTCGCTATCCACTGTGTGAGGCAGACATCAAGAAATTAAATCTGTGAATTGTCTGCTGCGTCAGTCAATTAAAAACAACTATTTTTTTTACTACAGTCTTATTAATCTTTTTGGGTTTTTTTTCCAGTGAGATTCTGTATACGGAATAATTACAGTTATGAGCAACAAACATCTGCAATTATGAGAGGGAGGGGGCCAGGGGGTGGGGGGGCAGGCTTTTCTCAGTGGTGCCCAGTGACAGGACAAGAGGCAATGGGTATAGAATCGAATATAGGAAGTTCCATCTCAACATGAGGAGAAACTTCCTTCCTTTGAGGGTGGCAGAGCCCTGGCACAGGCTGCCCAGAGAGGTGGTGGAGTCTCCCACTCTGGAGACATCCTAAACCCTCCAGGGTGCCATCCTGTGCCCCCTGCTGTAGGTGGACCTGCTCTGGCAGGGGGTTGGACCAGATGATCTCCAGAGGGCCCTTCCAACCCTCAACATTCTGTGATTCTGTGATATGTTGTTTTTGAAAGTTCTTGCAGTGCAGATAGTTGGTTCTCAAATATGACTCTTAAAAAACCTAAGGCCACTACTTCCTGTAGTCACGGAAGGAGATGAGCTTCCTGCTCAGAATCTCTTTCTGGAGAAGCCTCTCTCAGTGCTAAGAGATCTTGCTCTTATAGTGTCTTCAGCACAAAATGACTACTGTGGATTGTACCTTCTTGCTCAAATATCTGTTTCATATTAGGCATTCAGCTCTCATAAGAAGGTTGTATTTAATGCATATTCTGAAACTGTGGAAATAAGAAATGGGAGAAATTATTTTCACTTCTTTCTTTTGTGTCTTTTTAACTAGAAAACGGAACACTACACTTCATACTTATGTCTCCAAACAGGATGTGAAGTAACTTGAATACATAAGCCATACTTTTCCGTACCTATTTGTTGAGGCAATATAATTATATGAAATGTGGATTATAAACATTCTTCATTAATTCCTTGAAAGTATGCTAGAAAAAGTGATAATTTTGTAGCACTGAATTTGAGAAGTCTGAAATGAAACTGTTACAGAATTAGTATTTCACCTTTTGAATGGGTACTGTAGATTAATTTACTCTGTCGTAGATTTTGGGGGGGGGGGCGAGGTTGGACATGTCTATATGTTGAAAAACACAGGATAGTCAGCAGTATATTTGTAACTAAAATTGCTGGATAACTTTGTCTTGCTGAGGAAGCAAAAAGTGCTAAAAACTGAGTGTTAACCCTCTTTTTTTTGTTCTGATATTTATTTTAGTAATGAGGAAAGCTTTCTTCTCCAGAAAAAATGTAAATATTTTGATGATAAATGCAGTTTTCTCTGCCTACTGGAAGGAGTATGTGCTGTTTCAAACTTTTCATTTGCATAGCTTTGTATTCGTTCACCTGAATTCTGATGATTTTTGCTTGATAACCTCCTCCTGTTGTAAGAAGAAATTTTTATTGATGTGCTAAACATCTCTTTCCTAACTTAATTTATATGAAAGTTTGGGAATACATCTTCTGGGGTGCCTTCTGTCCTGCAACTGGTGTGTCTGTTAATGCCGGGAATTGTGGCCAGCTGCCCCCATGGAAAAGTGTGTGGAACCCGCCCAACTGTGGGTTCCACTCTGAGGAACAAACCTTGAGAGGGGATTTTTTCCCCCCTTACCTATACTAGTTTCTCACTTTGCTGCCTCAATAACAGCTTGCTTTTTTATGGTGGAAGAAAGGAGAGATCTGTTACTTAAAGCAATGCTTGCAGAGAGCTATAACGTCTTACAAGTGTGTACTGAACAACCAAGAAGTTACCACATCTAAAACTCCTACGGATTTTTTCAGAAGCGAGCATGTGATATGCCTGTAACTGCCTGGCCTCTTTGAACCGCTGTCGACATTCGTTATGATTCTTAGTCGGTGCCGTACTGAAAACTTCAATGATAAACAGGTTGAGGCAAAAGGGTCCTTAGTTCTTGGTATTTTGAGAGGTGACACGCACCTAATCAAGATCATATGCCTGCAATATCATCACCTGTATCTAAAGCAGCCGCTCCACAGGTATGCTCCACAGTCAACAAAAAGCTAATTGCATAGATTCGTCTTGCTGCCAAGACTGGACTGGTAAGAAGCCTAAAATGAATAGGTTGTGTGTGGGTGCTTACAGTAGTGCAAGGCACCGAAGAAGAAATTCATCAAACTATTAGTGCTTGCGAGCTTTTTATACATTGCAGGTTCGAATGTGGCTCCCGAGGGAGTCTTGTTGGTTGTAATCTGAGTGTTTCAGGAATTTTTTCATTTATTTTCAGAGGATGTTTAGTGTTTTAGAAGAAAAACAGTACCGTCATTGAAAGGGAAATGAATATGTTGCCCTGTTTGCTTGCAGGCTTACCGGCAGCACTTAGAACGACAAGAGCACAAAAAGAAAGACGTTGTTCAGAAGACAGGAAACCAAGGGAACAGGGGTCCAGTGGGATTCAAACCCAGCTTCAATGTGAGCTCTGTGATGTCTCGTGTGGAGGAGCAGGTGCACGCGCCGCACGGATCTGGGGAGGCATCAGAAGGTGGGAGGGGGTTGTAGACTTAGGAACATGACAGGGCTCGCTGATGTTCTAGAGTTGTGTACAGCAAGTAAAAGATCTTTCGGAAACATTTCTGAAAGAAAAATTGTGATAGAAGTATATCCTTCAAGTCACTTCAGTGAACAAACTCTTGGGATAAGCAGCCGGGATCTGAGCGTAAGTGTGTTGCTCAGCTTTCTCAAATGTCCCTCCCCTAAAACTGTAATCTATGCTGAGAAAAATAATGTAAAAAAACCTTAAACTTAATGTAAAAAAATAACTTAAAAAAATTTTTTTCTATAACATTTTTCTCTAAACTCATGTTGAAGTGTTGTTAGTTACAGTTAAAAAATCCCGACAACCTAAGCATAGCAGAATCAAATCTCAAGTGTATTTCTTGAAATATTCCTGAAAATCATTCCACAACTGAACTTGGTTTCGACTGTTCAAGCCAATATCTCTAAAAACCTTTTGCTCCAAGTGTTCAATCATCTTGGGACATATTCTTTTAAGTCTTGTCTAAGTTATGGCTTTGAAAATACCTTAGCACAAGAATTGTCAAGTGTTTCTTTTGGCCTGGGAAGAAGATTGTGTACAAGAGATTCTTGGGTGGTCATTCAGAGTTGTCTTTCCTGGAGTCCTTTCCACTTTTATACCAAAGTATTTTCAGCAGGGCGCCCGTCTGTCTTGTCCGCGGGATCAGCTATGCACCTGAAGGTGGTCTGCACTGTTCTTTGTGGTTTGTTGAGCCCAGAAACCGTTGTGTGAATAGAAGTTTAGAAGCAGCTGACTCCTGAGAACAGAGGAGGGATGCTGAGCATGAAGAGGAGGAGGTGGTGTGAGCTGTAACCTGTGCGGAAATGTTCTGGGGTACTGAAGGCACCGGTGTCTGGTGTACAGCATCATATAGATTTTTATCAGCTTTCGATAAAAAGCTTAAAATCTTTCACGCCCAACTGCAGTTTTGTAGTTGATATCATAACCACCACCAAAGAAATAATTACAGTTAAATTTGCGTCTGCAGAGCACAAAGATTCTAGGAGATTCTCCAATTACCTTTTCTTTTGAAAGACTTCTTACCATCAGAAGAGCTTCCCTGTCTTTGCAGAGATCCTATCCTTGCAAAGCGAAACTCGTTAATGCGACCTGTCGGACATGGGACGTTGCAGCAGGCTGACTGTGGGACAGGCTCAAGCGGAAGCTTTTACGTAACAAAGCGAACCTTTAGCAGAGGCGTTGGTTCTGTGTTGCCTTAGTGGTGCAAATCTCAGTAATAAATTTAATCCACTACTGTCAGCTGCTCTAACAATTGCTACAATGACAAGGAATAGAGCAAATTGGGAAAGATTTTGTGGTGACAAACAACTGACAATAGTATGAAGGATTTTTAACTTAAATGCTATTAAGGATGTCTTCCTAAACAGTAAAGAATAGGGCTACTAATCCAGTTTTCTTCATTCACAGACTAATAAAAACACAGGGAACAAGCATTTGTGGAAGAGAAAGTGATGAAACGAGAAGCAAAGCTACAACTATCTCTGCAAATATACCTGGGGGGCTGCTGGGTGTACAACGTGTTTTACATGACCATGGAGAAGAGGTGAACATCTTTCCTCACAAGGTAGATTTCTATGTGAGGCTTTTGATTTCAAATATACTAATCATGATTTTGAACACATTTGCAATGTTGCTTTTTCAACAGTGCTTGATCTAGCTGTTGAACTTATTCCATGCTGGTTTCTTTTGTGCATAATTACCTTACTCTGATTTTTCAAATCTAAATTTATGGGCTTACGTATTTGTATTAGTTGGGCTTTTCTTCTGTGAGTAACTACTGTTTTCAGTGCTGTGCCAGGTGCTGAAGCATTTAGATTGTTCCCATTGCTATTATTTAATGAATTCCTGAAAATGTTACTTTGCTTTTAGTTATGAAATTGTTCATTAAGATCTGATATCTAAATTAAGTCTTCAGGTATAGTGTTTCCAGTGAGATCTGGTTTTGTTCTTCCCATTCTTACGCTAAGCAAAAGCAGATAGGGAAAAAAAAAGGAAAAAAAAAAAAAAGAAGAAGCCTGTGTAAGAATGATTTATGCCTGGAAAAAGCCCATGGTGACACAAGCAGGTGATTGACTGAATACCAGGGAGTAGGTGGGTGCTGCAGGAAGTGGTAATGGTCTTCAAGGAAATCTATTTGGGGGCACTATAGATTCAAAAAAAAAAAAAAAAGCTCTAAGAAATTCTTTGCTAGATGATGATTGCTATTTTTTATGAGCTTTAAATGATGACAAATACTATCTTGTCACAGTATGTGGGTGAATCATGTTGTAGTTAAATTTCTATGTGGGGTTTTCAGTTGCGTCTTTCTAGAGCCCTTCGCAGCTTAAATGGATGTTGCATTTCCTTCCTGTCTTAAATAGCGTTGTGATGTTGCTGTGAGCTTTTAAAATAGCTGTTGTACATCACTCAGTGGGCTGGCAAAATTTTAATAAGGAATAAGTATGTGCATCTTGTGAAAGTACATTCTGGTAAGAAATTCCTAAATGCAAAACAGTTGTTAGTGTCATGGGTAGTTATCCTGAACGTGTCTTTTTATGTCTCAGACTGGAAATGATGAAGGAAAAAATACCCGACTCCATTGTAAGCTCTGAGTGCAGTTTCAATGGCTTTGTGTTTGATATTCAGAGAGTGGTGCTAGAATCCTGCCACCAAAATAAAAAATGTGCTAGGAGGTGGGGAAAAAAGTTCTACTCTTGCACAGGCCCATAAAACTGCAGTAGGCGAGCGATGGAAAAATGCCAGTTAATAACAGAAATATTAGAGACCCCCAAAGACTTTGCATAAATGACAGAGGTGAGAGATTCTGGTGTTCTGTGTGCTTTTGAGGGAGAATTTCTTGTATGATTACTGCAGTTAAGCAGATTACCAGGCAGCTGTAAAGTCCTGCGTGCACTCAGTTGTCTCAGATCTTTAACATTTTTAGAAAGAAGCTCTGAACTGAGCTCTTCATTCTCTTCTCCCTTCACTCACCCCTAGGAAGCTCTGTTTATTACCAAGTGCAGGTCAAAGGGCTGGTTTCTGTGCGTCTGGTTGGGAGAGAGGGCGGGTGTCTGTTTTGGTGGCAAAGTAGCAAAGATAATTTCTTACTTGGCTATTTATATGATCAAAAATACCGCAGAAGTCGCTGCGTTCCTGGTGGGTTTACAGGCCCACAGCAGTGCGATCTAGAAACTAATTTCCAAATGATAAAAAAAAACCCATGGTAGAGTCCGAAGGACGGGCACGTGTCTGGAGAAGCAAGGTCCGGTTAAAGGGAGAGCATGTTTGTTTGCATTTTACTTCTAACATCTCCCTCTTACCCTCTCCGTAGGCAATGGGACTTTTTGTAGAAAAGACTGGAAGTGGGGCATGGAGCCTGTCAAGTCCTGGCAGCGGCGCGCAGCGTGTTCCCGAAGGCGTCACGCTGGGAATAGAGGTGGGTGTCGCAGCACCCAGGAGCCTTCCGGGAACCTTGGGCGCAGCAGCTCATGCTGTGGACGTTGTTCCTCAGCCTCCTGGTTGTTTTCTTGTGCGAGTGTGTGAAGTGTCATGTTGAGACTCCTCTGCACTGCTGAGCTGCTCTCTTCAAATAAAATTGAGAGCAGCACTCTCTCCGGGAAGGAGAGACCCGTCTGCCTTCTGATTCGTAAGGAAACACTAATACTTGAATTTGTCAGAGATGGATTTCAAGCCCCCAGGCACTCACGCTTGGCTTTTACAAAGCTCATGTTGCTTTCCTGATTGCTTGCAGTTGTTATTTATAGAAAAGCTTTTAAGGGAAGTCTCAAAAGCTGTGTAACTGTGTGTGTTCATTCTAGAGAATCTCAAGCTTGATCAGTTTGTCACATTTTTGTACTTGAGGTAAAGCAAAATTCCAGAACTATTTAAACCATTTTTAAACTTTACTTTTAATGCTTTACCTGATGAGTTTTGCTGTTAAAAACCTGACAGCAGTATATTTATTTTTGTGATGTGTTTTCTTTCTCATGTCTTGCATTGTCAGAGGAACCTGTGTTGCAAGGAGACTTTGGAGACTGAGCTGCCAGGGGGTAGAAGAGCCATTAGCAGCAGTTAAGGAGGACCCTTTGGTCAATATTCCTGGCAGCACTATACTGGAGATCCCCACTGCAGCTAACACTTGAAAACTACTGAGAGATGTGGTCTGCATTTTGTTTGTCAATATATTTCTATCATTAGTAACTCCAGAAATTGTGCTGATGTTCCTCACGTTTTAATAAAGGGATTCATCAAAGTGAGTGACTAGTTCAAATACAAGTCTCGTTGTCTTTATATATATATATATATA
>VZSF01005559.1:5773-28033 GCA_013398295.1 Chionis minor | reverse complement strand
ATATATATATAATTCTACTTGTTTTAAATGTTTCTATCTGCCATTGAGTGTTCTGTCACATGGTTTACTGCCTGTGTGGAAAACCATAGAACCCTATCGTAGGACATGAAATTGTGTAGTGCATAACTCAAGCCCTCTTCCATTCCATTTGTTTAATCATTTGGTACGCAGTAGGAAGGGTCATTTACATATAATCACTTCTTTTTCATTGACACTTAAAATTTGCCTGACTTTGCTGTGTCTTTGCAATGAGGGTGTTGACTTTCTTGACCAATATCGAAGAAGCAAACATAAAGTCCTACAGTTACTCGTGTTAAATATGATGAAAGAGAACAGAGTGTGAGACTAAATTAAAATTGCTGTAGCCCATCTTGCCTAGAACCTCTGTGGCTCAGTGCAGAAGTTTGATTAAGAAGACTTCAGCTTGGACACCAAATTCTTGATTTCTTGTTTCTGAAGTGGCTGGCTACCTTAGCTTTAGGTTAGTGTTTGCAATATAAGCTTAGTTGTTATGTATGGCGTAGTGGTAGTGGCGACCTTCTAAACAACTTTAAATTCCGGTTTCTAGAGTGTGTGTAGGAAGAACTGCAGTTTTCTCTGCATTTCCTTCATACAGCTGCCTTCATTTCAGTCAGGTTGTTACCGTTTTATCTCCTCCTTCTCCTAGCATTTTTTAGAAATGCTGACTTTCATGAAAAAAAATAAATAAACAGGGGACTTGGAGTAGGCCCCTTGTCATCTCCAAAAAATACATTTAACGCATGCAGTAAAAAAACAAGAGGAGAGGGTGAAGGACGTGGCGGGGGAGGGACAAAACAACAACAACAACAACAAAATGCTGCTTAATAATGATACTGCGTGTATAATGTAATGTTCATATGGTTCCAATTTCTCTCTATAAATCTATATCTCTATATAAATCTATATATCTATAAACCGGGTCCTGATTTAGTCTGATATCTTACATTTTTACTAACTTTTCCTTGAAATGGTGTGCTGTAGCTAGTTTGAAATTGTGCTATAATCACTGCAGAAATCGCACCTTTGTGTCACAGGGAAGCTGCCTGCAGCAACAGTTCCTTACCTTCTTTTATGACTCCTTCCCCTCCTGTTCCATGCTCTAGGAGAGGCTCTTCCCACAGCAAGCAAGCAGGCAGTAAGATACTACAAAAGAAAAAAGGAATGAACAAAAAACACCCCCACCCTCTGGTATGGTGTGTGTACCTCATATATTTTCTGTATTACTTTAGAATTGTACCCTCAAACTGGAGGCAGTTTCTAGCCTGGCGTGAAACGCCTGAAACTGCTGTGTTTTGTTAGAGGGGTCTGCGGTGTTTTTCCCCCCTCTCCTTTGGGAGCAGCGATCCTGCACCTCGGGGGGTTCCCTCTGCCAGCGGTGCCATGCAGAGTTGTGCAGGGATGGATTGCTGCTTTCTTAGAGCCTTTTTGGTGGTTCTGGCAAAGCTGACTGTTATGGTTTGAGAAAACCCGTAACTATTGTCACGTAGACAATTATTGTCTCAGACAATGACCCCTCCCCACCCAGGGAGGGGAATCAGGAAGAAAACAAGAAAAGCCAGGGGTTGAAAGATAAACAGATTTAATAGGATAGAACTGGATAATTAACAGTACTAACACAAAGGGACCCATATTGATCCCAATACCCGAGTATACTGTACAAGGATTATACTCAGCCAACTCTATCAGTGGGAAGCCGTGCGCTCCCAGCAGTGGACAGTAAATGTTGGACACTGCGAGCGCTACAGCTTCAGGAAGAAGGGAAGGGCTCAGGGATCCAGCACCGGGGCAAGAAGTCTTCTGGATCCCCACCATCAATGGGGAGCCATCAACAGGAGAGATTGAGCAAGGGGGAAAAACCCCCTACCTCGAAGCAGACTTTCTAATTTCTATGGAATGTGCTGTTCATGGTATGAAATAACCCTGTTGGCAGCTTGGGGCAAGTGCCCAGGTCTCGCTCCTCCTCATCCCTGCACCTGGCCAGCTCGAAAACACTGAGGCCTTGAAACCCCCCCCACCATGGCTGGCTGTACAGTAAATGTCTTCACCAGTTCAGACACCAGAGTCTTACACAAATACAGCTTTCCCAAGCATTAGGAAAGAAATTAGTCCTGTGTTGCTCACACAAGGACACTGACCAAGCAAATGTGTGAAGGACGGGCTGTAACGTGGCTTTGATGTTGTTGTCGTGGTACCTGGAAGAAGAGGACAATGGAGAAAACCCGAGTTGAACGCTGCTGCCGTTCTATGTGATGCTGGCAGTTGGATTGTCACCGCCTTCAGCTTCATGCGTACATTCTCCATTGAAACTTCAGTTCCAAATCACTCTTCACATTCCTTCACGCTTTTTGGAGTATTTTGAACAACAGCTTTTTAGAACTTACTGAAAAACGTTATTTCTGCATTGTTTATCGTCAAATAAATGTATTTCGTGTTTAAGTACTTTGCAGGGAGCAGGGTGCGGGGTAAAGCAGGTTCTGTTTGTGCTGGGTTAAGGCTTATAAGCCATACAAAAATACAGATTTGAAATGGGATGCATTTCAGTGCTTCTGTAGACGTTTAACTAGATGCATTGTTGTGTTTAACTAGGTGCATCGTTGTATTTAACTGGTGCTGTGTGTTCTGAACTAAAAGGTGCTCAGAGCTGGCTCTGCTGGAGCTGCTGCCATCCTTGTGTACATTCAGTGTGGCCAAAGCCTTGATTCTGATACTCCTTTTGCCATACGGTGATCCTCATCTGTTTCTGGTAAATTAGAAAGATGGGGAAGTGTTGAAATATTGTGAGTAATTTCTAGCCTTTTACCTTAGATCAAAAGAGGATGAAATGGTGCATCCATTCCAAAAACCTTCCCTCATTAGGAATTAGGAAGTAAAACCATTAGACACTGTCACAAGTGCTGCCTGAGAGGAAAGCCGAGTTACGTTACCAAATACTGAAGAGTTTAACTGATGTGGCCGTCCCCGTTCAGGGTTAGGGACAGAGATGCCCGGAAAGGCCAAGTGTAACGCGCCGCTAAGTGCTGCGCATCACCCCCCGAAACAGTCATGGCACAAAGCGCAGGCACTGCAGTGAAGGCCTGATGTGTCCCGATGAAACAGCTGGCAGAGCAGCGGGGTTTGGGTGCAACGAGCCGGGGTGCTCAGCTGTAGCAGGGCATCTCACCCCTCTTGCTCTTGAGAACTCCACCTGCAATCCTGGCTCCAGCTGCGGGGGTCCCAACAGCAGGAGGACACGGAGCTGTTGGAGCGGGGCCGCAGGAGGCCCCGGAGATGCTGGGAGGGCTGGAGCCCCTCTGCTGGGAGGACAGGCTGGGAGAGCTGGGGGGGTTCAGCCTGGAGAAGAGAAGGCTCCGGGGAGACCTTCCAGCCCCTGCCAGTGTCTGAAAGGGGCTCCAGGAAAGCTGGGGAGGGACTTGGGATTGGGGAGTGGAGCCATGGGGTGAGGGGGGACGGTTTTACACCAAAAGAGGGGAGATTTAGGTGAGCTATTGGGGAGAAATTGGTGGCTGTGAGGGTGGGGAGCCCCTGGCCGGGGTTGCCCAGAGAAGCTGTGGCTGCCCCATCCCTGGAGGTTCAAGGTCAGGTTGGACGGGGCTTGGAGCAGCCTGGTGTGGTGGGAGGGGAGTGGGACTGGGTGAGCCCTTTCAGCTCTAACCATTCTATGAAAAGGGGGCTACAACTCAGTGACGTTCTTTTTAAATGCTGTGTGGGAAGTCAAAGACCAAGTTAGATACCCTGTGCTGCCCTTTCGAGCAGGAGGAAGCGAGCAGCCCCACTGGACAGCTTGGCTTACTCCAGACTAGCGTGTGACACTGGGTCAGCTGAGTTGCCCTCTGGAGGTGCCCGTTTTTCTTTCAGCTGCAGAAGGAGGCACAAGGTACCTGGATGTTTGACTTCAGACGCTAAAAGGAGAGGTGAAAAGAATCCCCCCTGAGTTGTTGTGGAGGCAAGGTAGGGATGAGTTATCTGCTTTTGTGACATTGCCATTTTCTAATTCCCTTTTTAAAGGCTTGAAATGGAGGGCAGATTCCTGAGGCTGAGAAGGTGCAGTTCTGGCAAATCCAATGGTAATGTCAGCATGGACTGAAAGGACTTGAGTTGGCAAATGAGAGCCCACAGGCTTTGCATGGCTGATCCCCGGATCTGCGCTGAGAGCGAAAGAACTGTTTCTTCTGTGCAAAACGTGTTGCTGTTCCTGATGGATACTGTTGCCCATCCTTCCTCCTTCCTGCTCCAGCCTCTCTCAACAGTCCGTTGTGTAGGACATTGCGCTTGTGACTGTGAGCCCGACTCTCCCAGACCCAAAGGAAGGAGGCCAGGAAGAGGCTGACAAGCGGTTAAAGCATCAGCCTAGGATGTGAGAAAAACACTTCCCATGCCATCACAGGCTTATCCAGTGACTTTGGAAGTGCTACAAAATCATAGAATCACCTGGGTTGGAAGGGACCTTTAAGATCATCAAGTCCAACCGTCCACTGACCAACCCACCCCTAACCCATGTCCCTCAGCACCACGTCTGCCCGGCTTTTAACTCCCTCCCAGGACGGCGACTCCACCACTGCCCTGGGCAGCCTCTTCCAATGCTTGAGAACCCTTTCTGCAAAGAAATTTTTCCTAATCTCCAATCTAAACCTCCCCTGGCGCAACTTGAGGCCATTTCCTCTTGTCCCGTCGCCTGTTCCTTGGGAGAAGAGACCAACCCCTCACCTCACTACAACCTTTCAGGATTTCAGATTTTAAAATCTTGATGTCTTGGATCGCTGTAGGTGTTTCAGAGGGACCCGGGCACGCTGGCAATTCAGCTGTGCGATGCTGAACTGGGTTGGGCAGTGCAGATACCTACTTTGCTGCACCAGAGAAGGGAGGAAGTCGGTTTTGAGGATCAACGTACTAAAGACTGAGGTGCTGTCTCCGTGGTAGACACCCAGGTATGTAAAGGGGGAGACCAGCTCCGGCAGAAGCAAGTGGGAATCTTTTTTGCTGGCCATCCAGCAGGGATGGGGTTTTCCCCCAACAGGGAAAGCCCGTTTATTAAGCCTGAGCGAGTTGTTCGCAGCATGTGATGTTGAGTTCTTTGGGCCACAGTCACATCTGTAACAATGCCCGGATGTGGCAAAACCCGCAAGTACAAAACATCTCTGTTTGGGACAGAGAGTACTGCGCTGACCCCAGGAGAGCTGATGCTAAGCCCCGGCAGTGTGGTGCAGGGCTGTAAGCGTGTAGTCCTGTGTTTATTCTTGAGCTTGAACAGACCTGCTATCTAAGGATCCGTCCCTACAAATCTAGAGGAAAATGCAAGGAGTTCCTCCTGGGGCAACATGTCCTAAGAACCTTATGAACACCTTGGCTCAAACGGCTTGGGGAAGTTGTTTGTTGAGGGAAAAATATAACCAGGAGCTGAAACTACTGGCTAGTTTGCTTTTACGCTGCCTTTGCCCTTGAATCGCGAGGGTTTTTTTGAAGGCTTAAACACCATTTATTAAAAACAAAACAAAAAGGTGCACACAAAAAGCACCCTGACCCCTGAATGAAGTACGGTTGTTGCCTGAAACTACATTTTCTTCTTTTTGGATATTGGAAATATAGAAATATTGGATAATATTGAAATATTGGAAATATTGAACGTCAGTGCGAAACCGATCTCCAGTTTTCTGGTTGTGATGATGAGCTGCGGAGGCCGTATTTGCTCCCCACCAGTTGCGGATGCTGGAGGATATAGATAAGCCACTGCAATTTGACGGTGATGTTCATTTAAAGGCCTCTCTGCAATTGCCCCTTCCAGCCTGTGATGCATCTGTGTTTTCACGCCCTGTAGAGCAGCAATGTGTGGCCGTGCTCTTGGATCAACCTCTCCTAAGACTCATGGAATTCGGTGCCGAGACAGGATTAGGCTTTGGGATAGAATCACAAGACCGAGTTGGAAGGGACCTTAAAGCCCACCCAGTGCCACCCCCTGCCCTGGGCAGGGACACCTCCCACCACACCAGGCTGCTCCAAGCCCCGTCCAACCTGGCCTTGAACCTCCAGGGATGGGGCAGCCACAGCTGCTCTGGGCAACCCCGGCCAGGGGCTCCCCACCCTCACAGCCACCAATTTCTCCCCAATAGCTCACCTAAATCTCCCCTCTTTTGGTGTAAAACCGTCCCCCCTCACCCCATGGCTCCACTCCCCAATCCCAAGTCCCTCCCCAGCTTTCCTGGAGCCCCTTTCAGACACTGGCAGGGGCTGGAAGGTCTCCCCGGAGCCTTCTCTTCTCCAGGCTGAACCCCCCCAGCTCTCCCAGCCTGTCCTCCCAGCAGAGGGGCTCCAGCCCTCCCAGCATCTCCGGGGCCTCCTGCGGCCCCGCTCCAACAGCTCCGTGTCCTCCTGCTGTTGGGACCCCCGCAGCTGGAGGCAGCACTGCAGGATGCCTGGTCCAACCACACCTTTTCCCCTGGAAAGCTGCGCCTCAGGTAGCTGCTCTGATCACGGCTGGTCGAGGTGGTAACAGCAAATCTCCCAATTTGCATAATGGATCATTAATTTTCAGTGAGCGCTACGCAGCACTGCAGGATATAAGATCTGATGATCTCAGTTCATTTCTAGCAAGGGTGTGTACTTGTGCCCTCAAAGGGTAAAAGTTGTTTTAAATGTTGTCAAATAATGAGTCACCTCCGATTAATGTTTGACTGTGCAAGCGGCAGGCGCTAGGACCGCGGGGCTGCTGCATTGGCAGCCCTCACCAGAAGAGAAATCAGGAAATAACGCAGTAGCTCTTTCAGGGATCATGCCCTTGAAAATAAAGCTTCGCTGCTCCATGTGAAAGAGAATTGACTGTCCAGGAATTGAGGAGTCTGAGCCCGGCCTTAGCTGGGAGCTGCCTCGAGACATCGTTGCCCCCAAGGCCCTGCATGAACGTTGCCAGGAGGTAAGTGGAGGTGGAGACCAGGAGGTCTGGTGGAGCTGCCGAGAGCAGGCGACGCGTTGTCACGTCTGCTCTGTCAGTGGAGAGGGATGGACGGGCTGGCGTAGCAGCAAGAGCGTTGTGGTCAGGGGAAAATGGGGAAAATGGCCAGGTGTCACCTGTTTGTCAGCAAAGGAGCTGAAGTTGCTGTTTGTCCAAGTGACCCTTAGCGCAGCGGGGTGTTTCTAAACAAAGTTCTCCAGTTTGTGTTTCAAAGGGGTGTGCACAGCGCAGCCGGCTCCCGTTCCAGTGCAGAGGTGCGACCTGCCAATGCCTGTGTCGTCTGCCACTGTGCCGTTTGGTCCTGGCAGCTCCTCACTTGGAGTAAGTCTGTGCACTGGAAACAAGCCTGAAGTCTCCAGTTTGGGGCTGGGATGGCTACACCAAACCCCACCACCTTTCTGTACTTCTCGTCCTCGTTGCAAATAGCCAGGTTAGCCAATTATGAAAAAGTGTAGAGCACCTCCGAGACAGAGACAGAGGCAAATATCTCCTGTCAGGCTTTCTGCCCACGCATCCTGCTTGTGGGAACGTTCATCCCAGTGATGGGAACTCCACGGAACAAACATCTCCAAGAAAAAATAGTTGATTTAGGACAAGGTGTGCGAGTGGCACCAGGAAGAAGGTGATTCACTGCTGTTGCCTGATGGTGCCTGGGTGGAGGCACTGGCCAGTCTCCAGGCTCTGCCAGTGGCAGGTATCCATGTGGAGCGCGTGTCCAGCACTCTGAGCCAGCTGGGCAGCAGAGCGCCGGGCCCTTGGGCACTCAGAGCGGAGGATCCATCCCTTCCAAGCACCACCCGCTGTCTGCGCACAGGGGCCGGACTGAGCAAACAGTTGCTGCTTTTCACCAGAAATTCCTGTCCTGGAGCAGCAGGACCAAAGAAAGGACCAACTGTTAGAGCCACACTCGTCCTTCCTGGCTCAGCCAGCATGTCCCTCCTCGGAGCAGGTTGTACCGCAGCGAGGGGGATGGAACGGACCCCGGCCCTAAGCTCTGTGCCTGCGAGGTCCTTGCCCGTCCTGGAATTGAGCAGAGCTGCATCCAGCCACATCAGATTTTGGCTGTGCCGGCTGGGGAATGGGCACCGAGTGGCTGCTTTTGCATCGCCAAGTCCACCAAGACAATATGTGCGGCAGGGATGGGCTGCGGGATGAGAGGCTCCCTGTGCCAGCTGACCGTGGCTTCTGGAACAGATGAAACTGCTGCCTGCTAATAACCTTGCAAGAGCTGCAGTTGTCCCTTTTTTGCTGTTCTTCTGGATAGGGAAGCGTGGTAAGTCCTCGGATCCTCCCGTCATGGAGGCAGGCTGGGGTTTACCACTGGTGATGCAGAGGACTGATCATGACTCACCCTCCAAAAGAGGAATAGAACAAAGGCTGTCATCTCTGCTCCAAGGAGCTGAGTGAGCCCCTGCTCCTCCCCCAGCCCAGCAGAGATGGGGAGACATCGTCCTGCTTGGGCCAGAAGTTGCCAAGAGGCCAACAGTGGGGTTTCCTGAGAGCAGGCTGGGTCCCAGCCCCGCGTTTCCCTGCCCCGCCTCTCGTGTTCACTGAGCACCAAGGAAACCAGGGCAGGAATGAAATCGCCTCTCCCCCTCCTCAGACGCTTCTCTTCTCTGCAAGCCGATGCTTTCCTGACTGTTTTGAGGTCTTGGAAACAGAGAGGAGCATCGAGCTGCTGGGATAGTGTCACACTATCTAGTTCTCTGGTATGAAGGAGCAAGGTGGGCACGGAGCAGATTCACCTACATGGGACGTGGGTCTCATCGGATGGCATCTTTGGCAAAGCAGGAGAGCATGAGTTGCGAGCACTGAGAAATCCCACCTTCCTTTAGAAAAGGAAAGGAAACATCTGCCGTGCAGTGACGGAGAGAAATTTCAACTGCAAAATGGATCTGGAGGAGGAGTGCTGAAATCGGAACAAAACTTCCAGAAACCATGACTCGAGTTTTAAGAGCTTGGTGGGTTTGGGGGTGATGCCATGGTATGGGGATGCACAGCAGCCCAGGTAGTGCCACCGAGGACACAGGCTTGGTGTCAACGCCCCAGCTGGTGGGCTGTCCCCTCTCCAGGCCCCTGTGCTGCTAAGGCAGCGGAATTTTTGCCCATTGAGTCCCACCACCCACAATTTCAGTCATTCAAGGAATTAGTGGATGGAATGCTCTGGGAATATGCCCTCGAGGATAAAGGAGCTGAACAGAGCTCCTGGCTCTGTAAGGACGTTTTTCTCAGAGTGTAAGAGCTCCCAATTCCTGTACGTTAAAAAAATCGGGCAGGGAATGGAGGAAAGCAGCATGGCTTGGTAAGGACCTCCCGGCCAAACCAAAATGTAAGAAGGAAATGCACAGGCAGTGGCACCAGAGACGTGTATCCTAGGGAGAATATAGGGATGTTGCCAGGGATGAGATCAGGAAAACTAAGGCACAGTTGGAGTGGAACTTGGCAAGCGACATGAATAATAAGGACCTCTACAGCTACATTGGCCAGAAAAGGAAGATTAAAGAAAACATGTCCCCTCCTTGAAGAAGACGGGAGAGCTGGTGACAGCCAACATGGACAAGGCTGAAGGACTCAACTTTTCTTTTTTTCTCCCCCTCAGTTTTTAACGGTAATGTCTCTTCCCATGTCTCTCAAGCCTCTGAACCTGAAGGCAGTGACTGAGGGAATAAAGTCCCTCCCATTGCAGGAGTGGATCAGGTCCAAGACCACCTGAGAAATCTGAACATACATAAGTCTACAGGATCCAACAAGATGCAGCCTAGGGAATTCCTGAGGGAACTGGCTGATGTAGGAGCCAAGCCCCTCTCCATCATATTTGAAAAGTTGTGGCAGTCAGGTAAAGTTCCCAGTGACTGGAAAAATGGAAACATCACACTCGTTTTTAAAAAGGGTAAAAAGAAGGACCCTGGAAACTACCGACCAGCCAGCCTCACCTCACTGCCTGGCAAGGTCATGGAGCAGATCCTCCTGGAAGGTATGTTGGAACTCATGGAAGACAGGGATATAATTAGAGACAGCCAACGCGGCTTCACCAAGGACAAATTGTGCCTGACTAATCTAGCAGCCTTATGTGATGGAGTGACTGCATCAGTGGACCAGTGAAGAGCTACAGATGTTATCTACCTGGACTTCTGTAAGGCTTTTGGTATGGTTCCCCACAACATTCTTGCCTCTAAACTGGAGAGATATGGGTTTGAGGATGGATTGTTAGATGATAAAGAATTGGCTGAACGGCCACATCAAAGAGTGACAGTCAATGGCCCAATGTCCAAGTGTAAAGCAGTGAGAAGTGGTGTCCCTCAAGGGTCCATACTGGGACCAATACTATTTAATATCTTCTTCAGTGGCATGTACAGTGAGGTTGAGTGGTGCTCAGCACGTCTGTAGATGTGAGGAAGCTGAGTGGTGCAGTTGACTCACTTGGGGGAGGGAATGCCATCCAGAGGGAACTTCAGGCCGGAGGAGTGGGCCCATGTGAACTCATGAAGTTCAACAAGGCCAAGCGCAAGGTCCTGCACGTGGGTCAGGGCAATTCCCAGTATCAATACAGGCTGGGCTGAAGGGATTGAGATTCTTTTGCTGAGAAGGACTTGGGGGTACTGGTGGTGTGGAGACGAGCTGGCACCGTGCGCTGGCAGCCCAGAACCCCCCCGGCCCCTGGGCTGCATCCCCACAGCGGGGGCAGCAGGGCTGGGGGGGGATTCTGCCCCTCTGCTCCGCTCAGGGGAGACACCACCTGGAATCCTGGCTCCAGCTCCGGGGGTCCCAACAGCAGGAGGACACGGAGCTGTTGGAGCGGGGCCACAGGAGGCCCCGGAGATGCTGGGAGGGCTGGAGCCCCTCTGCTGGGAGGACAGGCTGGGAGAGCTGGGGGGGTTCAGCCTGGAGAAGAGAAGGCTCCGGGGAGACCTTCCAGCCCCTGCCAGTGTCTGAAAGGGGCTCCAGGAAAGCTGGGGAGGGACTCGGGATCAGGGAGTGGAGCCAGAGGACAAGGGGTGAGGGTTTTACACCAAAAGAGGGGAGATTTAGGTGAGCTATTGGGGAGAAATTGGTGGCTGTGAGGGTGGGGAGCCCCTGGCCGGGGTTGCCCAGAGCAGCTGTGGCTGCCCCATCCCTGGAGGTTCAAGGCCAGGTTGGACGGGGCTTGGAGCAGCCTGGTGTGGTGGGAGGTGTCCCTGCCCAGGGCAGGGGGTGGCACTGGGTGAGCTTCAAGGTCCCTTCCCACCCAAACCAGTCTGTGATTCTATGATCCTCCCACGGATGTGACACTGGGGATGAAAGGCTCCAGGAGGAAAAGACCCATAATTTTTAATTGGAAAGTGGTCACATGTATCCCAGCATGACAAGTTGCTGACAGGGATCACAGGGAACTTGCACGATCATCCCACAGCCAGCGGGTGTGACAATCCTGCCTCAGCCCAGCATTGCCCATCAGCATCCCCCCCGCTCCGTGGCGAGCAGCCCCCGCACCAGCCCTGCGGCGTCCCACGTCAGCGGTGCCCCGGGGCCAGTACCTCTTGCGGCCCTGATGACTTGGAGCTGCCGAAACAGGAGGGGAAAAAACAAGTTCCTGGCAAAACCACATTCTCTTCCGTGGCGGCAGCGACGGGCTCCTGTTGCACCAGCAGTGCCGGTGGGCGGAGGAGCGTGGCTTTGGACTCCAAGGCAGGGAGAAGGGGCAGCGGCCACAACAGCTGGGTCCTGCTCCCCCCCGGTTTGGGACAGGACTGTGCCCAGGGTACAGCCCGCGCAGGCAGGGTTCGCAGCCTGCTCTAAGCCTTTTTCTCCCTCCTATGGTGCGGGGCTGCCCTGGGCGATGTACGAGCTTGCAAGGAGCTGCATTGGCTAGAGGAGTCTGCGGGGACAGCAGCAGTGGCCCGGGACCGGCCAGCTCAGCCCCATCCCTCCACAGCCCGCTTTGGTGTCTTCTCTGCAGGTGGCAGTGGGACAGGACAGGGACTCCCTGATGCACTGACAGTCGACCATGTCTGGGGTGAGTAGGGCTGCCACAGGGGTGCCAGCACTTCCCCTGTTGACATTGGGGTGACATTTCCCCCCAGGACCACTGTGGGGTGCAGGGGGGCTTGTGCCCAGTGTCCCTCGTCCCCAGCCGGGGCTTCAGATGGTCCTTGGGGCTGGCCCTGATGGCCGTGGGAGGCAGAGGGGGGCCAGCTCTTGCTGTCCCTGCTGACACTGCCTTCCCCCTTGCAGAAACACTGGCCCCCCGGGACGCAGTGTGTCACCAAGCACGACCACACCAAGCCCAAGGGCCGGGAGCTGGCCTTCCGCAAGGGTGATGTGGTCACCATCATTGAGGCCGTGGAGGTGAGTCCGATGGGTGCTCGGGGGACGCGCTGCCCCAGCAGGGCATGGAGGGGATGGGACTTTAGTGCAATCAGCTGAGCCACCGGAGGCAGTTCCCCCTCTTCCCAGGGGGATCCTGCTTTCCTTCCCTTGCTCTGAGACCCTCTCGCCCCCAGGGCAAGGGCTGGTACCGCGCCAGGCACAACGAGACGGGGCAGGAGGGGCTGCTGGCAGCCAGCGTGCTGCGGGAGCGCGGCGCCATCCGCGTCGACCCCAAGCTCAGCCTCATGCCGTGAGTACAGCCGGGGGGAGCAGGGGGGGGCTGGCAGCACAGCTCAGTCCCCAGGAGCTCTGACAGTGGACGTGTCCAGTGTGTTTCCACCCCGCCAGGTTTTGGGTGGGTGGCTGGGCACAGAGCAGCCCGCAGCCGTGCCTTGGAGGGATTTGCTGGGGCCAGTGGTCAGCTTCAAAGACCCCCAGTTATGCCCACCCCGCTTGGATGGACCTGGTGGGGAGGAGTTTTATGCAATGGGGTCTACCTAGCTTTGGCGGGGGCTCTGCTCTCCCCATCTTGTTGCTGGTGCTGGGGGAGGTCTGCCAGCACGGCCCCTCTCCCCAACGCCCCTCTCTCTCCCCAGCTGGTTCCACGGGAAGATCTCAGGGGTGGAGGCAGTGCAGGAGCTGCAGCCCCCCGAGGACGGGCTGTTTCTGGTGCGCGAGTCCATCCGGCACCCCGGTGACTATGTGCTGTGCGTGAGCTTTGGCAAGGAGGTGATCCACTACCGCGTGGTGCATGAGGAGAACACGCTCAGCATTGACAGCCAGCAATACTTCTCCAACCTCATCGACATGATCGAGGTGAGACCCTGCTGGGCATAGAGCACTGCCAGCACCAGACCCAGGGCAAGAACCTCGTGGGGTGGCGCAGAGCAGTGGCAGGTCCCTCTCCTTTTCTCCTGTGGTTTTCACTGGGTTTCGTTACCTGGTGTAATTCTCTGTCCCTGCCAAAGGCTCGTGGGTCCCACGCAGTTTGGGGCGCAATGGACAGGTCTGGGATGCCCCGGGGACATCCTCTGCTGTGAAGCAGCTGTGCTGGCAGCAGCCACGATCGTGGCCCAGGGCCACATTTACCCCTGTCACTGCTCATTAAGTGCTTCACGCAGCAGCGGGGCTGAGGGTATTTTGGGAAATGAAGATCCCGGCAGCCTCTGCCACCCCTGGACCCTGGATGAGGTCCAAGCCCTGCCAAGGCTTCAGGCGTTTTGCCATGTTTTTCTCACCTCCGAGCCCCATCTCACCTGCTGACTCTGTGGGGCTCCCGCGTTGCCGCATTAGCGCTCCTCCTTCCAGAGAGCTCTTCCTCAAGATCCACCTTTGCCCTGTCTCATAGCTGCTGCCCGTCTCCTCTCCAGGGGGTTGCACTCTCATATCTTCTCCTCATTTAGACACAACTTCTGCTTTCGAGGGGGTCCTTTCCCCTTTCAGCTGCCCCAGCCCCGCTGTGTAACCGCGATGCCCGTCCTGCTGCTCCTGGCCCACATTGCCCCTGCAAACCACCCTCGGCTGACCAGTACCATCCCGGATCGCCCATGGTCCATCCCGGTGTTTTCCTGGCTGTGCCCAGAGGGGAGCAGGCCTGAGACACGGGCTGCAAATCGCAGCACTGAGGGGAACATGGCGCAGGGCCCCTCGAGGGTGGCAATGGTGGTGGGGTTTCGTGGGGCATCCTGCGGCCGTTTCCTGGCTCCACACCCCGAGCCTGGGGGTAGGAGGTGGCATCGCCACATCGCCTCCATCTGTCCATCCCTTGGCAGCACTACATGAAGGAGAAGGGGGCCATCTGCACCAAGCTGATGAAGCCCAAACCAAAAACCGGGATGAAGTCAGCTGAGGAGGAGCTGGCCAAAGGTAGGGAATGGCAGGAGAGGGTCGTGGTCTGGGTTTTGGGGACAAGGCAGCATGGTGACCCTGCTAATCGGCCCTTGTGTCTGTGCCCAGCCGGCTGGTTGCTGAACTTGCAGCACCTCACGCTGGGAGACCGCATCGGGCAAGGCGAGTTCGGAGGTAGGTGAGAAGATGGGGTTGGAGGTTCCCTGGCCGGGGTCGTCCCCCTGACATCCTCTCCCCATCCTCTGGCATGGGGGGTTCAGCCTGGGGTGTGGGGGGTTGGGTGCGGGGCTGAGCCTGACCCCCCACGTCCCCTCCCAGACGTCCTGCAGGGCGAGTACATGGGGCAGAAGGTGGCCGTGAAGAACATCAAGTGCGATGTGACCGCCCAGGCCTTCCTCGCTGAAACCGCTGCCATGACGTGAGCGCGCCATTGGGGGGAAACAGCCCAACCCTGCCCCATGACCCAGGGACGAGCAGGCACCCCCTTGACCCAGATACCTTCCATTTCAGGAAGGTCCGGCACAAAAACCTGGTGTGTTTGCTCGGCGTGATCCTGCACAACGGCCTCTACATTGTCATGGAGTTTATGAGCAAGGTGAGAGCATCCAGTCAGTCCTCAGCCAGCAGGACCCATCACGACTCAGATTTGGGGACAAAATCCCCATTTGGGGGCTGAGTTTGATGGATGCTGGGCGCTGCAGCCCCTGCAAGAAGCAAAATCTGCGGGCAGCCCCGTCCTGTTGGTCCCTATGTGTTTCTCCTGCTCTACAGGGCAACCTAGTGAACTTCTTGCGCACGCGGGGCCGGGCACGCGTCCCGACGCAGCAACTCCTCCTGTTCGCTCTGTGAGTCCGTCTCCCTCCCTCTGGGCTGGGCACTTGTGCTCTGCGTCCTGCCAGGCAGCCCCAGGGGACTCGTGGTGACACTGCTCTGCCTCCTACGGCAGGGACGTGGCCCAGGGCATGGACTACCTGGAGTCCAAGAAACTGGTGCACAGGGACCTGGCTGCTCGCAACATCCTTATCTCCGAGGAGAACGTGGCCAAAGTGAGCGATTTCGGCTTAGCCCGGGTCAATCCCAAGGGCGCAGACGCCACTTTGCTGCCCGTGAAGTGGACGGCACCGGAGGCCCTGAAACACAATGTGAGCGACTGCGGGAAAGGAGGGGGGGGTGGGGGGTCCTTCCGAAGCAGCTCGCCCCCTTGGGTCCCCCCTGCTCCCACCAACCTGTCTCTGCCCCGTGGTGGCTTCTGGCACATTCAGAAATCTCCGGCATCTCCCGAAATCCTGACCAGCCCTTGCCCTGCTGCATTGCGGGAACTGGGGCCGCTGCAGCCGGATGCGGCAGGATGGACCCCAGGCTGTGCGGGTGATGGGAAGGGAGTGGGGGTCGCACCCCGGGGAGCTGGGGGTGGTGGGGGGCAGGTGCTGTCTCCTGTCTTTCCCCTGGGGAGGGATGGGGGCCCCAGTGCAGCCCCTGGCCAGTTTCAGCCTCCCCTCCTCCTGTTGCCACAGAAATTCTCCTCCAAGTCGGACGTGTGGAGCTACGGGATCCTCCTGTGGGAAACCTTCTCCTTCGGACGAGCACCCTACCCCAAGCTGGTGAGTGCTGTGCTGGGGGACACCGCAGGTCACACCTCACTGGCACCAGTGGGACGGGGACATCCCGCTGTCCCCTGGCCAGGGTGAGCTCCTGGCAGGTCAGGGAAGGGGGGGTCCCAGCTGGCTTCTCCATCCTGCCAGAGCCTGAAGGAGGTGACAGAGCTGCTGGAGCAGGGGTACCGCATGGAGGCCCCTGAGGGCTGCCCACCCGCCATCTATGCCTTGATGAGGAGCTGCTGGGAGCTGGAGCCAGGAAAGCGGCCGTCCTTCAAGAAACTCACAGAGAAGCTGCAGAAGGAGCTGAAGCACCTGAGGGACGTTTAACCCCCAGCCCACTCCCAGGACCTGTGGCCAGAAGTCCCCCGGACTCACCAGGGTTGGGAGCAGCTCGGCAAAGGGTGGCTGGGCAGTGGGGTGGCCCCCAGCGCCGCTCTCTCCCGGTGGAGATGGGGCGGCAGCTGGTGGGGGGGCTCTGCTCCCCCAGGGTGCCCAAAGAGGAGGCAACATCCTTCCCCCATCCTGGCACAGGTCCTTCTTCTCACCACACAGCCCAGAGAAGGTTCCCATGGGGTTGATCTCCCCTGACCATCTCGGGTGGGGAGAGCAGCCCCCAAGGGGGGCCATGCCCCACGCACCCCACACTCAGCCCTGGATGGTGGGTGCCACATGTTGGGTTCCTTTGAGCTGTCCCTCCTGGTGACAGGGGACAGGACAGGACAGGACAGACCATCTCCGCTCGCTGGAGGATGAAACCCCAAACCCAGCCCTGCTCCAGCCACCCGGCCCCGCGCGGGGACACTGGGCACAGCCAGCTAAACCACCCGGATTTGGGCTTTTTGATTAAACCAAAGAAATTAGTTCAACAGCGTCTTTAAGCCTTTGGGCTCAAATTAGGCCTATCCCTCCCTTGGAGCCTGGCAAAGCACAGGGAAAGGCTTGGGGGGGCCCAGGAGCTCCGGCCCACGCAGCCTGGCCCCTCTCCCCTCAGGGCTCTGCGCAGCCGGGGATTATTCTTTTAATCAGAGTCTGTATGGGAATTGCTTGCATTTAGATTACGGGAGCAGGGCACGTCCTCCGGGAAGCCCCCAGCCGCGCCGGCTCCCAGGCAATCTCGATGTCTCAGCAGAGCTGGGATTAACGGGGGCATGGGGCCGCACACAGGCGTGTGCGCCCACCCGCTGCCTCCTCTACCTTCCAGTCCTTTGACCCTCAATTGGGTTTTTTTCGGCTAATCCTCTTGGGTCTCCCCTGCGCCAACTTCTTGCACCTCCAACGAGAGTGGCGTCGGGTGCTCAGGGTGCCCCCCAGCAGGACCCGGCCCTGCGGGTGCTGCCCTCCATCAGGGCCCATGCAATGGGGGTCTTTCAACCCAACTCGGGGTGCTCTGGGGCTCAGTGGCTCCTTCCACCTCCCCATCACCCCAACGAGGCAGCACCCCACTCTCTCCCCACACCACCATCCCCCCCAAGCACCCTTGGGTGCAGCAAGCGGCACAGGAAGGTCTTTCCACCCTGTTGGCTGCGTCTTCCCCTCCTAATGCCTTAATCCGCCCCTGATCCGCAGCGCCCCTGGGGCAGCCGGTCCCGCTGACCTTGCAGGCGCCGGCCCTGGGCAGGGACCCGGTGGCGTCGGGCACCCTGGGGCACGGGCTGCCACAGCCCCCCACCCATGGCCGCCTTCTTCACGGCCGCCCTGAAGGGCTTTCAGGGGGGCGAGGAGGAGCCACCCAAGGGGCCCCCCAAGGATGGCAAGGCGGCCACGCTGCCCAATGGCATGGCCCGCGAGGAGTTTGAGGAGTACCAGCGGCAGCTGCTGGAGGAGAAGTAAGGCTTTGGTGGGGCTCGCGGGGGGTGATTGGGGTCCCCAGCGCACCAGGACGAGGTCCTCACCCGCCATGGGCTGTCCCCGGGTTGGGATGAGGACAGGGAGGCAGCTGGGACAAGGGGCAGGGGCAGAGCGAGTGCCCTTCGGTGCCTCTCCCTGCAGCACCGGAGGTGCCGTGGGTGCTGGGACAGTGGCTCAGCGCACCGCAGGTGACAAGGGGCACCCCCGGATGTCAGTGCCCCAGAGCGGTGGGTGTCTGGAGCCAGCCCAGCACCCACAGAGCCGAGGGATGGCGGGGGCCAGCGTGGGATTGCGTGAAGGTCGCAGCTCTCCGGGTCCGGGTGCTGCGGGGTGCCGGTGGCCGAGCACCCAGCCGCAGAGAGGCCGCAGAAGGAGCAAGTGCCTCCAGTGGGCACCTTCACTGAGCGTCTCTGCTGGGTGCTGCAGGGGCAGGATGTGGCCCCTGCCCCCCTGATCCCCGTTACAACCCTCCTGCGGACCTTTGCACCCCTTTCTCCCCCCGCCCTGGCCCAGGGCTGGCACCCGCACGCTGCTGGCGGAGGACCAGGGCGATGCTGGGGGCAGGTTCTGGTGGGGGGGCTTGGTGAGGGGGAGGGTGACGGTGTGGCACCCGCCGCCGCAGGATCGAGCGGGACAAGGCCTTTGCGCAGAGGAAGGCAGAACGGGCCACCGTGCGGATGCACCTGCGGGACAAGTACCACCTGGCCCAGGTAAGGACCTGCCTGCCCGCGGTGGGACCTCGGGCGTCTTCCTGTGGACCCGCCATCCTCCGGGACCATCCCAGTCCAGGAGGCTGACAGGCCTCCCCCGGGACGGGAGATGATTCCTGAAGAGGGCAGCAAACGGCTGCAGTCTCCGTCTGCACCATCCGCCCGGCCATGTGTCCGTCCAGCCGTCCAAACCTGGCACTGGACAATCCTGGCGTCCCCGCAGCGTCCCCAACACAAGTGCATGGCTGGCCCCTAGGGACCTGCTCTCCCCAGTTCCCCACCCCACGGCTGGTGGGCACCCGCGTCTGCCCACATCCCCGGCGCCCCTAAGGGTGGTCTCCCACCCGTGTGCAGGACGAGCGGGATGACGCACAGCTGCACGTGGCCGGCGGCGCGGTGGAGCTGCCGCAGGAGCTGGCTGCCATGGTGCACAACGAGGAGGAGGAGGAGGAGGATAGCAATGCCGGGACCTTCGCCTTCCTGACAAAGCTGCGGGAGGTGGAGCTGCCGGCACTGCGGGACCGCGCGCTGGGCACCGTGGACGAGGTGAAGGAGAAGTGCGCCCTGATGTAGCGCCGCTGCCCACCCTGCCCACGGGCGACGCTGGCAGCGCTGGGGCTCAGCCCTTGCCCCCCCTGGGAGCGACGGGATGTGGGTGTTACAGGTGCCATTACCTGGGGGTGAGGGTCCCGATACATGCACTGGGGGTGGGTTTTCCTCCCCCAAACCATTCCCTGTTGTTTTTCGGGGGGGTGCCGGGTAGGTGCCGGGATGCAGGACGCCTGGGTCCCCTTAAGCCATGCTGGCCAAGCCCCTCCATGCCACTGGGACAAGTGATGGTCCCTTACGCTCTGTCACCCCCAGGAACAAGCCCCGGGGCCTCACACACCATTTGGCTGAATAAACGCAGCGTTTGCCGGCACCAGTCTCGTCTTCCTGCCGTACCCCTCGTCCGCACAAAACCTGTCCTGGGCCGGGGGGGAGGACACGATGACACCGCCACAGCTGGGCTGCTCCACATGCCCCCGAACCAGCACCCAGCCCATTACACTCTGCCACCGGATCTGTGCCCCCCAGGCACGGCCGCACCCCAGCGGGACACAGGAGCCAGCGGGACACGGTGTCCCCCTCCCCGGGCATCCCTTGGGGGCAACACCAGTGGGGGTGTGGCAGTATTTAATGACCCCTCCCACCGTGAGCATCCCCCTGCCAGCACAGGGGGGTGCCTTTGGCTGGGACCGGGGTGTCCCGCTGCCTCTGTCCCCTCCGGGGAGTTGCTCCCGGCTATTCAGCAGTGGCACTGGCTTAAACAGGGCCGCGCCGGAAGGCTGGGGGCTGCTGAGATCACTAATACCTGCCTATTTTAGTGAGGTCTAATCTGCCTGAGTCGCCTGTCCCCGAGGACTAAGCTAGCTGAACCCTTGTAAAATGTACGGCCAGCGCTGGCCCCAGTGGCACCTCCCCGCCAGAGCGGGAGCCGCGGGGGAGTCACGCTGTGTTTGCATGAAAGAAAGGACGCGCTGAGCCGCCTCCGTCCTCCCCACGCCGGGGCCATCTGCTCCAGAAAGGCCTGTGGGGATGGCCCTGGCCCGGGCTGCCCACGGCTACGGTGGCGGGGCTGGGAGGGGGCGGTCAAATCCAGCGCGGGTGGCCTGGGAGCTGTGCCACATCGCTGTCACGGGAGCCACAGGTCTCAGCCACCCTGGCTGGAGCACCCGGAGTTGCAGGAGCTCCAGCAAAGAGTTCCCTGGGCACAGGAGGTGCTGGGTTTCCCCCGCAGGTGCCCACCGCTCCAGGTATCGCTCAAGGAGCTGGTGGCTACTGGAGCATCCCAGGGAATGCGTGACAGGCGTGTCAGGGCTTGACACCTGGGAGCCTCCTCGTGTTCGGTGGCCCCGCTGTCCCTGCCGTCCCCGCTGTCCCTGCCGTCGCTACCACCCCTGCTCTCCAGCCTTTCTTCAGAACTTGCAAAGTCTCCCATTTGGGCGCAGAAATCCACCCGTGTTCCACAGGATGGGGCCATCCGTGTCCCCACCGGTCCCCCAGCCAGGTCGCCGATGGCGTGGCAGTGGCCGCGGCACCCGGCGCAGCCCCGTTCCCACCCCATGTCCCTGCTCTCCCCGGGGCTGGGTCTCGACACTAAGTGCCAGCCGCCGGGACGGTGGCACCGAGGTCCCCAACGCGCCCTGTCACGGCAGGTTCCTCCACTGCTCCGCACTGGCGCCCCATCCCGCCTTGTCAGCAGCCTGGCTCCCAGTGCTCCCAGTGGGGATGCGGGGGCTCCAAGCGCCGGCTGGGATTCGGGTCAGGACCCTCTGCCAGGTCTCCNCGGCCCGACCCCCGCCTCCGGCCCCACCGCCCCGGTAAGCTGACGCAGCGTCTCTAAGCGTTAGCAGCTTTGCCCGCTAATAGGATTAGGGAGGTTTAAAACTGTCATTTGAGTGAACTAAACCCCCTGATACTCTGCATTGCACCTTCTTAACCAATTTGCCTTCAATTAGGGTAATTGGGAAACTAGCAAAGAAGTATAGCATTAATATTTTAAAGTGATGAAGCGATTACGGGCCTTGGACGAGGAAGCAAATCAATTTGCTATCTGCTCCTAAAAGGCAATTACAATCATTTGGCAAATAAGCCTGCTGGCCTCCCCCCGCCCCCGCCCCCGTGCGAGCCAACACCTCAAGGCGGTAGCGGGGCCGGCTCCGCGCACACCACCCCGCCGGCAGCCCCTGGCTCCCCAGGGACCGCGGTCCCGGCATGGCAGCACCCCTGCGCCCACCGGGGCTGGTGGGGGGACACCCTGGGGGGAGCCACCAAAGGCCACCGTGGCAGGGGACCCGGCTCCTGCACTGCCACAGTGGCCAGCATGGGCACAAGGGCTGGACCCCCCCTGGCAGGTCAAGGTGCCCGTTTGCATCGCTGGCCCCACACGTCATCCTTGAGCCCAGGGATGTCCCCAAACCACCCGCCCCGAAGGTGGCAACCCCTGCACACCCCTCCTACAGGTGGCGTGGGGGTGCCACCCTGTCCCCAGGAGCTGCGTGGCCCCCAGGGGCATGATATGGGGCCATGCTGTCCCCAGGGTGGTGGCATGCCACCCCCAAGACAGTGCCACGCTGTCCCCAGAGCGGTGTCAGATGGGGCAGGCACAGCCATACAGCCCCGCCAGGAGGGACACTGACATGGCCTCGGGGCCCAAATGGGGACGCAGAGGTGGCCGTGGGGTCCCACCGGCAGCAGCTCTGGTGGGGGGGGGCACAGACCCAGCAGTCACTCGGCACGGGGTCGGAGTGGGGGTGTCCAAAAACCCCACGGTGACATTTGCCACCCAAAAGGGGAACCGTGGCGAGGAGAGGAAGGGAGTGGGAGGAAGCCGAGACGGGGCCGGGGGTGGCAGTGTTTGCAGGTGGCAGGAAGAGGCTTTTTGGAGAAAGTAAAAGTGAGCAGAGGAAGAAAAGAGCAAAACCCAGACAAGGGGGTCTGGGCACCACGGAGCACCCCCACCCCGAGCACCCCAGGATCCCCATCGTGACGGTCCTGTCGTCCCCCAGGCCAGGGTGCCGGGGGCGGCAGTGGGAGGAGGGAGGAGAGGGACAGCATTTCTGCTCCCCAGCCCCGATGCCCCCGCCCCACGCCCCCACAGCCAGCGCCCATGGGCTGCCCCCAGGGAGGGTCCCCACGGCTGGACCCCGCAGGGTGTCCCTGTGCCTGTGGCCATGTACTCATGGCCATGGCTTGTCCCAGTGCCTGGTCCCATGGATGGTGCCCAGTGCCTGCTCCCCACGGCTGGTCCCCACGGCTGCTGCCCACGGCTGCTCCCTGTGGCTAGTCCCCACGGCTGCTCCCCATGGCTGGTCCCCACGGCTGCTCCCCACAGCTGCTCCCCATGGCTGGTCCCCACGGCTGCTCCCCACAGCTGTTTGGGGCGCCTGGTCCTTATGGCTGG
>VZSF01005558.1:17484-221155 GCA_013398295.1 Chionis minor | reverse complement strand
CCCGCCTCGGTGCGCGGGGAGGGCCCGGCTGGGCCCCGGCCGGTTCGCCGCCTGCCGGGGGTTGCGGGAGCGCCAGTCCTGGCCCGCAGGGAGGGACCGGCTCCCACTAAACCTCCGGAGGCGGCCCGGGGAGGCTGAGGGGAGCCTGCGGGGTGTCCCCCGCCCCGGCCGGGACACGGATTCTGCCCCCGTCCCGGGGGCGCTGTGTTAAATCCAGGTGTGATGGAGAGGCGCTCCACGGCCGGGGGGACGGGGCAAAAAAGTGCTCATGTAAATAATCCTCCTTCCCAGGACTTCTCACCTGGAAAGAGCCTTTTTTGCACTGATTTTAGGCATCTTCTTCGCCACCTTGATAGAAAAGGGAAAACCTGTATGACCAGAGATCAAGAGAGCCCCAAACGAGGCAAAAAGAGTATAAACATAGCTTGTTTGATATTTGATGAAAGCCTGTTTGGTCTCAGCCCAGAGCAGTTCGGTTTAGGTGCAGTGTGCAGGGGAAATTTCTTACATGAGTTTGCAGACAGAGGCTGAGCCTCGTGGGTTATGCTGTTATCTCACGAGCAATCACTCTCATCCATGCTGCAGTAAATGAGAAAAATTTGGGATGAGGGAAGGAGCTATGGGGGCAAGGGAAACCCCAGGGAAGGTTTTAAATGGCAACTGGGATTGCCTGCATTGAGATAGCGCTCCTGCTCATGTAAAACACTGCGGGCGTCCCCTCTGCCCCAGCGAGCTGGGTGGCGGCATCACGGTCCTGGGAGGTACGGCAGGGGCCTGTCCTTTTGTAACCTACACCGAAAAGCAAAGGTGCTTCCACCGGAATTTCGGCTCTGCCTGTGAGCCTGTCACCTGGGTACCTCCAGTCACCTTCCAGAGGCGTTTCTCATCAGATGCGCTTTGGGGCATCTTTGAGCTGTGTTCGCTGCTTGGGCAGAAGCTGTGAACCTCTCCAGAAAGTTGTTTTTAAAGGTAGAAGAAGAGAAGATGAAGAAGAGAAGGTTGAGACCTTCTCACTCTCTACAACTCCCTGAAAGGAGGTTATAGCCAGGTGGGGTCAATCTCTTCTCCCAAGGAACAAGCAATAGGACAAGAGGAAATGGCCTCAAGTTGTGCCAGGGGAGGTTTAGGTTGGATATGAGGAAAAACTTCTTTACCCAAAGGGTTCTCAAGCCTTGGAACAGGCTGCCCAGGGAGGGGGTGGAATCGCCATCCCTGGAGGTATTTAAAAGCCGGGCAGACGTGGTGCTGAGGGACATGGGTTAGGGGTGGTTTTGGCAGAGGTTTATGGTTGGACTCGATGATCTTGAAGGTCTCTTCCAACCCAAGTGATTCTATGATTCTGTGCCTTTTGCCGCAGCAGATTCCTCTCCTTTCTTTGGAATGCAACTTATGGCTGTTCATTGAGACAAATAAATAGGATTCTGGCACTGCACCAAGAAATCAGCGGTCTGATGCATGTTGTGGTGTGATCACCAGCTCAACAGAGCTGCTGCGGAGGAGCAGGGCTGTCCCGTTCAGTAGCAGCCTGTGCCCTGGTTGGTTTAGATTTATTCTGGAAATGTGCTGAGGTGGGTCTGGGTCAGTAAAACCCATCTCCTCCCCAGAGAGAGACAGGCTTGTAGGTCAGTCGGTGGGGTAGTTCCCTCTCTGGTGGAAAGGAAGGCTGGCACACCTGATTATTGGCCCTGAGGTGACATACGGCAGCGTGATTCTGCAGCTTTTTGGTTAATATGTACGAAGTGTCTTGTGTTTGGGTTTCGAACCCCGGTCCAAGGACAGGGTGATGCAGGATCAGCCTGTTGGAGTACAGACCAGAACGGACAATCTCTCCTGGTTGACCACCCCAGTCTCTGCACTGCTTGTTAACTCTTGTTTCATCTCTCCAGTACATTTTGAGTTGGCTGCCGCAACACGCTGCTTAAACAAGGTGCTGAAACTGTGCTTGTTGCCACCCAGGCCATAGCTCAGGGGTTGTAAAAGTCTTCCAGCAAGTTGGCTTCCTGCGTAAATGCTGTAAAGGCTTTTGCATTGCTGCATCCTTCTCCGTGTTTTAAAGCAGCTGCGCTCGTGTTTGAAGAGTTGTTGTAGGTCCTTTTGCCTTAATGGCGTTTCAGGGCTGTGAAGACCTGGAGGAGGAGGTGACAGTGGTGGAGGCCCAGGTGCATCCTGGCTTGCTGTCTCAATAAATTCAGTTCAGAGTAATTCTGTGTACTTTACTAACAGGTCTGAGGGAATCAGTGGCCGATTTGGGCTGACCACACTTGAGAAGTGTCATTTTAAAGCTTCCCCTCCCCCCCTTTGTGCTTGAATGGGTCTCTGGATTGAGGCACCTTACAGGTGTGTTGTACCTTGTCTGCTTTTGGGTGTAATAAATGTCTTGTACGCTTCTGCTGACAGCAAAATGGATTGCAAAAGCTGGTCAAAGTAGTGTTTTGTTGGTGGTGTTTGTTTGTTTTTTTTTTAAAAAGCTACTAATGAATTACAACATGCAATCTTCTCTGATGTAAACCTGCCTGAGAAACAGGAGTCCAGATCTCCAACGCTTGTTTATTGAGGATGTTATGGGAACCTGCAAAATGTAATTAGCACTTTCAGCGTTCTTGGGCATGGTGAGACATGGACGAGCAGAGAGTGGAGCAAACTTTGGCTATCACTTTGGGTTTGTGCTGGTTTCCCACTGCGTGACTTTGGGCTCTTGTTGGGGCAGCCCTATTCCAGGAAGGATAGGCAGCAGCCCTCGCTTTGAAGAGTAATGGAAAACTTGCTTTTAAGAGTTGGAGCACACCTATTTGTTTTTCAATCTATTATATTTCCATTCAGAGCATCAGTGCAGACAGATAGCCAAAGTGTTGCGTTTTTTTTGAGTGGTATATTCTGCTGCCTTTAGAGACCACGGAGCACTGAATTTAGTCAAAGTGTTGCTTATTTTCCTCTGTTATCTGTCTGCACTGATGCTCTGAACTGAAATAAAATAGATTGAAAAACAAATTGGTGTGCCCTGGCTCCTCGTACTGGGTTTTACATTATCCTCTGGGAGAGCTGCCTGCTCTGGCCCTTTGGAGCACCCCAGAGAAAGGTAATGACCCCTCAGCCTCTTTCAGCACTACAAAGACTGAATTACTTTTGGTGGGGGAGGTAAGAAAATTGAATTGCAGTACATGATTTTCTGGCTTTCCAATAACCCTCTTTGTAAGGTCATCATCCTAGTAACAAGAAAACAGGAAACTGGTAAATGCATACACAAAAAGTATTCAGATTCTGATTTAAGGCTGTCACTGTCCTTAAATCCTCAGAGCTAAAACCAGAAAGTTACCCGTCGCTTGGAGGCTGCTGTCGTACCCGAGGGACTGCGGGGCCGAGGAACACGAAGGAATGAATCTCAGCTTTGTGTCCTGCTGCATTTACTGAGTTACATGAGTCTGTTGAAATGAGCATTTTAAGTAAAGTGCAAACCGGGTAGTGATGGGGTGAGCTCCTCTCCCAGGGGCAGGGAGCCTTCCTGCGCTGGGACCTGTGCTGATTCCAGTGGCCACTTTGGATTTTAGCTCCCTTGAGCAGAAAGCTCAAAGTGCAGGGAACAGGGCAGGTTGTTGGGCTGCTCCTGTGAGACCCTCTGATCCGCTCTGACAGAAGTGCCATTCACTTAAGACAAAGGAGTTGGATTCTTCCATTTTGCTTATCTCCTTATGTCCACTTTATTCTCTCTGATTGCTTTGTTTTAGCTTTTTAGAGCTTGCATAGGAATGACTTTCTGCTACGTTTGTGCAGGTTGCTTTTATCTGGGCATCGCATTGCGCTGCACTGTGCTGGCAGCAGAGGGAGCACAAGGCTGTGGGTTTGGGCCTTTAAAAAGCTGTGATGGTGTTGCTTAATTTCTTGGCTGTGCACCAATATTTTTTTTTTTTTTTTAAATTTTTTGAAAGCTAAAAAAAGCCTGCTTCGTGTGCATCCCAGGGAAGAATTTCAGGCACGAAATGTATCTCAGCCTGGCCACTGAGATGCTACTAATCAATGCAGGAAGTAGCTTTTGGCATTATTTTATTAATGCCGGCAGGTGTGTTGACTGGCACCTTGTAAAAGCCCTTAATTATGAAAGTGAGGGGCATACAGATTCTTTTTTCTAAGGCCGCAGCGGCATTAAAATTCTTTCTGTGCCTTGTCATGGGCTTTCTGATGGCGCGAGGTGCTGCAGCAGCCTTGGAACTGCAAGGCAGTGGTGGTCTCATCTGCACATCTTTGGAGCACCTGTCTCTGGAGCATCTAATTGCTGAAGTGCTCAGTCCTAAATTCCAATTATCTTCTGATGAACCTAGTGACAAGGACGGCTTTTGAATCTGTTGAATGTAAATCAAAGTACTTAAATGAATAACGAAGAGATCTAATTTAATTTGGAAACTCCTTTCCAGTGCTGTAGATAGAATTGCATGTTCCTGTTTCCTCTTCCTCTGTGAAGAAGCGTTGTTGCATCAACGTGTCCTTTTCCTGCTCTAATGTAGCTTAAAGAAAAAGACATGATCCCCTCAAACTGTGGAAGTGTATGAGGACACAAATAACCTGGGAAAAGGAAGAAAGAGCTGGAACTGGACGGTGGAGGGTAGTGTTTGCCGCAGACTCATTCTGGACCTCCTGTACTTGGGAGATTCAGAAGAAGGGGCTTCTTTGCTGAAGTGGGTGTCCTCAGAGCAGTCATGGATAATAACTGCTGCTTAGGGACACAGGAGGACATCTTGTGACATATGGTTAAATAGAGCCTTAGGAATTTTAGGCACTTTTGAAAATTGGGCTCAAATTGATTGGCTTTGCAGTCTCAGTGGAAGTTGGTGGATCGAAAGCTCCTTAAGCTGTCCTAGGACAAGGCTAAAGATGTCCCCTGATATTCCTAAAAAGATTCATTTTGAAAAGCCTGTTTGTTGTGCAGCTAAAATGAGCACGTATCTGTCTCCTTTGTCGCCCCTTCTGACTCAAGTGAGCTGGTGTTTTGGAAGAAGGCATTGCGTGTGTGGCTCAGGTGTCAGAGGTCCCAGAACCAGCCCGCTTAAACCATGTTTTACCTTAAGTTTGAAGCTCGTAAAAAGTCCCCAGTGAGCCTGTCTCCAAATAGGATGCACAGAAGCAGCTTTAAGCTGAAAAAGTAACAAATGGCTTTTTCTTACTAGTGGAGCTGGCAGACGCAGATGGCTCACGCTCTGTAAGCACCCCTCACTGCTCAAGTATTAGTTACCTGCTCTCAGAGAGATTCCCAGTTCAGCCCAGTCCCCTTGCCAAGTCTCCCTTGCCAGTCTCGTCTGGAAGATGACTGGGGGATGAAGCCAGATAAATTCGGGTAAGAAACGAGTCATGTAATTTAATGGTTGGAGTAACTATGGCAATGGAGGGTCCTCCCCCTAAAAATCAGTTCTCATCATGACTGGGCACGTTGCTGGAAGAGAAGCTTCAGCCAAACCCAAGTTACTGAATCTGGAAATCTAGGAGGCAGTGATGGATGAGAAGTCAGAGTGCTGGTGGTGGTCCCTTCTGCCATGAGCTTTGAATAAAAGCTTGAAGTGTGTTCTGTGTAGGGGGCATTTGCCTTGAGAATGGTCTTGGCCATCACCCCATTTCTTAAAAAAGTTTGTTCTGTTTGACAGTAGTGGATCTTTGGGTCCCTATAATTAAAGAAGTAAAATGTATTTAAACAAGTGTGTCTGATCTCATTGCTCGGGTCGCATTTTCTAGTGCTCTGAGTTGCTGTAGTGAGGAAGGCGAGGTGCTGCTAGGCTGCTTAGAGCTTCACTGTTTTGAGCTGTCGTGGGCAAATATATCTTTGATATTCTTGCCAGGAATAGAGGGAGCAGACGGTGCTGCTGCTTCTTCCAGCTTGCCGCAGTGGAAGCGATAAGTTTTATGCAGAAGGCTATTCATGGCAAAGTGAGCAGACATCTCTTCCAGGACATCGATGTTTCCTGCTTCTATTTTTTTAGGAAGAGCCACAGCTATTATTATTTAACCAGCAGACCCAATTCCATCTCAGACACTGGAAGTCCTTCAGCTCCAGGGAAGGAGTGGGCGGACTAAAACCGCTATTACATTGAGCCTGGCAAAAGAAATGGGTCTCTTTCTTCTCCCACGACCAGCAGCAACTCCGCTGATGGCAGCTTGGTTCCTGGTGATTTACAGCGGCGTGGGAGTAGCAGAGCCTGCGTGTTTCATAGGCTGGAAGTGCAGGTGGCTGGCCCTGTTTACGGGTGAGGGGGTGGATCTGGTACATGCGAAGTTCCAGAGATGAGCTGCAGACCAGGCAGCCTTTGGCAGCGACATGCTCTGGGAAGCTCTGGCTCCCGGGAAGTGGGAGGGTGGGGTATCAGCGACTACTTTGGTTTCCTGCCTTCCAGAAAAGGACCAGCCTACCCAGTGCTCTCGCTTCAAAGGTATTCAGATGGAGAGCATGACACCTCTGCTTTGAGCTGATGTCAAAACCATCTGTGATCTTATCCTGATGATTGAAAAGCGAGTTACGTGGTGCTTCATCTTTAAAGCATGGAGGAGCTCTTGCCTGAGCAGGAGAGCTGTCACGCACAGGTGGTATCCACCAACCAGTTGCTCAGCCGTCTGTAGCTTTGGTATGAAGTGATGTCTCTTGGCTCCTCCCGTCTTCCCGCAGCCACCGCCACGCAGAAGGACAGCTGGAGTCCTGCCTGCCTGTGGGCAGGATTCCTGCTTCCCACAAAGTCTGAACTCCAGAGGGGTTGGCGCCTTGCAGGAGCGCGATGCCAGCTCAACCTGTGCCCAGTGTCTGCTTGCCCCTTGCGATTTGGTGCAAGTTGGGAAGTTGCTCTGAGCCTGCTTTCGTGCAAGACGGCGCTTCAAGGTGGTGTATGAGCATCAGCTCGTTAAAGCTCTTGCCCTGATGGTAGGCAATATTACTCCTGTTCTGTACAAGAGAGTAGGAAGCTGGGTGCAAAGTTGTTAAGCATTTGAAGGTTATGCAAATCGTGTCCATCCAGGTGCTCTTCCTCTAGTGCTCCTGCTGTTTTGTTTCAGCATCGTTGCCAGCACCAGTGTTAGGCATCCTAGTGTGTAGACAAGGCAGTAACATCTTTATCTTGTCTAGTTTAGATAAAAACTCCAGATATCCCGCTGATAAAAATCCTGTTGGCAGATGTCCTATCTGTTCTCCCTCCTGCAACGGTGTCGGGGGGGAAAGTAAAAGGGAGGCTCTGGTAAATGGGATTAGGGCTGTGGACTTCTGCAAGAAATTACAGCTTGGGGGAAAAAACTTGTAAATCAGTGAGTTAGGACTGTGGCGGGCTGAGGAGGGAGGTGCTGAAAGCCCTGGGCTGCAAACAGACCTCAATCTCCAACGCTCGTGTGCCCCTGCTGATCTTACAGTGATGTGGGAAGAAAATGAACTGGTCCCAAACCACTTAGTGCTTTGCAGGTCAAAACCAACACCTCAGATTCTTCTCTGTGTGTGGTAGATGGTCTGAACGGGTCTCCCTGAACCTCTTCCCCACCTGCCCCTTCAGAAACCAGCTTCTGAATTCAGCATCAGTGCCTGATCTAAAGAGCATTCATACCTCCTTGAGCTCTATCAGGAGCATATCAGGGAGTTTCTTACGCCTTTTTATAACTCCTGGGACTCAGTACTCATTTCCAAGCTCATTCTGAAGTATTTATATTTGAACAGTATCTCGACCCTTCAGCTCTAGTTGGTAGGTTGCTGAATTTAGGGAGCGTGAATTCAGAAGGGGGCCTCTTCTTGCTGTAACCACTGACCTGCACCATAGTAAGCTACTAGGAGGTGTAAACTGAAAAGTAATTTTTGCTTACTCTTTCTTTTCTGTCTTGCCACTATCTGAGCAAAGTGCTAACAGGATCCTTTGGTTTTTTTGCTAGCTGGGCTTTGTGAAAGCAGTGTGGAGACCACAGCGAGAGGAGGCCAGTAGACTCTGGTGCCATGGAGCTTCCCAGTTACAGCAAGCAGCTGCTGCAGCAGCTGTATGCTCTCTGCAAAGAGCAGCAGTTCTGCGATTGCACCATCTTCATTGGGAATGTTCATTTTAGAGCACACAAGGTGGTTTTGGCTGCTGCCAGCCTGCTTTTTAAATCCTTGTTGGACAGCACAGACACCATCTCCATCGATGCTTCCGTGGTGACCCCTGAGGAGTTTGCGCTCTTGCTGGAGATGATGTATAGTGGCAAACTCCCACTGGGGAAGCACAATTTCACCAAAGTAGTCTCCATGGCAGATAGTCTGCAGATGTTTGATGTGGCTTTTAGTTGCAAAAACCTCCTCAGGGACCTCATCAGCTGTTCGACTCGGGACCCGGTAGTGAGAGAAGTCTCCGGCCAGGCAGCAGACTCATCTGGAAACCATGCTGAAGCTAATAACCTGCCTCAGTCTGAAAAACCTGCTGAAGAAAAAACAGATATCCTCCTCCCTCAGAGAGTTTCCCCTTCTCCTGACCGTGTAGAAGCAGAAATGGAAGCAGATGTTTCTCCTCCTGGCCAGGAACTTGCCATGAATCACACCTGGGTTCATCAAGATACAATGCCGAGTGACTCCACGTCCCTCCGGGAGGATTCAGGCTCTCATCCCGATCAGCCTGCCTGTGCTGAGCAGGATGGCAGTGAAGAAGAGGAGCTTGCTGAGCCTCCGGAGGAGAAGGGAGGAGCGAGGGATTTAGGTGAGACTTTTCAGGTCTGGGCACAGCATTGCCTCTTATTTGCAACTGTGTTAACTCATGTTTTTTCCGTTATGGGGGATCTTTTGCTCTGTGTTTGTTCTTTTTAGTTTGCCGTGGGTTGGGAACAGCACCAGTATGTACCCCTTTTCTTCAGGCACTTTCTTTCTTTGGCACTGTGCAGTACTCCCCTTTAGCCTTTGCTGTTGCTTCATTCTCACCACTTTACCAGAACCATAGTGAGTAAAACTTTTCCTACCCATGCGTGTGATTGCAGCTGATGTAGAGTGGGATCCACGTTAGTGCAGGACGCGAGGTTGATAAGGCAATCTGTGTAACAGTAAGTGAACAGAGTTGCCTGTCAATGCTACCTTATCCTTTAAACTCCTGTTCAGCATGGAAGGAAAACAGAGGCTGTACTGGATTTAAAATAAACGTTCCATTTATAACTGGTGTTAAATAAACTGTTGGTTTTCCCTCCAGGCTGCGTGATATCTTTAGAAGGGATTTGTGAGTCACAGTTCCCCTATTATAACCAATATGCTGGTTACAAACTGATGCCTTTCAATCACATCGTGCTTTCTGTGACTCCCTTCAATTAGCAAATAACTCATCTTGTTTCTCTCACACAGCAGCAGAGAGCAAAAGCTGTAAACTGGATTTCTTTCTTCGATATGAAAGTGTTTTCTCTGAGGCCCTTCCTGATGCCCAAGCTGTGCTGAAAAGGCTAGAAGAGTGCAGAGAAATTGATACCTCTCAAAAGGAGGTAGGTGTGTTTACTTGGGTAAATGATAGAAGTTTTTCCTTCATCCTGCTGAGGGCTAGAATAGTTTGTTCCCTGTTTAGGAAATTGTGTCATGGGCAACTGAGGATCTGGTACCTGGTTGTTTGAAGGGCGACACGTGCCCACCTGAGCAAGCTGCTCGTGCACGTAGGTAAAGAAGTGTATGTCCTGCCCTGAAGACATTTTTCATGTGTTGTAGGAGAGCTCCAGCCCTGATTTCTGTCCTCCTGTTTATGGCATTTGCTTTGGGAACTGTATCGACTTGTAAACGACTGACATATGAGATCCCAAAATAGACTTCCCAAGCCCACGGAGAGGGCTTGCTGCGGAGCATCTGCTCCGCTCTGCGTATGGCAGGCTGCTCGTGGGGAGCGTTACGGGGGGGTTACGGGTGCTGCCTCGCAGAGCTTCTGGTGATGTTCTGCGTTAAAAGCAGTCGTCGCCGGTGAATGATGCTCGAGGTACTTTTGAAGGGGATATTTGAGTCTGGTGCATGGTTAATGCTGGAGGATACTCTGGGCTCTGAACAATGGTAGCCAGATACTAGCTCTTGTACCAGCTCAAAGCCACCACAGAAACAGCAGGTGACATCCGTGGTGGTGTAGCAGCGGTGCAGGAGGACATGGAGCTTGGAAATGGGTGCAGTGGGTCTGGATGGGCACTCACGCTGGCTGCGTGCTGCCACGTGATCACAGGGTCTGCGAAAAATCCTCTGGTCACTGTGGAGTGAGAGTGGGGCTGTGCTTGCTCTCCTCCCGCCGACTGTTTCAGATAGAGTGTTTTTCATACCGGGCTGCATGAACTGCCCTCTGTACCGTTTCTGTATGTGGAAAAATGAGAATGCGACTGTTTTATTGCTGGCTCTTTGGTGGGTCCGTGGTTAGCTGATCTTTTGAAGCCAAGAAATGCTGTTTTGTAGGTCGAGGAGCTGCCACGCTCTCTAGGTTCCCACGGACTTGCTCGCTGGGAAGCTGTTTGGATTCTCTCCAGTACCAGTTTGGTCCCTCTAGTACCAGTGTGACCATGGGACAGCAGACGTTTTGGCTTTGGTGGCATTCTGCTTTTAAGAACCCATAGCAACAGATTTATTAGGGGGGAAAAAGAAGAAGTATGACAGCAGGGAGGAGACCTGCCTTGAGTCGGGGAGTGCAGGTTTCTTTTCTGATGAGCCTTTAAATGTCCATGGAGGGAAGCCCATGTTCCCTTCGCTGCTGACCCTCCTGATGGTGTTGAATGTAACATCTCTGGAGCTTTAGGAGGGAGACGTGGGTCCTAATTTGTGTTTGGAGTAGCAAGCCCAAGCCTGGCCAGGCTGACAAGCGAGTGCGTTGCTCTCTGCATGCCCGCGTGCCCCGAGAAGGATTAGGTTTTTTTGTTTGTTGCCCTGATCAGAACAATATGTCAGGTGTAGGGTTTTCCCTATTCTGTACCTTGGCAGTTGGAGCAGAGCTGGGGAGGGTGTCGTGCGATGTGGATAGACGCTGCCAGGAGGGATTTGGCAGCTCCGTGCACCTGTGCCCGCAGGCGTCACCCGTGCCGGCAGACCTTCCCTCGCCCTCTGCCGCACAGGGCAGAGCTGCACCGGTGAAGCGCCCGGGCAGCCACGCTGCCTTGCTTCTGCTCTGCCTAACAGCCCCGTTTTCTATTGTTTCGTACTAACCGTTGTTTCATGTTTCCTCAGCACCTCCGAGACCCGGCGGGTGAGGTTCGCAGACCTGTGCCCGGCCCTTTGTGCTCCCAAATGAGCTGTTGCAGCAGGAGCCAAGCGAGAGAGGTTGTGGAGCTCAGAGGCAGTTTGGGTGCCTGACCGCAAAACGGCAGCTGGACAATTTTTCTGCAGCTATAAATAAACGCTGAATAAATGAGAAATGGATTTTCTTTAAGGCTTCCTGAAAAATCACTTCTCAGCTGTGACAAGCATGAAAAGTGTCAGCCTTCGGGGCAGTGGTGGGGACAGGCTGCAGCCTGTTGTAAGCAAGGGCTCAGCCAGATCTGTCGCTCTCTGAGCTCCCCTCTGGGACAAGCAGAACCTGTGGGCACCAGCACCGAGCCTGGGCTCTGTTTCCAGCAGTCAGAGTAGCTTTTTTCCACAAGGGCCCGGTGTTTTCTTTGGGGGAAACGCAGTGGTGTGGTTTTAAAGTCATGCTTAATGCAAGTTCAGCTCCAAAGAGCCCAGCTCAGGACGCGTAATGAAGGCTGAGATTGTGCCAGTGGCAGACATCCATGGACTTTCTTTTCCTCTTTCCTTTTTTTTTTCTTTTTTTTCCCTCCTCCCCTTTTTTTTGTATTATTTTGCTGGTTATTTACTTGAAGTCTCTTTGGTGCCTCAGGGCAAGTAGAAGTTGATCTGGAAGCCTCTGAGAAGTCGTTGCTTTGCACTAAGCAGGGCGTACTTACCCTTCCACAGGGGAGATCTCCCATCCCTCGTACACGTCCTCCTTCTGCTCAGGAGCCTTTTGTGGGTAGCTCATCTCTATAGGCACGTAGCGATGTGTTTTGGAGAGCAAAGCCTGGGCAGCGTGGGGGCTTGCGGGGGTTTTGCAAGCCTGCCTGTTGACACTGAGGCTGTCCTGGTGTTCAGGCTCCTCTGGTTTCAGTGGCATTTCACCTTGGACTTGGCTTCTGTATTTCTATTCCTTTGCTCGTGAGCTTGTACCTACATGGGGGCCTCGTTCCCTGCAGTGCTCCTGTCTGCTCCCTTCTGGTGTTGCTGCTTTATTTCCTGCTACCTCCAGTGGAGATCTGTTGGGCTGTGGGGTTTTTCCTCAAGGAGATTTGTGGCGCAGGACTTGTTTTTGTGAGAATTGTTGATTCTCTCTAAGTTTGATGCTATGTTCTGCTCCCTGGGTTGAAAATAGCAGATGTGTTGCTTTTCTGTGTAGGGAGATGTGGTTTGGGGGGGATGTTTTTGTTTTAGAGTCTCTCTGTGTGTCTCACATAAACTATTCCTATCTAATTTGGTTCTGGCCTGGATGAAACCTGCTTGGAAATGAGAACAAGACTGAAATTGCAGTAATTTGGGGAAGAGTAGAAGAGCTTTGCTGGTGTCAAGTCTTATCTTCCTGTGCTCTCGTAGAGAAACTCAATTCAAATTATTGCACAGCTCATTTGTTCCCTCTACTGCTGGGTTCAGATGAAGTGGGGAAGCGTTGATTCTCCCACGCAGAATAAATGTCACTGTGCTTGTGGATCATTTCCATTGCCTATAGGCCTGTCCAATTATTGCCGTCCTTCGTTTGCAGCTGCAGGGATTTCTGGATGCGGCAGAAGAAAGAAATTTCTCATTATCTTCTGCATCCTGATTAGGAGTGATAGGTTGGGAGGGTTTTATTTTGTGGTGACAGAGCTGGAGAACTTTTTTCCCCCCCCCCTTCTGGTGTACTTGTGTGGAAGTTTGGGCTGAGCTTTTGTTCCTGTGGTAAGGAGTGAGCAGGGGTCGGTGTTCTCCACAGAGCCTTGCTGGTACCGGGGTCTGCTTCATCAGTCGTGTACAGATGCAGGCTGGAATCAAAAGCACTTCAGATTTCTGAACACAAATGGGAACCTAGTTTTTCTCTCATTATTGTATGCACATTGATAGCTTTGATACAGTCGTAGCCTACCACTCTGGGGTCCAGATGTGTGTACCCAGTCCCTGTGCTGTCTGTGCCACCAGCCCTGTGGGCAGTGGCTCTGTCTGTGCAGGTTTCCAGTGGTTTTTTTTTATATTTTCTTCACCTTGGAGAATCAGAAATCAACGAGTTAAAACCCCAAAGCAGCTTGCGTTCACAGAGGGCTGATGATTATGTTTCTGGAAGTTTCCCCACGGTGCCCGGTCTCCTCTGGTCTGCTTGCTGAATGGCCAGTGCAGCTCTCCTTGGGGAATGCGAGTGGCATTGAGGTACTGGCACAGGATTTGCCACATTCGGGGATGAGTCTTGTGCCTCAGCTTGTGAGGGCGGGATCTGAAGAGGAGTTAGCTGCTTCTGTCACCCTAAACTCCGTGGCTCTCCAGCCTGTCTCTTGCAGATGCTGCCCCACCACCCTTTGGGCATTTGCATTTGCTCTAAAACCAATGCTTGAGGGAGATCACTCAGTCATAGTCACTAAGGTGGCATGTTGCTGAGATGTGCTCTCATAGTAGGAGCAGGAGAGTGGATGAAGCATGAAAATCTACAGCCCCGCTTCCCTGCCTGCAGGGAGAAGGCTAGTGGCCAGCTGGGCTAGTCTTTAGTCTCCAGTTATGGGGCCATCGCACCCTCGGGTGGGATGTGCGTTACCTGCCCATCTGGTTGAGGTCCTCTCCAGGTCCCAGGACTTCCCTCAGGTTGGCACCCCAGTTGAGTTCAGCCCAGGCTCAGGGTTGCTCCCTGCAGGGCCAGTCATCAACATCCCTGTCCCAACCCCAAAAATGGGAATCTTAGTAGTGTTGGAGGGGGAGGTGGAGGTCTTGGAGGCACCTCCTTGGCACTTGGAGGCAACACTCTAGGAGTGTTGAGGAGGGAGATGAGTGCATGGCTGGGAGGACACAAGGCTAACTTGGCTCTTGCACCTTTCAAAAGCAGGTTTTTGCTCTGCATCTTCCTACCCAAAGCAGCAGGGAATGTTGGAAGGAGCAGGGAACAATAAGGGCGAAGCAGGAGATCCTGTGGTGGGATGAAGGGACACAGCAGTTTAGGAATTGATTGTTTTGGGAAAGAAATCTGGAAAAATATGGAAGATGTGGAGATGATGCAGAGATAGGTGACCTACCTCTTGCGGCGTTACCTGTAGACATTCCAGTTCAGAGCTTGCCTTGGGTCTGCTGTGGACATGAGGAGGTTTGAGGTGAACTGGGACGGCTGTTTTGTGGTGTTTGACTGTAGCGGTACTGAGCTACTGAGTTAGTAGCGTTGTGGTCACCAGAACTGACACCCTCAGCTGGGACCCAGCTTCTCAGTGGACATTGAACCTAGTTGGTGGCACAGCTCTAGCTAAAGCCAGCCCTTGATGAGCAGGATCCCCTGCTCGGAGAGCTCACCTCTTCCTCCGGTCTGGAAGCGGGATGTGCGCTAATTTCTGGCCGCGAAGGGTTTTGCAAGCGTCCCAGGCAGTGGAAGCCTAATGGATCGGGCTGTAATGTGTGGGCACATTATGACTAAGTGGAAGCTGGGATTCCAGCTAATATCAGTATTTCTCCATTTTTTCCAGGCTCTTTGGGAATTGTTAGTGCTTTAAAGTAAGTCTAAAAGGCACTGTTTGCTCTTTCAAAACAATGCTAAAAGACTGTCGTTCCCACTGAGCAACATGTCCAAGGGAGGGTCTTCCCAAAGGAGACCATAAAGAAAACCTTTCAGTTTCTGAAAACTCATTTCCATTGACCTAAACCATGTGCTGAGGAAAGAATGTTACCTGGAGCTCTGGGGAGCAATGCTGTTCTGCTTTTAATTTTAAAAAATAAAAATTGAAATGAGAAAAAATATTGCGACAATGCAAGATACTTTTCATCCATATTGGTGAAAACGTGTTTGGCAGGGCGCTGAGCACCTTTAGGATGGTGGGAGTCAGGGTATTTTGTGTTTACATGATCATTGTGATCTGAAAGGGGCTGAGCGTGCAGACCTTGAGAACAAACATGAGCTGGTTATCAAGTCTCATTACAAATTAATATTTGCATTAAAAAAATACCTTTAAGCTTGTTCTTCAGTGTGTCTTCAGCATCTCCTTTCTTCCTTTATAACAGAGCCCTTCATGTCCACGTCTCTGTTCAGCAGGAAAAATGCCATTAGTGGGTAAGAGCTGGGACTCCTGCAGTTTCCCTCTGTGGATACTCTTTGCAATAGGTCATTGCGCTGTCACGCTGCCGTAATATATAAGCATTTACACCTGCCAGGAAAAGCAAGTCCACCATCCCCCTGGTGCAGCCCCAAGCAGTTGCATTCAGTCTTTTTATCATAGAAATAAAAATGACAATGACAGCAGAAAATGGCCGCTCTCTCTGGAGCTGGGCTAAGCTCTCCACTTCAAAGGTACTTTTATAGCATCCCTGGAGTCTCTAATAAAGGACGCCTGCTCTGAAAGGCTGGTATCTCTCCTGGAGAGCTGGGGAGCCTGTGTCTTTAGGGGCAATATTTACAGCATGAAGGGGCTCTGGGGAAATGGGAGCAAGAGTTACAGCTTATTTCTTTTCCTTTTATTTCCATAGCTGTGCAGGCGTGTTTGCCTCTGGTTGCCGTTTCAGGTCACGGGAGTGGATTTTGGTGCTCTGGGCATGCTTGCCAGGCACAATCAACACTTGGTGCTCGTGTACCTCCTCTCCAAATCTTTCCTTAGGAGATGCGACTCCATTGTGACTTCAGGATGGGGATTCCCAAAAATCCCACGTAAAAGGCTCTTTGTGCAAGTGATTTCTCCTTGTTCTGCAGTGAAATGTAGTATCCCCTTCCCTAGCCTTGGCCTTCCAAAGTAAAGGTTTTTAAACCATGTTTTATTAGGTCCCTTAGACTTATTGGCATTTGATTGTTGGGGAAGGAAATGAAGAGATGTGTTTGGTGATCAAAGCAGCTCCAGTTTGTGGGACACGCTGCAAAGATAAGAGCTGGCAGATGGGGCTTTCTGCCCTCCTGGCCGGGGCTGGTGGCCGCAGACCAGAGCAGGACCTTGTCTGATAGTGAACTCAGCTCGTGTCTCTCTGGGTTTTTTTGTGAATTTTTTTATTTGTTTCTTTGTTTGGTTGTTTAATTTTTTTGTCCCCTGAACAAAAAAAAACCCAGGATTCTGCTTTTCGTGTTGGTTTGTATGGGGCAGTTGAGACTGTTATTGAAACCTTCCCTGCATTGCCTGTTCCCTCGTAGGCTGTGGTTGCCTGTCTGGCAGAGGAGGGGGAACAGTCAGTGTTCAAGAAGCTGCTGAGCAAAGTGACGGATGCTCAGACCCTGGATGCTCAGACCCTCCTGTCTTTACTGAAGCTGTTTCAAGATGTGAACCCCAAGCTGAGAGCAGCTTTGCTGGAGAGGGACAGGGGCAGTGGAGAAGCCCCGCGGCAAACAGGTAGAGAAGTGGGTGCAGCCGCTGGCTAAGTGAGGGGGCAACCTTACAGGCAAAGCAGGTCCCCGGAAACCCTGTATCCTTACTGGAATGCAGGAGGTTTATCGCGTGCTGGCCAAGATCCTGGAGTGTTTGCGTCCTACAGCAGCGGGGTGCAGGCAGTGCAGGTCTCTCCCCGTTGTCGCCTGGAGGGCTGGATCGATGGCTGCGCAGTCAGCGCGGGTCAGAGCACAGCTGAGCCTCGGGATTGAAAAGCTCCTTTCTTACTTCAGCCTGACACAAAGCAGTGGCCTTGCAAACCTGGTGTTAACCTCCAGCTTGCTTTATGGCTTTGTGCTCTGTTAGATAAATGAGACGTTTTCCTTTCATAGAGGTTTAAAGAGAATAGTAAAGTGGTTTTCCTCTGCTGCTTGTGCTTGGGATAAGCTTTGCTATTCACTTAGATCTTTCACAGAGTCTCGTTCGCTTCAGGAGCCTGTCAGTTCCTTCAGACTGACTTGTTTCTTCTCTTGTGTTTCTGAATCCTTTTTCCCCCCAGAGAGCACAGGCGAGGGAGAGACGCTGACCGCTCGCTTGCTGGGATGCAGGGAGGAGCTGATCCAGAGCGTGACAAGGCTGAGCCCCATCGTAGAGTTCCTGGAGGTGGCAGAAGAGGGATTCCTGACCGCCTCAGAGAAGCGGGTAAAAAAAAAAAATGTGAAATAAGGAAAACTCGGTGGGTGAGGGGGGGTTGTGTGCCTATCTGTGCGGCACCATCGTGCCGCGTGGTTTGCCAAGTGATGTGCATGCCCCACCTGGCAATTTCACCTCCCCTTTGCACAGCACGGGCTGTGCGTGTGTGTTGTCTCAGGTCCTTCTGCCCTGAACTGTGGGAATAGTGAAAGCTGATCTGCAAAGGCAACTCAAAACCAGGGTGAGCACTGCCTGGCGCGGTGTCAGACTGCCCTGCAAGTGCAGCCTGGGACAGAGGAAGCACCTGATATTTCTTTTAGGCCCTGAAAATGTCTTTTTGTGAGCCTGGAGAAGGCTATGTAGTTGAGTTTGGTTTTAGCAGAACCACTAATATCTCTGTGCTGCCTGTCTACTGTTGTGTCCTTGTGTACTCGGCTTACCTTTCGCTGGACTCTCAGCTTTAACTCTTTTCTTTAACTCTTATCACACAGTTGCCTGCAAGAGTAGCGCACCGCTGACTGATTTCTTTTAAATTTATTTTTTTTATGTGTTGAACGCAGCGGTTGGTGGGGAGGACTGTTGCTTTCCTGTAAGCAATTGCCGTTAGGTGTGCTGATTTGTAGAAGCCATAAAGGACAAAATGTTGTGTATACCCTGCTTTCCTTTGTGTTTTGGGGGGAGCTGCCTGTACCCTGCCTGTGCAGCTGGAACCTGCAGGGTTCCCTGGCGTGCTGCGTTCAGCACACAGCTTGCAGGCCTCCTGTCGGAGTTCGTCACATCAGCCAGTTCCCCTGATGCAGGATTACAGCGAGTGGAAAGTACTGTTGTGCTCACTGGCATGAATAATGTCTGCTTTCTGTCTGAGTGAGCCTGACCAGAGCCACCACAGGTGGGCTGACAGCCTCTGTCCGTCTTGTAAGTCCCTCGGTGATGTCTTGCTCACTCACACACAGTCCCTGACCCAAGTGTCCATCCTGGACCATCCCTGCGCAGCTCGGTGCAGGAGGGGCAGGGAAGGTGTTGCCTACAAAGGCAGTTTGTCCTCATGGGCTGGGGTGTGACTGATGGCTGATGGCTCTTCCCCTCCAAAAGCAGCAGGCTGAGCCCAGAAATAGGAATGTGAGAGGTAAAGGCAGAGCATGAATCCAGCAAAGGACTCGGCATCTGCTGGGGATATTGCGGCTGGCAGCAGAGACCTTCGCAGGGATGCCTGGAGAGCTGAGCTCTGAGCCATGAAAGCTGCGTCAGCAGTGGGGAGATGAGGATTGTTCATATATCATAGAATCATCGAATGGTTTAGGTTGGAAGGGCCCTTGCAGATCATGGAGTTCCAACCCCCCCGCCAGAGGCAGGGACACCTCCCACCAGACCAGGGTGCCCAAGGCCACATCCAGCCTGGCCTTAAACACCTCCAGGGATGGGGCCTCCACAACCTCTCTGGGCAACCTGTTCCAGTGCCTCACCACCCTCAAAGTCAACAATTTCTCCCTAATGTTTAATCTAAACCTGCCCTCTTCCAGTTTAAAGCCCTTATATATTATATGCCTCTTCATGTTGCAGTATGGCCTTTCTTTTAAAGGCTGCACCTCTTCCCTGCACTTGTCCTTTTGCCTTCATAAAATTAGGTCGTTAAAATGCAGCCATTTTTTATCTTCCTTCCCATTGAAAAAAACCCCACCACAACCACCTAACAATAAACCAAAACCATTCTTCCATCAGAATTCTGCTCCTCGGGCACAGGATACAGCGTCCAACTGCGTCATCATGGCCTGCAGGACTCCTGCCTCATTTGGTGAAGTGTTACTCAGTATTTGTTTTTATACTCTTCAGTCACTGTGTGCTCCATTTGCTGCAGAGCCTCCAAACTCTGCTCCAAATACAAAATCCTTCTCCTTTCTATGGGATCCCTTCATGCTCTTGTGTTAGCCCACAGGTTCCCAGCAAATAGCAAATGTATTTGGGGAGCACTCCAGCGAGGCTGTGTGCGTAGCTTTTTCCCTGCTGGGGCATAGGAATATAAGGCAGAAATTGCCAAGTGTAGACTGATCTTGAGGGTTTCTCTTTTTTTTTTTTCAGGCTTGGTTTATTTGTTTATTTTTTCTCCCTCTCCGGACAAGTGGAAAAGTGCTTAAATATTTAAGAAGTTAAATTGATTAAAATGGTGGGCCTGTGGCATATCTGCAGTTGAGATCTCTGGTGTCTCAGGTGCAGCACTGGGAAAAGGAACATGGAATTAGCAGCCACCTCTGAAGGTTTCGTCTTACCTGATTCATCCAGCATTGCGCTAGAGCTCTGGGCTGCAGAGATAGGATCTGGTTCTCCAAGGGTTCATAAAGATGAGGCTTTCCTTTTGCTTCTCACAGTCACTGCTTCATTAGCTACACATTTATTCAGCAAGATAAGTGCGAGTTTTATGTGTAGCAGCCTTTTTTCTAGGCTTTTCTTTCTGTGTCTGGTCCCAGCAATGCATGGAGCTAGTCTGATTTTCTTTGCTTGAAAACCAGTACATAACGTGTTGCGAAGCCCCTTTGCAAATCCCTGTTTTTCAGGGGAATGTTTTACCTAGAATTCCTATTTTTTTGAGTGCTTCACTTCATGACTTTACTAGTGTTTCTGTAATGTGGGGAGGTAGGATGGAGGATTTTGGGGATGGCTTGCGAGCAGATTCTCCCTTAAGAGAAATTAACTTGGATATGAAGGAAGAGTAGGTAACATCTTGTGCATGGTGAAGGGAGACCTCTCTCTACAACTCCCTGAAAGGAGGTTATAGCCAGGTGGGGTCAATCTCTTCTCCCAAGGAACAAGTGACAGGACAAGAGGAAATGGCCTCAAGTTGTGCCAGGGGAGGTTTAGGTTGGATATGAGGAAAAACTTCTTTACGGAAAGGGTTGTCAAGCATTGGAACAGGCTGCCCAGGGAGGTGGTGGAATCGCCGTCCCTGGAGGTATTTAAAAGCCGGGCAGACGTGGTGCTGAGGGACATGGGTTAGGGGTGGTTTTGGCATAGGTTTATGGTTGGACTCGATGATCTTGAAGGTCTCTTCCAACCCAAGTGATTCTATGGTGTCCCATGATCATCGCAGAGTTCAGAGTGACCTGTCTACAAGTACAGCCCTGAACCTGGAGCACCAGAGGAGCTGGTAAAAACACCCATCCTTTCGTTCTGCCCAGGCTTTCTTCTAGAGGGGACTTGGGCGTTTCGAACTATGTACATTCCCTCCCCTTTGGCTCCAGCGCCTATGTGGCTTGATGTTCCAACCAAGCTGCTTCAAGGCTGGGACCGGTATGAACGACAACACGAGTGAGGTTACTGGCCATTGCAGGAGCAATGCTAACTGGCTGCACCAGAGGATGGAGAAATCCTGTTGTTTTCTGACTGTCTCACCTGTTTATTTTCAAAATGAGTGTCCGAATGTCAGCGCTGCATCCCCCACTGCTGGGACCATCACTCCTGAGCCTGTCGACACTTGCCTGGGAGCAGTGGTAGGTTACAGCAGGAGCTCCCCAAAAAGATGCTGCTCTTGTACGCCTTTTTGGGTTCTCTTAAAAGATGACTTCAGACTGAGTAGTCCAGAGTCAGCTCAGTGTGAATTAGATGGGAAGATATGTCAAAAGGTTCACTAACAGAGTTTTGGCTATAAAAGGACAGATTTTTGGAAATGAGAGAAACTAATTAGTGAGATCAGCTGCTCGTAAGAGCGCAGGAGGAGCTGTTGGATTAGCTTCTTTTATGTTAAAGGTAGGAGAACTGTCTGAAGTTTGCACCCTCAAGGAGAGAGGAGAATTTGTATGAGAGGTTACGGACCTGAGTGAATGAGTAACTTGAGGGAGAGTATTGGGACCTGCAGGGAATGGCTGAAACATCCAACAGGCAAAGAAATGTGCTTTAGAGGTATGAAGAGAGTCTTGCGGTACGTCAGGCTGCAGGGCATCACGGTCTGTATTGAGACAAGCAGCAAACGTTTGTCTGATCAAGGAAAGAAAAATAATAATGGGAAGAGAGAACCCTCAAACTCACAGCTGAGCCTAGGGACAAATCCAGGAGGGACAGGGAAATAGAAATTTCCTGCAGCTGGAGTGAAACCACAGCTCCAAGGGCATCGCCCTGCAAACTGGAGAAGCTGATGTGTGGCTGTGAGGGTGACAGCAAGGTGTATTACTGTATTTTCCAAGTTGAGAGTGGTTTCTACCATTGATGACCAGGACAGACATGTGGGTGAGGGAGACGCTGATCCGGCAGCCAGCTCTGTGGGTGCACAGCAATATGTGTTGCGACAGGCTGGGGGACCCACATCACTGAAGCACTGTGTGTAAGCCAAAAAAAAAAAAAAAAAAGAGATGAAATGCAGCAAAGGGTGTTCAAGTAAATTGTTTCTGCCTGACCTGGAATCTTTATTTGATGAGATAAAAATGGCTTTTTCTGCCTCGATCTAGGCTTGAGCAAAGGATTTGAATTTCATGTGAAGAAATTGTTAAACTAGAGGGAGAAGTGATATTAAAAAAGGTTGTATCTTACTGTGACATAACCACAGATCGTGCTGAAGGCAGGACTGACAGGTTGGAACAAGGTTACCAGTGGGATTCTTGGCACTTACTTAATATTAAAACTCATGTTATTGACACAAAAGTATCAAAGTGTGCTTAGCAAAACTTGCTGATGAGCAAAACTGTGATCTTTTGTCCACGCAGAGGAGGATCCACAAGAGTGAGAAGAATTACATGGCTGCGGAACTAAATAGTGAGGATTGAATGATTTGGTCATATAGAGTGAAGGGTGTGCATTTAGATGCAGTAATGAGAACTAAGAATTAAAATGTCATCTGAAACGTCCACGTGCAGTTCCAGTCTTGTTCAAAGATGGTGAATTCATATTGAAGCGGAGGCAGATCTGCAGTCGTAAGATGAGGGGAGTGAAGAAGATGTTTTACGAGAGGAGCTGCCTTATTTAGACAAGTGAAATGAAGACTGAGAGGGAATATGATTGTGCTCGTATAAAGTAATTGGGGAGGAAAGGTAGGGTAAACGCCTTAGAGAGTTTAGAAGGCTTTTTAAGCTAGAAGATAATGCTGGCACATGAACAAATGGGTATACACTGGCCATGAATAAATTTAAGCTGAAAATTAGAAGAATCAACAGGGGAATGAGACTGTGGAAGAGCTTTCCAGCCAGGGGAGAGGGAGCAAAAATGTAGCTCGTTTTAGGGTAGATCTTAGTAATTTTATTAATGGGACTGCATAGTGTAGTACTTATGACAGCAGGGAACTGGGCTGGTGGCCTGCAGTTTCTGCCAGTCCTATATTTCAAACATTTAGGGAACACGGTGTTTGCAGAAGAGGGGGTCAACCTGTATTTGTCAACTGGCTTCCCCTTGTAGGAGCTTTGTAGGTATTACGGTGGCGTACCAGAGCTTTTCCAAGCTACAGCGATCGCATCTCATGTAAGAGATGTCTCGTGTGGTCTCATCATAGAAATAATCATTCAATTAATAGGATGCTTATTTAAATAATGAGTCTTTTTTTCCTTTCCATCCCTGTCTTTCACTGACAAGCAGTAAAATTGGGGAGACAAGGGAAAATAGACTACCAATTTAAAAAGCATTTGCTAAAAATATTAAATGAAATACTGTTTTTAATCCTGTCTTTAAGCTGGGTTTTTGTTCCCTTTGGAAAAATGCTTTTTGCTTGTCAGGCACTTCCAGGAGCTAGACTTGGTGGAAGAACCCACCGGCATAGTTTTCAAGGTGACATATCTCAGCTCTACCTGGGACATGTTTAGATGTTCCTGTAACTAGCACACCATAGCACCTCCCAGTTAATCAGCGTAGTGGAAACTGTGGATATGGAATTATTGCGGTACTGTGATACTGTTCCTGTTTCTCTGACCTCTTCAGATCCAAGAGTTTGTAGGAAACTCTCACAAACAGGTTCTTGGCTGTTTCTTTGTTGCAGGTAGTTTTGGATTGCTGCGAAGGTGGCTCTCAAAGGGATGCCGTGGACAATCTGCTCAGGAAGGTGCATGAAGAGAAAACCCTGAAAGCAGGAAGTTTGGTCAAACTTCTGGGGGCTGTGAAAGCATCATTCCCTGGTCTCCACCTTCTGCTGGACAGCTTGGTGGCAACAGCAAATGTCTCTGATAGCAAAGGTATGGGTACACTAAACTTCAGGTGCAAGGAAGTTTGGATGCTTGTCTGGGCTTCATTGTGCTCTTATAATCTTGCTTTCGTGTAAGGGAATGGGGTGGCCTTTTTGTGCAAACAGAAACGGTCTGGGACCGCTGGGGTAGGAGGACTATGCCAGCAAGAAAGGCCCTGATCTCAGTGAAACGAGCAGTGTAGGGCAGAAGCCTGTTGGGCTCCTTCCTTGAGTTTGACACTGACAGGGTAGAAACTAGGATGTCATATCTGGAAAATAGAACTGTTCCCTGCAGCATCAAATTAGTTTTCAGTCATTTAAAAGTAGCAGCGTGTGTCTCCATAATAAATAGAACAATTTTCACTTAATAAACCCTTCATAGGTGAAGGCATCTTTACCGATCCGTGGTCCATTGGTGACTTTAACTCGTGGTACTTGCTGGCTTTGGAAGCCAGATACCTGAAACTTCCCCAAAGCTGTAGATATCTTGAAATTAAATACGGACAATGTCTTACCTGGCTTCGGTCTTTATGAATTCCTTGTGATTGACGGAGGTCGCGGGCTGTGCGTTTGGTTGGGTGGTGTTTCTACACATGGTGGTCATTGAGTTGTGGTCTCCTATGTGGAGCAGAGTGTGCTGATGGGAGTTCCGTGCTCAGCGTCCCCATTAGACATCATTATCTTGGACAGCTAGTCCTCTTCTTCTTGTTTTGGTGGAGCTTTATTGTTTGTTGCCTGCCAGTGGTGGCTCGGGGACTCATGAGTCCTCACCTTTCAGCTGGTGGGACAGTCTCCCAAGTTTGGATGGGTTTAGGCACACCCCTGAGCAGTTCAGATAGAGAAGCACATTTCACCAGCTCTGAAGTCACTTAAAAATTAAAAACTAAATTAACATGCAGTGAAATGTAAATGAGTGTTTAATAGAAAGCAAAACTGTGCTCATAATGCTGATAATTTCCTCTGTAGCAAACATTCCCGACAGGCAGTTTGCTTTGTCATTTGTTAAGCACGATTGCTTTCTTGAAACACCAGACTCCCAACATGGTTAATTATCTAGTGGTAATACCCATTCCAAGGAGGAGCATTCCTTAATTACATAGAGCTGAATCTCCTCAAATTGCAGCTTGAGCAAACAGAAGCACAAATATTTCTTATCGTGGAAATGAAGAGGGAGGGAATGATTTGAGCTGCTGATGGCAGCCTCTGATGTCCTGTGTTGTCCTGCTAACAGAAAGGAGGACGCTTTGTGCCGCGGTGCAGGGCACGCTGTGGTTACAGAGCTCTTCTTGGCATGGCAGCAGCACGGAGAGTGCGTTCATAACAACTCAAATTTCTGTAATAAAAGCAGAAACATTCTGATGGGAGAAGTGGGAAAATACTTGTATTTGAAACCATCCCCTGATCCATGCGGGGCACAGCCGGCTCATACCTAGACCCTACAGAGCTCAAGTGCTTAATGAGGCTTTGCTGGGGAGTAGACTCGTGTCCCCAGGAAGTCTTTGTCCAGGAGGTTTTTCATATTAACTCAAAATCTTCCATTGATTATTCCCAGAGCCTGCCATTGCCCCTGTCACCATCCTGGAGAGCTTTCTCTTCTTACCCAGCACTGTATCTTCTAGGTCCCAGGGACTGAATTTTCTTTTCCCCAAGCTGTGTGTATTTAGCTGCTCTTCCCCCAAGTAGTACTGCATGAATAATAGATTTCTCTGTTTGGTACTGCTTCAAAATGATTGAAAGACCTAAGGATGCAAACAAAAAACATGCACAGATGTCTTGGACGAGCTAGAGGGTTTTTTTTTGTTTTGGTTTCTCCTACAAAAGTATAAATATGCATCTTCTCCAGTTTAGTAACTCCAATGGTGAAAAAAATCCTTTTCAGATTCATCTATTTAGCAATTTCCAGTTCTACTTATCAACTGATCTGGTAACAAGTACAATCGTATATTACTTTTGGTACACAGTGTATTTTGCCGAAGTCTCTTCATTATCCTGGATGAACACTGTTCCTCATTCTTCAGTTAGTCCATTGAGTCCTGATACCGGGGTGTCTTTAAAGGGTTGTGGTGTAACTCTAGAGTAATCATTTGTCACATTCATCAGGGCAAACCTCAGCAGACCCAGCTTGGAATTAGATATGGGAGGAAGAAGGAACGAGGTTAAAGTTGCTTTTTTTTTTTAAATTTTTTTTTTTGGTGTGTGTAAAGGTGAGAAGAGGATGTTGCTGCAGCTTTGCGATCACAAAGTCAGGTTTGTTTTCCCTTAACATTTTTGCCAAGGACAACTCAGCCTGCTAAGTTCTTGATTACCTTGGACCATCTGGGTGTTTATACAATGTTCAATAGTCACACACCACTGAGGCAGAGTACATTGCAGAGCTCCTTCTCCGTGGAGTGGGTCAAAGACTCTCAATTACAGATCACTTTTAGTGAAACTACAGTTAGGAGTCAGTAGTGGGGTCTCCTTGATTCAAGGGCACCAGAAGAGGCTGATGAACATTGTCTTCTGGTGCTGTCTTCACAGACAAGGCCACATGCTTACCTGCTGAACAGGGCTGAAAACAGACTTTTTTCTGGGCTCAGACCAGGACTGAGACTCTTATTTTCATTCACTTGCACTCAGACAAATGGACCCCGGAGGATTACGGAGCCAAACTGTTGAGACGATACCGAGAGAACTTAGTGGAGCTCCTGACGGACACCCAGATGCTGCTGCAGGGCATCTCTGCTGCACAGAGTCTGGCTCCTGCTGAGAGAGAGGTAAGCAGTCTCCTGCACTTGTGCAAGGAGGCGCTGAGCTCTAATCCCCATCTGGGTTCCCTATCAAGTCCTGAGGACTTGATTTCCTACCTGTCGTGGCAGACCTCCAGCAGGACTTGGTTTAATGATCCTTTAGTGTCCCATAGCAGGAGTGTCGCAGGTAACATACATGAAGATGAAAGTTGGCAAGTCAGAGTGGCTGATTTGGGCACTGATGCTCAGCTTTGTAGTGACTTGAGGAAATGGCGGATGTGTTTGGGTGAAGAGAGACCTTATAGCCCCTTCCAGTACCTGAAAGGGGGCCTTACAGGAAAGATGGGGAGGGAGTCTGTATCAGGGAGTGGAGTGATAGGACAAGGGGGAACGGTCTTAAACTGAAAGAGGGGAGATTGAGATTAGATATTAGGAAGAAATTGTTTACTCTGAGGGTGGGGAGACAGTGGAACAGGTTGCCCAGAGAAGCTGTGGCTGCCCCATCCCTGGAGGTTCAAGGCCAGGTTGGATGGGGCTTGGAGCAACCTGGTGTGGTGGGAGTGTCCCTGCCCAGGGCAGGGGGCCTGGAACTAGGTGATCTTCAAGGTCCTTTCCAACCCAGACCACTCTGATTTTAAGAGCTAGGCTTCCGAACGGTCACTGCTTGAGTTGCACTGGGAGCCGGGTTGTCAGCAGGGTGGGAGCAAGGGAGGGCTGGGTCTGTGGAGAGCCCTGAGCATGCCGCAGGGCAGATGGTGGGTTTCCTTTGTTAGTGCCTCACTGTGGGTCTTTTAAAGGCAATGGAGCAGGTTGTGAAGCGTGAGGTGGGCGGTTTTGCCTCCCTCGTGTCGGCGGCCCTGGAGGAGCAGTCTCTGTCGGTCTCTGCCGTTTGGCAACTGCTGCTGGCGGTGCGGGAACCTCCCCGGCTGAACCTGCTCATGGAGGAGATCCGGAAACAACCCGGCGCGGAGTTTTTCTTCCAAGCAGGTAACGGCCACACTCTCCCTGAGCTTCTCCTGCTGCTGGCAGGAGCTGCTTTCTAACTCCTTGCCCTCTCCCCAGCCAGGAACTTATGTGCTTCCAATAGGTCTCAACACCTGTGTCCTCAGGGAAAGGGTTGGTTGGTTGGAAAAGCACTTTTGTCTGCAAACGTGTCTGCTTTGCTTGTGGCTCTGTGCCTTCAGGTTTTGTAATGAGCAGACCTTTTGAGAGCTGTACACCGTCCTGCTCTAATAAACACCTGGAGGCCCATCAGACTGAATGCACGGGTTTGATCAGAGGTCTGTGTGCAGCCATCACCCTGTCCTCCCCAGAGCCTCAGCCTCTGGCTTTGAGTTTTCCTACTTTAAAACCTAAACTGTGCTTTTCCCCCCAAGATCGTTGTCAGAATCTCATGCCGGTGTGAGGAGTACTCAGGCTGGTGGTCCTGTGGGGCAGGAGAGGGGGGCTGCGTGGAGCCCCGCTGAGTGTGCTGCCTCTGTGGGCACAAAGCTGGGGTTCCCCAGTCTGCAGTGAGATGCTTGTGGGATAGCGGCTTCTGTCCAGACTCTTCCACTCCATCTCCTCTGCGCTCAGCCCAGAGAAACCAGCGCTTCTGGTGCATAGTGCATCTGGCTGCTTTTGACATGGCTCAGGTCTTGGTCCTCAGATCAGGCAAATTTTGCCAATAAATGCCTGTTTTTCTCCAAAAGACAGAATGGGTTGTCTGTAATTGGGGGAGAGAAGAAATGCTGAGTCTTGGGAGAATCGTGCCTGCCTTTTGAGGTTGTTGTTGTCTCAGCCATGTGCTTTGGGAAAACCTGATCTTCTCACCCAAACCTGGACAAGCAGTGAGGTCTGCTAAGGGTTTATGCTGGATGTCAGTGCTGCAATTAGTGTAACCAAAGCTTGCCTGTAATTGTTTGCTGTTTCCTATGCCCTAAAGAAGTCACTCCTGTTAATAGCACAGCTTCAGGAGAAGGCTGGACAAAGCTAACCGAAGCTAAGGCTTTCAGGTTCTCTTTGGGTTTTGTGTTTTTAAATACCTTTACTTTTCATTTTCCTTTTCAGTGGCCACCAGTGAGAGCACAGCCATTGAGATCATCCTGCGGCACAGCAAGCTGATCTCGGAGGCCATCCAGCAGAGAACGGACCTGGAATGCTTGGCTCCGGGGGAAGCGGGACTCACAGAAGCAGTAAAAGAGGTGGGGGGATGCTCTTGGAGCCAGCGTGGGTTGGGGCTCAAAGGGTGACAGGTCCTACTGTGTGCTGAAATCAAGGGACATTACTTCGGTGGGGGAAGCCATACAGAGTTGGATGTGCCTTTCTGCTGAAGTGAGAGTGTGTTGGGTGTTTGATGTAAATTCTGCAGGAGTTCTTAGGTAAAAGAAGTTGCCAGTGAGATTCTCAGTTGGGGAAAATGTGTGTATTCAAACACAGCAAAACCGTTCAGCTCTGCAAGGGTGCTGAAGTCCTAGAGAAAGCAGAGCTGCCAGGGAGTGGGTTTCCATTTGAGTTGGCTGTTCCAGGATATATGAGAATGAAACGCTCCTAGAAAATTCACTGAGGATGCCGTGATTGCGTAGTGTCCCAGCGTTCCTTGCCTGTTTTCCTTTTGACAAGGCAAATGGGCTGTGTTAGTAATGAGCTGGCCTTTCCCACCAGGCAGTCTGCAGTTGCTCATTCCTGCTCTGGTTGGCTGCTGTTGGAGGTCTGGAAGGGTGAGATACATATGGGCATGCACAGATCCTCACCTTGATTCTCCTCGCAGTGCCTGTCTGAAGCAGGTTTGGATTTGGAAGGGAAGAAAGGCCCAGGTTTGGATTTGGAAAGGAGAGAAAAGCCCAGAGAGAGCTGTGTATGAAAGACAGGTTTATGAGTTGGGTAAACTTGTAATGCTGTAAGGCATTGAGGAACCGCTCTTTCCACGGAAAGGTGGTTTTAAGTGAACTAATACCAAAACAGAAAGTCTGAGAATTTAATTTCTTGTAACTTTTTTTAATCCTGAAATTCTCTCAGCTCATGCACAGGGGCAAAGACCTGTATGGAAAGAGATTTCTTTTCTGGTTTCTCAAAGCAGGTTCCCAGCAGTAGAGATGAAATAAAGCAGACGTGCCCTCACTCCTAGACCATCCCGACCTTTCACAGCGCAAAATCTCTGTCATGTGATGTTTTCTTCTTACTTCTCCAGCTACTGAGTATTTCTGCTCAGAAGGAAAGTTCAGAGGCCTCCTTGAAAGCAGCCCTGAGCACAGCCCAAGAGAAGTCTGTCCCAGCCATCAAGATCTGTCAGCTGTTGTGCAGTGTCCACGAGTCCTTTCCGGACCTGCAGCCAGTGATGCAGGAGCTGGGGCATGTGGGTAAGAAAAGTACAAGCTTTCATCCTTTCATCTCTTACACTCAGTTATGGGAATCTCGGGCAGTTTGGTAGTGGACCTCAGTGTCGTAGTGGCCTGAGGTCGTTTCACCACTGGCCAGATGTCAGCGTTGCACTTGCAGGAGGTTGCACAGGGGTGAACTCTGAATCCCAGCACTGGACACTGCATTTCTCCTGCTGGTAAAATCATAGAATCATAGAATCACTTGGGTTGGAAGAGACCTTCAAGATCATCGAGTCCAACCATAAACCTCTGCCAAAACCACCCCTAACCCATGTCCCTCAGCACCACGTCTGCCCGGCTTTTAAATACCTCCAGGGACGGCGATTCCACCACCTTCCTGGGCAGCCTGTTCCAATGCTTGAGAACCCTTTGGGTAAAGAAGTTTTTCCTAATATCCAACCTAAACCTCCCCTGGCACAACTTGAGGCCATTTCCTCTTGTCCTGTCGCTTGTTCCTTGGGAGAAGAGATTGACCCCACCTGGCTATAACCTCCTTTCAGGGAGTTGTAGAGAGTGAGAAGGTCTCCCCTCAACCTTCTCTTCTCCAGGCTGAACAATCCCAACTCCCTCAGCCGCTCCTCAGGAGACTTGTTCTCCAGACCCCTCCCCAGCTCCGTTGCCCTTCTCTGGACACGCTCCAGCCCCTCAATGTCTCTCCGATACTGCGGTGCCCAAAACTGAACACAGCACTCAAGCTGCGGCCTCATCCGGGGCTGAGTACAAGGGCACCATCACTGCCCTGCTCCTGCTGGCCACGCTATTCCTGACACAGGCCAAGATGCCATTGGCCTCCTTGGCCACCTGGGCACACGCTGGCTCATGTTCAGCCGACTGGCCACCAGGACCCCCAGATCTTTTTCCGCCAGGCAGTTTCCAGCCGCTCCTCCCCAAGCCTGTAGTGCTGCACCAGATTAAAGTTTAGTGTGTTACGAGGTCTGTAGAGATTGTAACTGCCCCCATACGGTATTTCTTAACTGTATTTGCAATTCTTGACACCAGCCCTTGCTCAGTAAGCATTTAAGCAACTTAAACTGATTTGTGTCTATATTGGGTTATTTTTCAGAATTTTATCGTTAACCTGTGGAGTTTCTTCTGGTACTGTGGGATCTATATGAATTTGGACTTGTATTACGATCCCTGACTTTATCTGTCTATGCGTGGGTACTTCACAGGCTGATTGTGAAAAGATCACAACGGAGCGCACTCATCTTGTGTGAAGATGACCATGATGGTGCAGTTTGTAGTCCCAGACTGAGTTAATTTTCTTACAGTGCCTTAATTTGGTCTTGCTGTGCATATACTTTACAGAGCAGATGATCCCCTGGGAGGGTCCCACAGCAGTAGGGGAATGTTACGTACTGTACTAGTTTAGCAAAGGTAGAACAAAACATATGCAGATATCAGTGTGGTGAATTCCAGAAAAAAACACATAGCAATAACCGTGTGTGAGACCCGGCCCTGATCTGCGGGATGCTTTCCAGCCGAGCCAAATTGTGTCTCTGCATCCGTCGTTGGAAGGAGGAATGCTTAACAGAATTTAGCGCTTTAATGAAAAAGATAACAGAGGCCCAGGGAGCTAACTGCAGGTTTGCGTTCTCTTGAAAAGGATGCAAATATGACTTGCTTATTCTGTTTGCTCGCGTGCATTTTTATGGCATCATGCTTCCTGGCGCGTCCGGATTCTTTGGGCTGTGGAGTCTGCTGGGATGTACACGGTGATTTTTATCCAAGCACAGGCGCTGGTTCAGCTCAACCCATCCCTATTTACTCGTGGGGCCAAAGTGTGGAAATACTAGCAGATTGCTGGGTAGCTAGAGTAAGCAGCTTGGTACTAATGTCCTGTCTTTTTTTAGGGGCAGGTTTGTCTGAAAATCTGGGTCAGGACCATGATTGGTCTTTATGAATGAGCACAAACCTCCTGGCTTTGACACTTGCCATTGTTTCATGTCTGACAGTTGACAGGTGAAGCCAGTGTTCGCTGCAGGCTGGAAGGGGGCAGAGAGGGAGCTGCTGTTTGTGAACTTGCCTGACTTCTTGAGCAACGGGGAAATGTTGTTGGAGTGGTAGGTAGGACTGGGGGACTGGGAGCGGTGCATGTGTAGAAGAAACTGAGGACCCAGATTACTGCTCTAGCCATAGGCTACATGCTCTGCTCCCCTTTCTTGACTTGGCGGCCTCAGTGGTCTCCCTGAGAGATGTCCTACACTGTAGATCCAATGTTCATGCCCAGTTCAGATCTAGCTTCTCTCTAAATCCACCAAGAGATGATAACCAATCCAGTTGGCATTTTCACTGGTCATGGCTCTGATGAGGACTTCCAGAGAAAAGGCAATTCCTTCTTAGCTGCCATTCCTCCTCTGTCTCCTGCTGACGCTGTGGACGCCCGTCCCGCTCCCCTTGACCCTGTCTGACCAGGGGATGTGCCAGGGCTGATGCTCTGGTGGCTCTAGAGGAGGTAAGCCAACAAGAATTGTACGTGCCTGTGGACATGCAGCCCACTTTAGCTCCCGGACACCTTGCAGTGCTCACCAGAAGGGACCTGGGGAGTCAGCGAGATTACTCTGGCAGATGCCCGCTTCTTTGGCACCGATATCAAAGAGAGCAGGCGGCTGTTCCTAAGTGTCTTTGCAGGGCTTCAAGCCAAGGTTGAGACTAAATCAAGCAAGAAGCAACATCAAAAACAGGAGCCTTGGAAAAACGGTATTTACTTGGCAAAAGTATATATTCCATATGAAGTGTCCAGAGGAGGATTGCCAGTTACCAGCCCCTTTTTGGCATCCTGTGGATCTTTACATTGAGCGTCCATATCTTAATTTCTAGGCCAGTCTCCTCAGCTCTGGTATCACTGCTTACCAGCCCTAAATGTTGCAGGTGGCTTTGTGGATCAATAGCCACGTGGCTCTTGGCGTGAGATAGGAATGATAACTGCGGGCTTCATGTTTGAGGGATGTGAGCTTCCACTTGAAATAAGGGAGATCTTACGTTTCTGAAGAATGTATGTGCCACACGGAGATATGTACAGTTTGCATTTCCACTTGAAAGTAACAGTTCTTATGTCTCGACTGGAAAAAAATAAATCTGATACTCAATTTAGGTGAGCTGAAGCACTTAGAAAGCACCAGCTATCCCTTGTGGAGGATCCTGTCTGCGTCCATCCCCAACCACACAGCATCATCGAAGTAATGGGTTGGTTTCTTTGGTGGAGGTACAGTATGAAATCTGTTGGCTTCTCCTTGAGTCCCTTCTGTAGTTGAAGCAGTTTCACTGTTGGCAGCTAGTGCTTTCGAGGACAAAGTTTGGTTCTTCCAGCCAACTCCGTAACCTCCTCTCTTGCCAGCTGCTTTCCACATCTCCGTAGTCACTTCTTGGGAGATCATGTTTGTCAAGATATGCCTCACTTTCAGATCTCGGAAATGTGTCAAGAACTCCAGCAAAAAGGCTTTTCCTCTGCATAGTCTTGTGTTTAAAAGAGACAGCATGTAACTTAGGCCTCATCAGCCCCTGGAACTGTTAGACCCTGGGGTCTGTGAGCAAAATGCCATTATCCCTAAAAAGATTCTGCGTTAGAAGCCACCATGTGTGTCAGCAACCATTGGAATGAGCTTCAAAATATGAAGGTGGAATTTTCTCCCAGTTTAAGATGAAGAAGTGGGAGACAGGATGGTCACCTACCAAGAGGTCTTCTGCTTCTGGAGTCTGATGTCACAAAGGGAATGTAGAGCAGCCAGCAGCATTACAGACTCAGCAAACCACTTACAAAAGAGAAAGAGAATTCGGTATGATATATGCCATAATTAACAACAGGGTTTTTCTTCCAGTGCTGAACGTCTTTGCCACCAGACAACGGAAAGTGAGGCGAAGTCCGGAGTCCCGGAGGACCCTGCAGCCGGGAATTAGTGTCTGGGACCTTTTTGGTCTACCTTTGCCCTTGAGCTCTGTCTGCTCCCAGGAGGCTCAGCCAGGGGCATGGCCAAGGCATGCTGGGTTCCCGCCCCTCAAACTTGATGTGCAATCATTCCTTTAGTCTGGTCTTATTTCTCATGGGAGTGCTTGGGTTCGCCTCCCAGCTTCCTGCACCTCCAAGGTGACTGGGTAATGTCTGTTGCTCAACGCTGCTCTAATGAGGTATCATAGAATCACTTGGGTTGGAAGAGACCTTCAAGGTCATCGAGTCCAACCATAAACCTATGCCAAACCCACCCCTAACCCATGTCCCTCAGCACCACGTCTGCCCGGCTTTTAAATACCTCCAGGGACGGCGATTCCACCACCTCCCTGGGCAGCCTGTGCCAATGCCTGAGAACCCTTTTGGTAAAGAAGTTTTTCCTAATATCCAATCTAAACTTCCTGTGGAGCAACTTGAGGCCACTTCCTTTTGCCCTATCTCTTGTTCCTTGGGAGAAGAGATTGACCCCCACATCTTCACCCGTAGGAGGGGTTCTGGAAGACATCCTGGCTGCCAAGTGGAAAGGAATTGCTGCCCTGACCTAGCAGTGCCGTGTGGCCCCTCTTCTGTTCAGGCACCGGCCAGCCTGTGGTACTTGATGCCCTTAGAGAAACCTGCAAGTTCAGCAATCTGACACCTGACCTTACTGTTGCATCAGCTTTGCATCATACAGTCTAGCATGTCTCCCGTTCTCCTGTCTCATGGTAGCCAGGCTTTGAAAGCTGTTTGAGGCTTTCCACCATCAGACAAGCTTCCTCCTGCCATCCAGGATGTATATGTTACACTGGCGTGGGACTACAGGGTGCAGGTACCGAGCACTTGATTTCACGTAATCTGCTTCAGTGTTCTGTCAAACTGTTCTCTGGCGGCAGTAGCATCCCGCTGAAAATGGAGAACTGTTCCTGGAGCCCCTTTATGCATTTCCCCAGGAAGGTGGACTGAAGTTGAGCTCTCCCCTTACCTTTATACTGTTACAACAGTCTTGGGCTGTTGTCCGGCGTAAAGGTTTGTAATCCTTGAACAACATTTTCACAGACATAAGAGCAGGAGAACCATGCCCTTGGCCCACTGCAGTCTGTGGCAAACTCCACTTCATCTGACTCAGGTTACACTCCTGCTGCCGTGGCACTTCTTCTAGGCATTTCCAGTCCTGGTTTCCTTAATGCTGATATCTCCATAGAATGGTTAGAGTTGGAAGGGACCTTAAAGACTATCTAGTTCCAACCCCCCTGCCCTGGGCAGGGACACCCCCCACTAGACCAGGTTGCTCCAAGCCCCGTCCAACCTGACCTTGAACCTCCAGGGATGGGGCAACCACAGCTTCCAGGTGCAGCCTGTTCCAGTGTCTCCCCACCTTCACAGTAAAGAATTTCTTCCTAATAGCTGATCTTAATCTCCCCTCTTTCAGTTTAAAACCGTTCACCTCGTCCTAATGCTCCACTCCCCGATACAGACTCCCTCCCCATCTTTCCTATAGCCCCACTAGAAGGGGCTCTAAGGTCTCCCCCGAGCCTTCACTTCTCCAGGCTGAACAACCCCAACTCTCTCAGCCTGTCCTCATAGGAGAGGTGCTCCAGCCCTCTGATCATCTTTGTGGCCTCCTCTGGACCTGCTCCAACAGATTCATGTCCTCCTGCTGTTGGGGGCTCCAGAGCTGGATGCAGCACTGCAGAGGGGTCTCAACAGAGAGGAGCAGGGGGGCAGCATCACCTTCCTCGACCTGCTGGCCACGCTGTTGGGAATGCAGCCCAGGATGCGGTTGGCTTTCGTCCACGTTCATCCTGCCCAGCAAGGTGACTGTCTTTGACATTTAACATTTCTGGGAGATTTAAAAATACTTCTTCACTTGGGTCAGAAAAACTGAGTGTTGTAGGAAGAGACCTCAGAGGTGAAAGGTATGTATTGCTATCTTGACAGAGCAGGACAAACTGGAAACCAGTCTCCCAGTCTGTTTTTCTCCATTGATGTGTTCAGAGGTTGGCGAGTCACCACTTGACATCTTAAGATTTCCAAGTCTGTTGGAATATGTCACCTGGTTTCTAGTTCACTGGAAATCCAGGGCAGTAGCGCTGTGCAGGGAGGGTGCTTTGCTGAGCTCTCCCTGTAGCGAGGAAGGCAGAAATGAAGTTTTGCAAGCGCAGGCTGAATTTCCTGTACATTGGCAAAAGAAGTCTGCGCTGGTTTCCATGGCCACACAGTTGCATGGTTCTCATTATAGCAAAGAAGCCAAATATATCTGTTTGTATTTTGATTTCTTCCATACGTGCATTCCCTGTGGGTCTTTTCTGTAGATTGAGATTCCTAGGTGAATTTTACAGCTTGTGCTTTTTGAGATGATGGTGTTACAGGGCCTCAGAAAAGCATTATACTTTGTAAGAAGTGAATGTAATGAGCAATTTTAAAATACCTCAGGGCCCTAAACAGAAGACTCAAAAGGGTCATAGCAGGATTATCTGTTCCCTTTCAAAGAGTTTGCATTTGGGAAGTGTTCCTGAGATTTCTTGTAATTAATGGCTGGATATCCACTCTCAATGGCAGACGTAGACAGTATCATACCTGAGGCTCAGATCTTCAAACGTTTAATCGTGGCCGTAACTTCACATGTCTGAGCAGGAGGCAGATGCTTGGAAGGAACTGATGTTCCTGTTTGAGGAGCAGACTCTTTGGAAAATCTGGCCCTGGCTCTTGCCAATCCAATCCAGCCCCTGCTGTTTGTCGGGGAAGAAACTCAAGGACCAGTCTTTCATGCATCGTGCCATGCACGGCCACGGCCACTTGTGGGCAGAGCCATGTGCCATCATTGTGAGGGGACAGTGTGTCTGTTCTTGCTGTGCAGGGACAGCTGTCTGTGTAGGAGCGTTCAGGGGATGGGAGACTGAGGGACCAGTGCCCAGTCCTGCTGGTCACCACTGAAACAGGAATTGCTATTTCCGTAGGTCTCTTGACTGAGGGAACTGGGGAGAAACCTGGGATCAGGAAGTGGAAGGTGAACAGTGAATCCCAAGTTGAAGCTCTGGACAAAGATGAGGACAAAGCGGGAGGAGACAGTGCCAAGGAACACCAAGAAAAAGCTTCTTCCAAGAAGAGTTTTGTCTGCAAAGCCTGTGGTAAGACCTTTCACTTCTACTGCCGTCTGAAGGTGCACATGAAACGTTGTCGGGTGGCCAGAGGAAAGCAAATCCAGTGTAAGGACTGCAGCGAGGTCAAATCGACAAAGAAGGAGCTGGAGAAGCATCAGCTGGAGGTCCATGGGGTGGTGGGGACGGCCAAGAAGAAGAAGAAGCGACTTCCCGTGGCGTGCGACATCTGCGGCCGAGAGTTTGCTCATGCCTCAGGTAGGGTTGGTGGGAGCAGGATGGAAGCAGGGTTGTTTGGGCATAAGTCTGGATGATATAATAAAGTGATAGTCTGAAATCTCCTCCTCCTCCCTGCAGCTCTGTGAGCACTGTGTGTGAGAAACACAGCTCGGCTCATTTCTCCTGCCCCACTGAGCACAATCACTTTCTGATTAGTTCTTCCCTAATTGGTTTTCCGCATGGCTCATCAAGGAAGAGTGGGGCTACTGGCAAACTTAAGAGCCTCCAAAAATAATCAAGCTGTTCCAGTTCTGCAGCTGGTTTAGCAGGACAAGTAAGAGGAGATGAGTCTCTTTGCCCTCCCTGTGGCAGTTCGTGGTGTCCTGATGGACCTCTGGGCTGTGTGGAGTGGGTGCCTCTGCAGCAGGGTTGGGCTGGGCTGGCACTGGGTCCCACCAATGCCACCCCAGTGTCCTGCCTGCCTCCCCAGGGATGCAGTACCACAAGCTGACAGAGCACTTCGACGAGAAGCCCTTCTCCTGCGAGGAGTGCGGGGCCAAGTTCGCAGCCAACTCCACGCTGAAGAACCACCAGCGGCTGCACACGGGGGACCGGCCCTTCATGTGCAAGCATTGCCTGATGACCTTCATGCAGGCCTCGGCTCTCGCCTACCACACCAAGAAGAAGCATGCTGAGGGTGAGCCTTCCCCGCCGGAGCCTGGACATGGCCTTGGCTTGCTGCATCCTCTCCTTCCTGCCCTACTCCTCCATTTGCCTCCTGGTTGCTTCCCAAGCCTCCCCATCCTTTGGGAGGCTTCTCCCAGATCTTCACCCGCGTGATTTTGGCTGCTGTTTCCCGCTCTGTGTCTCCCCCATCCCTTTCTCCAGTTCTTCCCTTTAGCCACCCAGTTAGCACCTTGCTGTCTGTTAGTAGGATCTCTCTCTGCCCTGCTGCTTTTGTTCCTGAGTTCATGAGCTCCTCTCTCCTCATAACTCTTGTGATGCTTCCTCCTCCCTCTGCTTAAACTGCTTTCTCCTGTCCCTCCCTCTGACTGGATTTCACATGGGTTTTCATGCCAGTGCTTCTCCTGCCCCTGCACCCAGCCCCTTCCACTGCTGGGGCATGAACGTGTTGCAGCTGGGCAGTTAATTTTGAACATGAGACGTGCCGGCGTGTAGTATCTCCAGAAGCACGTAGTACCCCCAGATGCTTGAGATCTATAGTAATTTAATGCTCCCTGTGCAGGTGTGGTTTTCTCCAGCACCTCTAGGACCTTTCTGACCCTGCAGTGAGATGTTCTGGCTACCCCAGTGAACCCTGTCCAGTTGATGGTCTCTCCCCTCGCCCTCTGCAGTTAGGCATGGCACAGGCCGTGCTCCTGTCCTGCTTGGTGTAGGCTCTCACCCCGGTGTCGCTGCAGGGAAGATGTATGCCTGCCAGTACTGCGACGCCGTGTTTGCCCAGTCCATCGAGCTGTCGCGCCACGTCCGGACTCACACGGGGGACAAGCCCTATGTCTGCCGGGAGTGTGGGAAAGGCTTTCGCCAGGCCAATGGGCTCTCCATCCACCTCCGGACCTTCCACAGTGAGTGTGGCCAACTGCTTCCTTTGCTTGGGCAGCCCAGCCTACAAGACGTGGCTTCTGCAGGGTCGTGACAGACCCATTCACGCCAGCAGAGGCTTGTGCAGGTGTTACTAGTGCCTGCAAGCAGGGTAAATGTCTCATGGTGGGGTTTTTCCCTCCCAAGAAAAGCAAGACTCCTTAGTGGTGGGGTTTTCCCTCCCAAGAAAAGTAAGATTTGATGCTGTGGGTAGGATTATCCCCCCAAAAATGGCAGGGCTGGCTTCCGGCAAACTACAAGCTGCTGGGAACCTGCCACGGGAAGCTGTAGATAAGCAGAAGCAGCAACATCTGTGTGCAAAACACAAACTCCAGTGCTAGTTTTCATTTGGGAAGTAATAAGCTTTTATTTCCCTTTTCTTTCCTCCTGTGAATTTTTCTCTTCTTTTTTTTTTTTTTATTCCTTGATTTCTTTGCCACCTGTTTGTTGCATTTCTGGGCGGCAGACATTGAAGATCCCTACGACTGCAAGAAGTGCCGCATGAGCTTTGCCACCCTGCAGGAGCACCGCAAGCACGTCCATGAAGCGCACTCCCGGGAGTACCACCCCTGCCCTTCCTGCTCCAAAGTCTTCAGTGCCCCGTCGCTCCTGGAGCGCCACGTGGTGACCCACGTCGGAGGAAAACCCTTCAGCTGTGAGATCTGCGACAAAGCTTACCAGGTGAGCCGGTGCAGCGAGGATTTGGTCTCCTGTGCCGGAGGTTGCCATTGCCTGCTCCTGCGCCAGGATGTCTCTCCTGGCCATACGCGCCGGGTGAAGCAATTTGTGATCAGCAGAAGGAAAATTCGCACAGAGGAGGCTGAGTCCATAGGGAAAAGGCAGGTCCTTGGAGAGAGATGGGCCGTGACAGCAAAGGGCTACGTACCTGCCTGTCTTAGACCGTCAGGAATCTCTTCCACCCAAGTTTCTAGCTGCCAGGAAGTGTAGGAATAAAAATACTCATGTTGCAAATGGCATGCCTCAGTACATTCCTACAAGGGAACAAAAATTCACACCGAAAGGAGATCTTCAGCAAGTGAGATGAGGTTGGGGATTCAGCAGTGTTCAGCTCTTCAGGGATAATGGAGAAACAGAGGTGTTGGCTGTTGTCCTGTGAGAGGATGAGCAGGTTTTGTGCCTACTGCGAACAACCTCACTGTTCCTGTTGCTTTCCATGCAGTTTCTTGCTGTCATGATGTCCCTGCAACAGCTTTGTATTGTAACCATGATTTGATCCTTGTCATTGCAGCAGTTGTCAGGGTTATGGTACCACAATCGGACCCACCACCCTGATGTCTTTGCAGCTCAGAATCACCGCTCCTCCAAGTTCTCCTCCCTGCAGTGCAGCTCCTGTGACAAAACCTTCTCCAGCACTGCTGCTCATCGAAAGCACGTCAAGGCAGAGCACACAGGTAACAGCCCGTTCATTAGCAAACAAAAGCACATGGTGACTGCTGGGAGAAATGTAGTAATAACTCTGATAGGACAAGGTTGCACATTCCGTCAACCTGCAGATCACAGTAGGTTCTTTGTATCCTGTAGCAGTCTTTTCTGGCAAGTCTCACCTCGGCGTCTTGTAGCTCCCTTGCTCTTGGCCTCTCCTTTTCTTGCCTTATCTCCAAAGATGTTCCTCCTGTCTATGTGCATGTGTGGTGTTGCTGAAACATCAACAGAGCTCTGGTCCAGAAGGTGTCTTGTAGAAGACCTTGGGTGCACACTTTTCTGTTCTTGGCCTTGTTTGCAGATGTGAAGTTCCACGAGTGCAAGGTGTGCAAGGAGCTCTTCCCTACGCTGGCTCTCCTGCAGGTCCATGTGAAGTGCAGGCACTCAGGTCAGTTACATTTGGTGGTGTTAACTTTGAGAGCAACATCTGCTCCTCTCAGCAAGTGACAGCTAATGTGTAAGTGGGAGAGTGAAAGTGGACATGGTAAGGAAGCAGAGTGTTGGGATTGTTCAGCCTGGAGAAGAGAAGGTTGAGGGGAGACCTTCTCACTCTCTACAACTCCCTGAAAGGAGGTTATAGCCAGGGGGGGTCAATCTCTTCTCCCAAGGAACAAGCGATAGGACAAGAGGAAATGGCCTCAAGTTGTGCCAGGGGACGTTTAGGTTGGATATTAGGAAGAACTTCTTTACCCAAAGGGTTCTCAGGCATTGGAACAGGCTGCCCAGGGAGGTGGTGGAATCGCCATCCCTGGAGGTATTTAAAAGCCGGGCAGGCGTGGTGCTGAGGGACATGGGTTAGGGGTGGGTTTGGCATAGGTTTATGGTTGGACTCGATGACCTTGAAGGTCTCTTCCAACCCAAGTGATTCTATGATTCTAAAACAGAGAATGCATGGATGAACTGGAAGAGCACTGGTTTTGGTGAGGCTGGGACATGTTTGTTAAGCTTCTGGAGCCACTGGAGTCAAAGAGGGGTCTGGATTTGCTTGTTAGAGCAGAGAAGAGAGCTAAGTGTGGGTGAGGGGATATCAGCACAGAGAAACGATGGAACTGAACTCCGAGCAGGGGGGTCTGTGGAGGTCAGAGCTAGTGGGAGACTGGAGAAAAAGAGAGTTTAGCACCAGAAGGATGAGAGAGGGACCAGTGCTTGGGGAGACCATGTCAAGGGCCCTTTGGCAAGTGGGCAAGCTGTAGCAAAGCTGGGAGGGCAAGGTGAACTGCCAGACCAGACTGCTACAAGAGGTGAGTCCCCAGGGCTGTGCATGGGATGGCAGGAGAGGAGAGGGATCAGGAGACGTTGGAGGGGGCAGCCAACACCAGCCTGGAGAGAGGGGAAGGAGAAGACCTAGGCATAACTCTGAGAGTGGAGAGCCCCTGGGGTAGATAATGGGTTTGCAGTAGCTGAGTCAGAAGGCACAAGCAATGCTGATTGGAGCAGTGTGGGATGGTACCAAGGAACAGGGAGAAGGGCTGTCTGTGAGAAGGGACAGCTTCAGTCAGGTACACCAGTGTGGTTTCTGAATGCCAGTGCTGCCAGGATCTGGGGCTAAACCAGAGCTGAACAGCCACAAGCTGTTTGGCAGACAGTGGTGTAGCCAGGAGAAGGGACACTAGCACACGCTGTGCCCTGAATCCCTGTTGGGTTTCAGCCCTGTGTGTCCTGGCCTTTTGCAGCCAGCCCTGTGCCCTTGGGCTGCCCTTGGCTGTCACAGCCCAGGCTCAAGGCAGTGCTTCTCCCCACAGGCTCCCAACTGTTCCGCTGTTTGTACTGCTCAGCATCCTTCCACTTCCCGGGGGCCCTGCAGAACCACGTCACCACCGAGCACTTCAAGCAGACGGAGAGCACCTTCACCTGTGAGCTCTGTGGGGAGCTTTTCCCCTCCCAGGGGGAGCTGGAGGGGCACTGCAGCACTGAGCATCCCAAGGTGGTCTTCTCCCAAGCCACCACGGCCCAGATTGTGCAGGTAAAGACAGCTCTGTACCACAGCCCCTGTGATTGTTCATCCATCCAACCACTCCCAACCCTCTTATTTTTCCAGAATCTACCCTGCGGCTCCTTGTCACCCTCCTTCTCCTCCCTTCTGTCACTCCCTTCTGGTCCCTGATTTCCCCTTCTTAGAGGAGTCCAGGATGGAAGCTCCCCTGGTGCTCTGGGATTTCTGTGCTAGTGTGAGGCAGGCTCGGGAGAGGGGAAGCAGCTCCGTCCTGGTTTTCAGGAGCCGAGGAGGAGGGACTGACAGCATGTGCAGAGGTGCCTGGTTTCTCAGGGGCTTTTAAAACCCAGATGACATACCCCATGAGACTATAGCTGTTTTGTTGGAAGCCAAATGCTAATCTTGAACCCTGACTCTTTCTCTTCAATATCTCAGCCATCAGTGGAGAACAGCTCCTTGGATGCCAAGTGTTCAAGATTCCCTGGGCTGGCATTCCTCCAGCGGATAATCACGGAGCGTTTATTGTCTACAACTGCTTGTGGAGCTAAATTATAGCAATTTTGTGGAGAGGAATATTTAAATTACTCTTCTGTCTTTTCTTCTGCCTCATCAGTGTGTGTGGTTTGGTGTTTCCTATTAGTCTCACGCCTATTGTAATTGCAGACCTCTGGCGTGAAGTTAACTGTTATTACCGGAGCCGGGGCTGAGAAAGATGTGGGTGGCAAAGCGATCATGGGGTAAGTGGTGCTGTAAGTGTCTGACTCTCAGGTCATCTTCCACACAGGTAATTCAGACGTCAGAGCAAGGAGCAGCAGAGCACATCATCTCTTTTGATGAGGCCCAACTCGCTGGCTCCCAAGTCTTTGTGACGTTGCCTGAATCCCAGATGAGCCAAGCTGGCTCTGAGCTAGTGGCAGTGACCATGGAGGACTTGTTTGATGACAAAGTGACTCTGATTTGTGAAGAAACCAAGTGAGGGTGAGCAGTGGGTGCCCGTGCATGGCACCCGGTATCCACTAGACTCGTTCAGGAGCTGCACATGCTACTCCAGTGGGGAGATTCAGGGTTTCTTGGGGAAAGCAGCCCCGGATGTGTGACACTGCAAAAGAAATGGCATGGAGCAAGTATGGAAGAGGTTTGTAGACGTTCACAAGGGCCTGGGAAATCTCCCTGCAGTCAGCAGCTGCCAGCTCGGGTGAGCTGGACCACTCATCCCTCCTGGCTCAAGAGAAATAAATAAGCAGAGGAAAAAGATGAGAATTGGGTGTGTTTGTGTGTTTTCCTCCACTGTGGTGAACAAAGCAGAGAGGAGGAGACTAGCGCAGGACGAAGTTGGGCTGGTGTGGGTGTGTGAAACCAAAGAAAAAGCTGTCTCGAGATTTCGGGGTGGAGAATTTAATAGCTGAATCTATGATGTGCTTGTAGGTATCTGCTACTCTGCAGGGAGAGGCTGCTTTGTTCTTCTCTTGCTCTCCCCTGTACTGTTGCGCTGCCTGTTGTGCCGGCTAGAAAAGTCCTCCAGCACAGAACTGACATTTGTGCCTCTCTGCTCAAGCAGAGACTTCCTGGGAGTTGTGCTAAATGGCTTCAGAGCTGTTTAGGGAATACCTTGCGTAGCACAGGTCTGATCCTGTCCGTGATTTTGCTGCGACTGTCCGTTACCAAGACGGATCAGAGGCAGGTCTGGGTATCCATGTCCTCTTTGCGAGCAAGCAGTCCTGAGATCTCCCACCTCTGCTCTGATTCACCGAGGACGTGCTGAAGCTACTGTGTCTGAGAAAGAGCTGTGCCTGCATGCCAGGGCCGCCGTGACTCCTGCCAGTGGATTGGCACTAATGAAGGTATTTCTGTCTGAGTGTGCAGTGGCTGCTGTCGCTGCACATAGACGTTCCCCGTGGCACGCAGGGCATTGCTTTGTAAAATGCGGATACCTACTGTAAAGTTTGCTTCTCTCGTGCCAGCGTGATGCAACAGCTTCATTGCAGCACACCGGCCCCTTTAAGGCTACATTTCGTAAGGCGTTTTATCTGCAGTTTCCTAAAATACAATCTGATAATTAATGGTTTGCTGAATCCATTATGAAGTGCAATTAGATAGATGCAGGGTTCCTGTGGTTCTAAGAGGACTGGTAGCATTTATCTTCCTTCCCCTCATGCCAAAAGGTTGAACTCTGCCACTGCGATATTTGCATACTGAGCGGTGATCCCTGCCATGTCTCGCAGCCCGAGACCCTGCGGCGAGCAGTGCTCGTTTTATCACGCTGCCCAGAGCCACGGGAGCACAGGAGATGAACAGATTGGACTTTTCCAGCAGCATCTTGTGCTGGCTGCTCGCAGCAGAGATGGTCACACAGGAGAGTGACAAGGTGGTTACACCAGTGAGATCGTTTGTTGTATCTGTTGGAGCTCAGAGAAAAGAAGTGAACAGGAAGGGGCGACCCCAGGAGAGGAGCTTGGTGAGCTGATGTTCTCTGTGGCACCTCTTGTGTGTGTGACAGCAAGCATATGGCCCTGTTGAAGTGTTGCACTTCTCGTGAAATGCTCCCACCTTTCTCTTCCTCGGTTGTACGTGTGGCTTGTCCTCCAGGCTTTGCAGTGACGATGAAATGGAGGATGCGTGAGGTTGCCACTGAATCCAGGAATGACCAGGAGATGGTGCTCAAGGTCTTGAGGATTAGTGCTAATGGCCAGGTGCCTCTGCACCTTTGCTGAAGCTCCTTTTAGCCTTCCCAGGCCTTACCCTGCTCGTGGGCTGGCAGACCTGGTGAGACCTTGAGCCACTGCCAAGCTGAAGGACAACTCCAAGCCATGGACAGGACACCTCCAGTCCCTGGATATTGGGTGCTTAAAGAAGGGCCCGAAACTGGGCTGTGGCCACCTGTGGAGAGGGTACAATACATCTGTTATTGAGGTGAAGCGGTGAAAAAGCCTGGGACCCCCCCTTGGCCAGGAGGAGAGCAGAGGGGGAACTGCTGGAGACCATCTCGTTCCTGCCTGGAAACAGAAGAGCTGTGCATGGTGCTTAGGATGAGCATGGGGATAATGACGGAACAAGCAAGTACATCTTGATAGTCTCAGAGCAGATGTGTTTCGAGGGAAGCAGTGGTTTTTGTCTCACAGGCTGGTGAAGATGGAAGCTGTTCCCCCTTTTCTGGCTGCACGGAGGCTGGGAGCCATGGAAATCCTGCACAGGCTATGTTAAGCTGATCTCCCTTTGTTCCTGAAAGACTCTGGAGGAAGACTAAAGGTTTAGCAGGGTTTGGGGAGAAGTTGTCTTATTTATAGGCCTCTCATAAGGCTTAGCTGGGGAAAAGCACGCAAGTGCATTTTGACTTGGATCTGTTTGGTCCCTGTTGATGGAGTGTTGTCACAGTTGAAGGGGGACAGTGTAAATCACACATCAGGTACGGTTCAAGCTCACGTCTCCTGTTTAGGGCCATCTCTCCTGCAGTTGTGTCTGGCAGGAGCCTGTGTGGATATATTCTCAGCAGAGTCCTGCCAGCAGTATAGACCCAGTGAGAGCTCCGCAGCTGTACGGAGACTATTAAGCATCCCCTATATCATTATGAGGAAATAATAACTCCAATCCCCCTGTTCCAGTTCCTTCTTGATGGATGAAATACGCACACCAGAACAAGCCGCAGTGTTAGCAACACCTATGTCCTACCCGGCAGGAAGATGCGTTTCCCAGGACACATCCCGGTCTGACGTGCCCAATGCCGAGGATGCTGATCCCTAGCGATTTGTTGTTACGCTGCCTATTCTTTTTTTCTCTGTAAAAATAAAACATGGAGAATGAAAGATGTGATTGCACAGTGTCACGAGAAGCAATTGATTGGATGGAAAAAACCCCTTATTTCTGAAAATGTGATTTTTTTGCAGGTCTTCTTCCAGGTGCTGAGTTGACCCGTTGGGTTATGTGAGGTCCTGTGCCCCTCTTGACCTTGGTGCCATCTTCTGTAAGGAAGCGAAGAAGCTATTGTCAGGTCAGGCTGGAGGATGGGAATGTCCGGCCCTTTACCGTGCCCTCCAGTTGCAGGTGCCAGATACTTTTGGGAAACGCGCAAAGTGCCTGTAACAGAAGCCTGGGGAGTAATATCCCTAGGACGTTAGATTAGTTAATGATTTATCTATATCCGTGCATTAATTGGTGCCATTTAGGGTGCAGAATGAAGCTGGTGACTGTTGGGAAATGTCTGTTTTCTGCACAGCTTTCAGTTTTGCCCGGTGTCTGTCCTGTTTGCTGAAGGATCATCTGGAAAAAGGCAGGATGCCACTGGGTATGGCAACGGCTGTGAGCCGTTTGCAGCCCCAAGGTGTTATTTTAACACAGTATATACAAATTCTGTGCTCTGGGCTTTGTTTCTGGGGTTTTTTTGGTTGTTCTTTTTGGTTGCCTTTTTTTTTTTAAAATCCAACCCTCTGTGATTAGGCACAAAGATGCTGCTGCCTTGCCCAGAAGTGAGGGATGGAGGTGGCAGGAGCACCGAGAGCTCAGACGTTGCTTAAAACCTTTCCTGGGGAAGAGGAGGAGGAGAGCAGGTACCAGCGGTCTGAAAAACCCTCCGTGTGAGCTGGACGGGCCCTGGCAGCCCCTGCGCCCCGGCTGATGCTGGTGTCTTGGCAGATTTCATTATTGCTCTGGAGGGCTGCCAGCCCGTCCCCAGCGAAGTCAAGCACTGGGGAAGGGGAGTGGGGTGTTTTCAGTGGCCTCCAGCTCAGCAAGAGCCGAGCAGCGTTTCGCAGGGCAGAGATGAGACGCTTCCAGCAGCCAGAGGGGAATTCCCTCTCCCGAATATCGGTGGTTTGCTGCAGAGGGTGGGAGCCGAGGCGCTTCCCTGCGAGATGGGCTCAGTAACCTTTTGGAATGGGTAGGGGTAGGATGGAGGGGGCTTGGCTGCCTTTCCAGCATCCGTTAATGCGTCTAATCCCCCAGTCCAGTGCTCTACAGTGCCTCGCTGGAGTAAGTCACCACTTTCATCGTGTCTCCAGCCGGCCTTTCGCACATCACGAAACCGCAGGTGGAGCCTCTCGCTCTGCCTTCCCTGCACCATTTACGCTCACTTAAAGCAGGAAAGCTGCCCAGGTTTCTAATCATATTTAAGCAAACCTGATAAAGCGAGCTAGCTCTTAATCCACTTAATACGAGACATGCGGATGCTGTGGCGTGCCCGCTGTATTGTAGCTCTCCTCTACAAACAGAAGTGGGGCCAAGAAGCACCCCTGAGTTGGATCGTGGCACCTGTTGTCAGTGACATCCAAGCAAACAGAATGTCCTTGCTGGTAAAGTGCGTGGGTGAGACGGACCCGAGGAGCAATAAGGAGCAGTGGGGATCCAAATTGCCTGGCATGCAGGCACAGACGAGCTGTGTGCATCTTAGCAGCGCGAAATGTCAGGCTGCGTGTCTGGGAAGAGGAGATGCTGGCCCTGCAGAGAGAGGAGAGGACTGCGGTCGGGATGTCTGAAAGCAGCCAAAGGTGTGTGGCACTGTGAGTGGTGTTTGGGGGCTTTAATAGCTGCTTTTTGACAGAAATTGGGTGGTGTTACTGCTGCCCCTTGCTCTGAGCACTGCTGTGGCTAGCTGTCTTGCCCGTACAGCTGCTCACCTGCAGCAGCGTATGACAAATAAACGACAAACTGGAGGCTTTGCGGGCAACAACTGCCAGCAGAAGTCAAGGAAAATCTGCCTTATTGCATGAGAGTGCAGGAGCTCTAATTGCTCGGCGTGGCTGAGGAGTGACCTGGTGGCAGCCTTCACCCTGCTGTGCCAGGGGACTGTGCGTGCTCCCGTCTCTGCACTGTTGCAAAGGCAAAGTGCCGAAGGGCGTCAGCTCTGGTAAGAGTCCGTCTGTACAGAGCACAAATGCTTGGATTTGCCTTATTTCCCTTCCCCTCTTGGGCACCCTTGAGATGCCCAGCATTGAGGGCAGTCCAGACAGCGACTTTTTCACTTCTAACGGGAGGAGCCAGTTGTTCCAAGGGAGCTCAGGGTCGAGCTTGCTGACCGATATTTCCTTCATTCCCTGGATCAGGGATACTCACAGCCCTGCAGCATATGGGAAGCCTGGGCTGGGCAGGCTGTCTGCTTGTGTTCTTCCCTTTGCTTCCCAGACCTTCTCCCACTGTCCCAGAGCCTCTTGCAGATGGGGAGGGTTGGCCAGGATGGGTCCGTTGTGTACGTCCTCGCTTGGAGCACAAAGTAGCTGCCAACAAATGGGTCTGTCTAGATAGATTAGATCTAGCTTGATACCATACAAAATCATCTCAGCCCACAGGTCTCCCAGCCACTGGAGACTTCCTGACAGAGATGGAGTTTGCTTTCCTCCTCTTGGCTGGAATCGGATGAGTAGAGCCCTGCCTCAGGTTTCAAACTGCCTGTGGAGATAATCTGTGCCCCTCCAGCTGTGCTTAACCTGCTAACGGGCACGATGATGGCTTTCCCTGACACGCGAATCTGACTTTCTCTGCCCAAGCAGGCCAGCGCCATATGCCACCTACTCCATGGCGTTGGCTTTCTTTGCCAGCCCTTTGGTGGGGAAGGGTTAAGCTCCAGTCCTTGCCATCCACCTTCCTCCTTCCACTCTATGATGCTTCACCTGGACAAGGTTTCCCTGCAGGTTCATCCCAGCCCTCCACCCACCTTCACCGGGGCTTTGACATCACCCAGCACGTCTTCCTTGAAGTTCATCCCACGGAGATGGTGCATCTCAACGTACGTTTGCCATGGGCTGAGCCCCGTGCAGGGCTTTGCTGTCTGTAGAGACTACGCGTGGATGCACAACTGGAAAGTGTCCTGTTGCTAGTAAATAATTCCCCTTCTGGCCTTCCGCAGGAGTTGCAGGGAGGGCTCTGTGCTGGGTGGAAGATGGGTGGGACGGCAGGGAGGACCCTTGGCAATTACAAACAGGCGAGTGGTTCCTTTTATCCCCCTTGTGTTGCTTTCACTTTTTCCAGCCCAGAGGCTACAATTGAGGCAGTATTTAGAGCAGGGTTGCCCTGTCAGTTGATGCTTAATGCCGTGATAATATTACGTTTGTTAAGCCCATTGCACTTCGCTCGTTAAGTTGTTTCTGTTGCCTCTGAGCGTTTAATAGCTGTTGTTACTGAGCTGTCCAGTGATACACGGGGCTTTTTCCAGCGTGGTTATAGATGATAGTGAATTTGGCGATACACAGGAGTAGGTCAGATGATCCCTATGGTGTGCGTGAACTTCCATTTATCAACACTACATTTCCCTTGCAGCGAAGCTGGTCTCTGTTAGCAGTGAATTCCCTCTGCAGCTCCCCACAGCCTCTCTCATCGACTAACCCAGATAATCCTCTGCTATCTGCCACATCTCGGTACATCTATTAAACACACAGAAGTTCTGGTGTCCTTGTGTGTAACCAGGGTAGGCTGCAAGATTTTAAATTCCTCCAGTACAGGATACTGTCAAAGTTTTATCGAAAGTCTAAATAAATAAACCACTTGTACTCGTCCTTTTCTCAGTGGTTCGAGAGGGCTTCTCGTTTTCAGAGGTGAGGCGTTGCTGTTCACGTGATGGGCTGGTTCAGGTCATCAGTGATGCAGCCCACCAGGAGTGGATGGGGCTGGTGGGACCCTGTGGGAGCTGATGGGACCCTGTGGGATCCCAGGAGCTTTGCAGGGCTGGGGTTGGGTCTGCCTGCAGCTCTAGCGGGGGGTGAGGACAGGTCGCGCTTGCTTCAGGGGTCCACAGGGACTTGCTTTCACACTGAAGGAACCAAACCAGGGTTTGGTTTCCCCCCTCCCTGCTGTGTGTCCAAGCTCTTTGCCTTTATCCCTCTGGGATATGCACAGGTGATGGCCAAGTTTCCTCCCTTCGGTCTGAGGAGGGCTGGCAGAGCAGGTCACGCAGAGAGTGCCTTCCTGCTGGCACTGCTCCGTGCTGTGTGTCGCTACCCGGCCCCTCCTTCCTCTTTCCCACTGCAAAAGGCTCTACCGCTCCTGCATGCCTAATGCAACCGTTGCAGAAGGATGATTCAGCACTTGGTGGAGAATTGGAAACGCCTGAGAGATTACTGTGAGCATCTTGGAGTGGCTCTGGGAAGCCAGGGGGTGATCAGGGTCCTTGTGCTCCTCCACGTGCCAGCCCCGTCCTGGCGCAGCCGCCTGCCCCAGCAGATGTGGGATGCAGCCCCGGAGCAGCCTGGCACGCTGCCGACGGCTGCGTTCCTGCTCCTGCAGCTCGCCTGGCTGCTTTCCCCCTGCCGCAGCCCCCTGCGCCCCAGCGGGGACCCCCAGCTCCCGTTTCCCCTCCCGGGAGCAGGCGGCTCACCTCGCCCAAGCGATCGAATGCAATTTCCTTTTTCTGTGTCGCCAGCTCCTTCCTGGGGCCGAGCTCGTGCCAGGTGCTCGCAGGCAGAGGTCTGCCGGGAACAATTGCTTCCCCCGGGCTGGAGGGGGGATTACTCAGACCTATAATTTGAAGGGAGAATAATTGGTGTTGGTTTAAACGTGAAAGCAGCCGGGCTGTCCCCTGCAGCGGGAAGCAGAAAAAGCCTGAAAGCAGCTCGGATCAATGGCAGCAGGTCGGGGGGCTGAATGCAGCCCCCAGCTGGTGATGTGCTCCGACAGGGGCTGTAGGACCTGCCTGGCTCTCCAGAACACTGGCTGGGCCATTAAGGTTTTGATATTGTTATCTCCAAGTGCTCCCTGATTTCCCAGAGCACCTCTGCTGGCTTGGCCCGCCCTGAGCCCACCACACCAACGCCGTGGGGCTGACGGGTCACGTCTGGAGGGAAACCCAAACTGCTGGTGCTCTGGAGACCCCAAACAAGCCTTTGGAGGGTGGAGCTGGCAGATTAACTTGAAGAAGCTGTTTGCTTTGGGATCCCAGGGGTGAGGGCTGAGGGGGTCTCCCTCCCTGCGCTGCCGGGAGCCACCCCCATCCTCTGGGCTGCTTTGTCCGGGGCAGGTCTCTGCTCAGTGGTGGGTTGTCCATTATCTTCTGGTCCTGCCCACCAGGCCATGTCCCTCCCTGCTTTCAGTGGGCTCTTTTTGTAGGTCTTCCTCCGTGCTCTGTATGCAGTGCTGCATGGGCTGGACCAGATTTCCTCTCCCAACCCTGCGCAAGCCCAGCCAGAAGAATTGTCCACAGAGACCAAGTGCCTCCTGCCTTGTCCTGGCGTTGCCGGCCGGCCACAGTGGTGCTGAGCCTGGGAACCAGCCTGGAAACTCTCCCCTGGAGGCAACATCCAGGGCAGGGGATGGGGACAGAGTGCTCCAGCTGCCTGCCCAAGGGATGGTCTAGCAGGGCTGCCCTGGGCCACCTACCTGCTCTGCTCCAGAAGGCTCCAGTGGGGATGGGGGGAGCAGGGGGGTGCTCACACAGGGCTGCATCGGCACCTGGTCTCGTAGGAGGAGCAGTGGTGGAGCAGAGCAGCTGTTGCTGGGCAGGATGATAGAAGAAGAGGATTATGACAAGCAGTATTACCAGGGAGTGCTTCCCCCCCCACCTCCCTCCCCTTTTTTTTTTTTCTTCTTCCCAAGCTCAGATAATGCAGAACACATCCGCGGAGATTTCGTCTCAGTATTCCCAAAAAACCCCTTTTGTATGTGATGAAGCCTGAGACATCTCCAGCACAAAAATTTTTTTTATTATTTTTTTTTTTTTCCAAGTTGTTAACACCTGAAAAGAGGGATTTAGGAGAGAACGACCTTCGGTGTCGGTTATAATCTCACTGCACGAGTCTCTAATATCCCTTGCTCACATGAATACATACACCCAGCTTCCTCCAGAGCATCCTTCAAGAAAATCGATGAGTAAATGGGATTTGCCGCGCTGGTCCAGCTTGCTCAGGGTCCTCTCTGCAGAAGTGACCGGTCTCATGCTCCAAAAGTAAAAATCTTCTGCCACCCGTACAAACGCTTCTGCAGAAGCCTGATGGGGAAAGAAATACCTTTGGAGCACTGCAGCCTCCTCAACATTTAAGTAAATGTTTTGGCCATCTCTGTTGGAGTGCCAAACCCTGTTACACTGCTGCGAAGCCTACGAGTGTTGTCCAGGTTGAAATTAATTTAGGGGTTGGTTGGCAGGACTTGCTCCAGGCCCCTCAGGCCAGGGGAACAGCTCTGGACACGTATTCTCCAGGATGCTCCACCTGTGAAGTCATGCCGTGAAACACGGTGAAGCAGAAGTCATATCAGACGGGCACTGATGATGGTCGCATGTAGAAGGATGCTTGTGGCACGTCCTGCTGTGCCTCTGTGTGCTGTTAAACCCTGTGGCGTGACCCGTCTACACCAACGTGGCATCTCCAAGTGCTTTGTGATACTGGGAGGAAAAAGGCACAGCAAGGATTTGAGGGGGGGTTGGAGTTGAGCTAGGTGATCTCCAGATCTCTGTCCAGCCTTGACTACTCTGTCATTCTGTGATTGCGATTTTTTTTGCAGATCTCTCCAGTTTTTCCCCCAAGGATTGAGTAGTCCATGGCTTTGCCTGGGCTTCCCTACTGCAGCACAGAGCAGTATGAAGCAAACCCTAAACTCGGGAGCGCTGCATCTGTTTTCCCGCTAGAGAAAAAGTGGACCAAACTCAGGAGACCTTTGGTATGGGCTTCAGGACAATCCTAGTGCCAAGACAGAATGGAACAGGACAACTCGGGGCGGCAAATTTGTCTCACCTGGCTCCTGGGGGAAGAATATCTGACTCCCAGTTATGCCATGTATCCAGAAAGATTGGTACTTGGACCTGCTCTTTCCAGAGCCGTGGAGGTTTCCTGTGGTTTGGCAGTTCTGTTACAACTGCTCCTACCTTTGTGAAGAAATGAAGGGGCAGTTTCTGACCTCTTCTAATTCCCACATGTCCCACCAGCTGTATCTTACTACAAATGTGATTTTGACCCAGCTCTTGGAGGTACCACAATTTTGAGTCCCTCCATCCTGGACCGCACTGCTTTCTTGTCCCTGTGATGTTAGTTTGATCTTGCAGTTTCCACAAGTACCCAGATGTCTGGCTGGCTGGCAGCCCCATCCTGCCAGTATTGCAGTTTTGGAGCCTCAGGCTTGTTGTCGCCGTGCAAGACACCACCAGGTAGGTCCTAGAAGTGGTGGGACCGCACACCTGAGCAGTGCGTCGTGGTGAGCGCCCTAACTGGGGGCGGACAGAGATACCAGCACCTCTCTTTTTTTGTCCAGCTTCTATGCTGGCCGCGGCTGTTTGCCAGCCTTATGCTATCCTTCCAGGGGTTTCCTTTCTTTGAGGAAGCTGGTGTTACTCGGTGATGCTTGATGCCTGTCACCCTTCCCCCTGGCGGGGCCAACCATCCTCCCCTCCATGCTGTTGCTGCGGCTCCGCGCCACATGCTCCATCTGTGCTGGGGACACGCTGTCTCTTGCTGCCTGCAGGCACCTCCCAGCATTTGTGGAGCTGGTTTAACTTTGCCCTTTAGCCTTCTGTTCACCGACTTCCACATCTGCCCTTTCTGATTTTCTCTACGCTGCTGTCTCCAGGGCCTCTCCACCTCCAGGATGGTACCTGGCCTTGTGTGCAGGACATTCCAGCTCTGGGCTAGCTCTGGTCTGTCCTTAGTGGGGCTGGAGAAAACCCTCGTGGTAGGAAGGCAAGCAGCCTGGTAGTGTTCACGTGGAAAAACCTTTGCTCATCTGCACTTTAATGTGCTCAGGTCACTGTTATTCCTACCCAGGAACCGTGCAGCAGCTTAGCTTGACTGTTTCTTCTAGGAATCACCCTGCAAAGGATGCTGACCATCACACAACAGAGCTGCCAAAAACAGCCCCTCACGTCCCACCGCTGCTACAAGCTCCTGGCCGCACCTCCGATGGGCAAATCCAGTCCACCTGCAAGATTCCTTCTCCTGCTGGGCGCGCAGAGGCATGCAGATCTTTTAATGACAGCCGAGATTTGTGAGTATTGACTTCATTATTCAGCGATTAAAATATTCCAGTTTCATTGCGACGCAGGGGTGCATTAATGATTTATAGTATTGCGTTTTAATTCAACACCTTAGCAAACTTTAAAAGCGGCTTGTGCCAGGGATTCCGCTGAAATCTGGAAATTAAATCTGAAAATTTAGTAGTTCCTTGGCTTGAAAGATAGGACAATGGGCTAGATGGATCGTGGAGGAAGAAATCTTAAAAGAGTCTTTGAAAAGTGACTGTAACCCAGATGGGTGCGTTGATGTACCCGCTGCCCAAGGAGGTGGCGCTGGCCCTGACAGGGACGGCATCCATCTCCACATGTGACAGGAGGCTGGCATGAGGCTTGGCTGCCTCTGACCCTCTGTCGTTCTTCTTGAGGCAGCTTTTGCAGACTTTTAAGTCTCTTCTAATGTAATGGGTCTTGGGCGTAGGGGTCTTGCAGGAGTGTTTCTGGGCCATGGCGGCTCCTAGCCCGAGCACTGTTCTCCACGCTGCCACCCCACCTCCCCATGGGACAGTGCCCGATGACACCATTCCAACCCTTTCTCTTGCTCTGCTGGTGTAGGAGGCTGGGAGTAAGACACACAGTCATGTGTTTGCTGTTCCTGCAGGGAATCCAGCATCCCTGAGCATCCGTCTCCATCCTCTGCCTCACCTGCTATTATCAGCAAACACTTTGAGACGTGTGTGTCTGAATCCCTTGTACACGGTGGGGTTCCCCATCGATTGCTTTATTTCTTACCTCTGCTTTTAGGAGACCCCTGGGGCTGTGTCTTTTCTTCTTCCCTGCGTTCTGAGACGAGCAGGAGGGGCAGCGAGGGGGGGAGTGCAACCCGCTCTGCATGCAGGATGTTTCAGAGGTACAAAGGAGAGGGGGGACGTTTCACTCCAGACGTTCCTCTTGCAGGATCTGCAGCACCCTCAGCCCCTGGGGGCCTCCGGGTCCCCTTTGGGAGTGTCATCCCCATCCCCTTTTATCCACACTCCCTTCACAGCCCAATTAGCTGTTTGCTTAAAGTACTGCAAACCTCACTTGATAAGTTTACCTAATTGCTCCACTTAAGTTAATTACTCCTTGGCTGAACAAGAAAGCAACATAATTGATGTCAAGGCGTATTTGTCACTTCAATTAATGTCCCAAGAGTGGGGAACTTGTCACTTCCCCTGTCACCCTTCCTTCCCGGCTGCGGCCATGGAGGTGGCTGGCTCCCCGCGGCTCCCGGCTGCTGCAGGAGAGCGGAGGTGGGTGCTGCGCCTCGGGCACCCTGTGTGCCCTGCTGGGCTGGGCTGTGGTATACTGGTGATGCTGCCTTTTGCCCCCACCTCTTGCCAGACCCTGGGAGCAGGCAGCAGCTTCCAGGCACTGGCGACAAATCCCGTTACGCGGCGCTGCCTGCTGGATGTGCAGGCTGGGGAGGTGAAGGCAGGGAAGCTGCCCAGCACATTGGTAACTAAAGCAATTACCCGCGGTGTGGGCAGCGGGCACCTTTCGCATTAACCTGCCCAAAAAAGACGGGGAAAGAGATGACCCTTGTGGCTCCAGCCCACCCTGCGTGGGGAGCGGGGACAGGCAGTGGCCAGATCCAGACCGTACCCTGCACAAGACTAAATTCCGCCCGTGCTCTGGCCGCATGCAGGCTGGGGTCGGGGTCAGGACACAGCCCCCGTGACTTCTTTGAGTCCTGGCTGTTTGCTGGCAGTTAGGATAGCGGGTGGGATGCTGGGCTGAGGTCTCTCCTGCTAAACGAGGCTGGCAGCGACTGTCAGGGAGTTTGCACCCACTTCTTTCTTTCTTTCCGGGGGTGGGGTTTTTTTTCCCTTTGCATCTGAAAGGATTCGAGGCAGTAGGTTAGCTCATAAAAAGCTTTCCCTGGGAGCGGCTGCCTGCCAGACTTGGGGGGAATGCCCCAGAGAAAACGCCTCCCGCTCTGGTGAAATCTTCCTCCCGTGACCTGCACCGAGAGGTGAACTTTTGTGCAAGAGAAAGATAATCCCCTTTGCTCACCGGGACTGAAGGCTCTGTGATAAAAGCTTTATTCAAGATCAAAGACATATGCTGCCTTTTTTTTTTTTTTTTTTAAAAAAAAACCCTACTACCTTAAACAAAAAGTTTGGTTTATACCAGATTGAAGTTCCGAGCGGTGACAGCTCCAGAGCTCATCTTCCCGGTTGGTGCCGGCGGGGAGCGGGACAGCACAGGGATGTACGGCACCGTGACCATTATCCTGGCACAAAGAGGGTTTCGTGGGCTCAGCTCCGTTTCCCATTGCATGAAACCACTCAGGGTTCAGATTCCCTTTCAGTCTGGGGGATTAACCGGGCAGCTGGAGGAGGCAGGGGGGGAGCTTGGGGAATGGTTCATGTTTGATCTCGCTCAGCAGTCTCACTGCACGAGTGTCCGGCGGGGGCTTTGCTCAGGGGTCTGGGAAACCTCTTGCGCTGGAGGTGACACAAAGAGCTGTGGGCTTTTCTCAGCAGTCAGCTGGTCACTGGGGGTGATGTTGTGCCGGTTTGCACTTCAAAAGCCATGAGATGGGCTTCCAAAACTGCGAGCTCAGCTACAAATTACAGGGTTGTTTTTTAATTAACTGAGCCCCAGTGCTGGGACCCTTTCTGTTGCCTTCTTCCCAGCTGCAGACTTTCCCCTGCAGCAAGCCAGGCTGATGCCTAGGAAAAATCAAGCCAAAGTGCCTCTTTTCAGGGTGCTGGGTGTCCTGTATCAACACCCACGTGCTCCCACGCTGTGGGGTACCCTGTATCTGAGGACACCTTGTGCTGTTGGGTGTATTGCAGGGCACCCAACTGCGGGACTCCCCACACCATGGGACACTCCCAACACACGTAGCCTGTGTCTCCTTTATTTACACCCCATGCCCCATGCTGCAGTACAGAAGGGCACCTATAACGGGAGAAGCTTGATTGCCAGGACCACACGTTTCAGACAGTGAAACAAGTCCCACGTAACCCGGCTTTCATCCCCAGTACTGATTTTCACATCACAGCCAGGTCCTCCTGTGTGTAAAATGGCAGAGGATCTCTCACTTCCACTGCTACATCCTCTCCACGTTTAGCCCTTTGTAAAATGAGGGATCACAGGTCGAACTGTGTGCTCGGGATAACTCCTCTGAAGGTAATGGACTTATTATGGTCCCTTATTTCAGAGCTAAGCTCAGCAAACCTGGGCTCGGTGGAAAAAGAAAAATATCTCTCCAGGAAAGAAATTCGCTCTGCTGAGTGCAACATGTTTTGCACAGAGATAAACCTCACTCCTCTGCGTGGCTTCTGCATGTCCCTCAGCTGTCCTCCTTGGCTCTCCGGGCTCTGCCCACGAGCCCGGTCCCAGCTCTACTGCACCCCACACCTGGAGCAAAGAGGGATGTCAGGTGATGTTTTCCAGCTTGTTCTGGTGAAAATCAGTGGGTACACTAGCCAAGGCACTGGGAGAGACCAATTTGACTTACGTTGTTAGAGAAATTAAACCATTTAGAGAATCAGGGTTGACCCTGATAAATCTGCTCTCCAGCATCCCTCCACCTGGCTCAGGCACAGCTGTCTCACCAACTCAGCATTAGGCTGGGAGAAGATCATCCCTGGCAGGACCAAGGAGCCAGGAAGGGTGGACAAGCAGCTTTTGGCTGACAGGGTGTCACCACCTGCAGTCTGAAGCTTCCTTTACCTTCTGCTCCTGCTACACAACCTTCCCCTGCACCCACAAGCAGATACCAATGGAGAAGATGGCTGCTGAGGTTGAAATGAGGCAAGGAGGAAGCCCAGGGGACTGGTTGAGTTTGGGATCTCGTGGTAGCCCACACAGATATAGGAAAGGGTGCGCAGCCCATGAAGACCATGGCCATAATGTAGGGTGCTACCAACAAATGGGTTTGGAGAGGCTCAGATATGGATTGCTCCTGATCCCTGGTGGGATCCCAGGTCAGCAAAGTCTTCGCTGAGACTTACCACAGAGTGGAGTGCAAAATCAGCACAACGTCCTTACACATCTTTCTAGAACCAGGGGTGATACAGACACTTGGTCCCACTGGAGTGTTGCAGGGCTCTACCTTGCAGCTTGAGGAGCGCAACTGAGTTGGGATAGTTCCCAGAGCCTGGGGAGGATTTTCCTTCCCTGGGAAGAAGATGCAGGAGGTTTGTAATGTGGGGAAGAGCTTCCCCTGAGGGCTGGGCCAACACTGAGCTCTTCTGCTCTGTCTTCTGCGGTGGAGCAATGTCCCCCTCTGTGCTGTGCATCAGCTTGTACCAGCGCGGCTGCCAAGAACATGGCCACGAGCCGTGCAGAGCTGAGAGCAGTCAGGGGAGAGGTGGGTAGAGGAGAGGGGTACAGCCCAGAACTCTTATGAGAGAAATTGTCCTTTTCTTTAGAGTCAAAACTCCACTGTCGAAGGGGTCGTTCTGAACACGGGGGAACCAGCAGCGCAGCAGCTGATGGAAGTGCACTCTCACTGGGTAATCCAAGAGCTCTAATGATCTGCCTTTGATCTCCTATTCAACGGGGAGATTTATTACAGCTTTCATTTCAAGTCAGAACTGATGAATTTCAGTGGACCTGTCGAGTGGCTACAATCTGGAGACATTTATCTTTCAGGAGGAAGAGACAGTCTCCTCTCTTTGTCTCTGAAATGATGGGGGGAGACACAGTCCCCAGCTAGTGAGGGTCAAATGATACCTGCTGCCTGGCAGCAAGGTCCATCTTGCTCAGGGCAGGCTGTCTGCTCCAGCTGGGGCATAGCAGCTGCTTCGGTGGCCTTTCTGCTCTGGCACGAAGTTAATCTGCTTAATACATGTTGCTCTCCCTGCTTTCGCAGACAGCCCAGAGGGGCTGAGAACCACCATCACGGGATAGGGCTCCCAGGGCTCTTTCCCTGGAGCCAAGCAGTGCTCTGGATCTGGAATATGCCTCTGCTTCTCTAGCAGAAGGTGGCCTGGAAACCTGGTGTTCAAAACCGTCTCTCCTGGCTCAGGTAGTGCAAGGGACCTCTGTTGGATTTAAACCGTTTACTGCAGTTTCGCCAGAATCAACACATTTTGCTTTTGACTGCTCAGGGATGCTGGGGGAAGCCTGTTTCAGACTTTTCCATGTAGGTGCAGTTCAGCTGCTCTGTCCAACAGTATTTTCACTTGATACCTCTCCGCTGAAGTGGGTCTGCAGCAGCAGGTCACTTATATGAACACCAGGATGCCCCGTGCCATCCTGTGGCCCATGGAAAAGTTGGGGATCTTTGCTTAGTAACAATTTTATCATTGCTAAGATCCACAGAAGAGCTCTCGGGCATTGTTTGCAGCCTCTTATCAGTTTGAAGGCTGCGTCTCAGCCGGGCTTGCTCTGGGCACCTCTTTGTGCTTCTGCTCCGTGCCTGCACCCAGCGGCAGCAATGGCAGGAGTGTATTTTCTGTGTTGTCACTGGTTTGGGATTTAGCTTGGACTCAAAGCTGTGTTCCAATGTTTAGCACCTGTAGCTATTTCTCCCAGTCTCCAGAGCGGGTCCACTGCTTTGGTTCACCCTCTACCCCACCTCATGCCCGTGTCTTGCACTGAGGAAGAGGCTGTCACTTGGTCAGAGGCTGCACCTTCGCAAGGCTCTGTCTCAGCGCTGCAGTGTTTGTCCTGGGACCACTGTACTGGTGAAAGCAGCATCCTTGTGAGCTCCCACTGCTGTCCTGACCATACCAGTCATCTTGGCACTGCACCACTGCGCCGATGAGGAACGGTGCAGTTCTGCGTTGTGTCTTGGCCAGCGCTGCGCTGGCAGTGGCACCTCTATGGGGCTGTCATGCTCCCTCCCATCAGCAGACAACAAAGAGGCTCCGACGTGCTTCTGCTCTTGAGCAGGGATGGGGTCTCCAGGGACAGGCTTGGCTGCCTTCCCTGGCTCGTCTCCACTTCATGAGCGGTTGTCTGAGTACGCTGCCAGCCCCACGGACTCCGTGTCAAGCCATCGGTCTTTTGCTCCAGCGGGATCTGTGGTGGCAGCAGATCTTTCCTCTCCTTTCTCACCTGGTCCCTTTGAGGATCTTGCCCACAGAAGACCCAGGGGCGGCGCAGCAGCAGGATTCCTGGGCTGCTTGGGCTTCCCTTGGCCATGCCTGGTCCCTCAGGACCCTGCTGCTGGCCCTGGCCACACACTCCGGGGAAGAGCCATGCCCCTGGACCGGCACAGCGCAGTGCCATGCGAGGGGTTTGGGTGGAGAAGAGCTGCCCACCAGGCACTGGTGCAGCCAGGGGCTGGAGAGGTGCACGTGGTCCTTGCGGACAAAGAGTAAGTGCTGTGGAGAGGTGGCACCGTCCCAAAGGGCCTTTTGAGGAACCAGGGTGCAGCCAGAGTGCTGGAGTCACCCAGATCCGTTGTGCAATAGGATGGACGTGGGAATTTCTGTGAGCAATGCCTGGCCCAGCTGGCTGCATCCCTGTAGCTTTGGTTTGTTGTAAGGTTTGTCGCTTTGGTTTGTTGGGCTGGGCTCTGCAGCAGCACAGGTTAAGCCAATTTAACCCAGAGTGCTGAGCTAAAACCTTTTCTTACCTGATACCTGACCACGATACCTGCTTCCTGGTGCTCATCTGCCTCCGGCCGGCAGTGGGATTGCGTATGACCTGCGTGGATGGACGCTGGTGGCATTGTGCCGTGAGCCCTCTGCCACGTGTCCCGGGTTGCTCTGCTGGCCCAGCACAGCTGCAGCTGTGGGTTGTCCCACTGCACCGTGCAGCATCCAGGGAGCACGTGGGGCCCCATGGGGGCCTCGGGATCAGGGGGGCCCAGTGAAAGCCAGTGCTCTCCTCCAGCGCATGCCCACGCTGCACACGCGTGGATGTAAAGCTGTGTGCGTGGGACGCGTGCCCTGCTGCGAGGTGTATGCGCGGGTGGCAGTGGCAGGGGAAGAGCCACCCGTTGTCAGTCTGTCCCCTCATCCATCCTGCGGATGAGCTGCTGCCTGCCTGCCTGGCAGACAGCGCTGGGAGGGCTGCTGCTGCCTGCCAGGGACTGCTAAAGAGCAGCCACCATATTGATTGGCCCTGTCACCACTTGAGGGATGTGTTCTCGTGAGCAGCCTCCGGCGTTAGCAGTCTGCTCACATGGTGGCTGCATCAAGGTCTCCATCCCTGGCAGGTGCAGCAGGGACAGGGCTTGGGCTCATGGCCAGGCTCAGCAGCTCTCAGAAAGCCAGACCATGAGGATGGCTGAGGTAACCCCCAGCAGTGCAGGAGGGGAAAGGAGAAGACCAAGATGGTGTTGCGTCCAGGGATTTGGGAGATGAGGAAATGCTTGGTGAGCATGCCTGGTGAGCTCACCATGGGCACATGGTAGAGGTGTGGATCCTTCCAGCTCATGCTTTGTTCCTGCTGGATTTGATAGGCTTCAGTGAGATGAGGATGCAGGAGGCTGACTGGGGCTGGACAGTGATTTTTTTTTTTTTTTTTTCCACAGAAAGATTGGCTAATCTCAAAGCGATTAATATGAAAGGGGTGGCTTGAGCAAAAATACCTCTTTGGAAAAAACACAGGATTCAGGGGTCTCCAGATTTCTAAAGTGACCCCTTTGGATGCCACCAGATTGGAGAAGCTCGGAATCTCTTCGTTCAGAGCTGGTCTGTGCTTCAAGAGGTAAATGGTGATTTTTCTTCTGTTTGGGGGTGCAAAACTTGTTCACAGTCCTTCACGTGCTTGGGGGAACTGGGGTGCGTTTGCTGAGCCTGTGCTGTTTACAGATGTTATTTCTGCTTCTGGAAGGAAAAGCCAGTACATACGAGAAGAGTTGTGATGTGCTGCACCAGCCTGTCTATATGGCATCAGGCTCTGCACCAGCCTGTCCAAACTCTGCTTGCTCATGTTAGTGGGTTGTTTATTTATCTCTTGAATGGGAAAAGAAGATATATGTAGTTTTCTTTTTCATTTGCCCCCTCATTAACATAATGCTGAGCCGGAGAGCAGATCTGAGTGGTGCTGTCAGACTTCATTACAGGGATCCAGCCCAAAGAGACACGTAGCTCTGGGAGCTTGCTGCAAGGCCATCCGTCAAGCCAGACCCAACTGTCCCTGTGCAGAGAAAATGTCAAACCCCCAGCAGAGAGAGGCGAGCACGTGATTCCCTCTGCCCAGCACAGCCCGAGCTACTCTTGCCATTAATCCTTCTGGAGATCGGGGCTCCTTTCTTGGGTAGCATTAGAGAGATCTTTGTTTTCTACTTACATACCTGCATTCGTGGTGAAGTCACACAGTTTCTGCCTCTCAAGCTGCCCCAGTGGACCCTTGGTTATTCACCACCAGACACCAAGGCTGATGCCAGACCCAAATGGATGATAAAGCTTTTCATGAACACTATGAAACTATGTTTGTGTCTCCGAGAAATCCTTTGAGCAAGATATTGAAGGGATGCTCTCTGCAGATTGCGCGTGTTGGTTTGAGGGTCCCCTTGGAGCTGATGGTAAATCCTCACCGGCCTGAAGAAATTCAGACTAGTTCTCCCTTCCCCACAGGGTACAGATCCGTACCCCCTGCAAACAGCTCATGATCTGGCCTTCTCCCTCCATACCCATCCTGCAAAACCATCCTTTCTGCCCTGCCCTGGGCAACAGTCCACAGCAGAGGAGGTCAGCTGAGCTGGTTCTGGGAAAGACCTCCAGAAGGAAGACTGCAGCTGTAGACACGCAGAACAAGGACACAAAGAAACACAAATGAAGAAATGGGCCCATGATCTGCGAGGGAGGAAGTAAGCTAAATCCTGACAGGATACATCGTCCTGTAATCAACGTTTCCTCCCAAAGTGTGTTAAAGCCAGTTTGTTATCACTAGTGCTGGAGATAGGATCACTGACTGATGTCCCGTGTCCCTGCTGCTATGAACAAGTCATCCCGGCCAGACCACCATCCACTCATGTGGATGCTAGGGGTGAGTGGGCGAGGACATCTTGGAAATAACATTAAATAAAATCCCATTCCCATCCATGCAGTCTCCCACTGAGGTTTTTATGTCAATTTTCTGCATTTTGAGCTTATCAACAGGATCTTTTCTGGTTAGAAGAAGTATGTTTAAACAGAGGATTCTCAAGATCACTTCCTGGTGAGCGGGATGTTGTGGCCATTGCACTGGTCCCTGGACTGACACCGTGTCCCTGCCTGGGACGCACAGTCTCTGCTCCCTGCTCCAGCCCACTTCTTGACTCTGTGTGATCCCATGGGGAGACGATCCTGTCTTTCTCATGAGCTTGCCAGATCACTGAGAAAATGTTCTGAAAAGGGACTCCCATGACACACGAGGCTCTCTGGGCTCAGTGAAGGGTGATATCTGGGGAACTGAGAGCCCGACTGGTGGAAGCCTGTCCATTCTTGCAACCCCCATGTGCAAGGGCTGAGCTGGAAACCTCCCCAGGCTCAGGCTTGCAATGCCAGGACTGCTTGGCATGTGGGTGCCTCTTACTTAGGTCATTAAAGCAGAAAATGGTGATGTTTAAAACCTTTCTTCCTAAGAGGAATTTGCAAACACAATGGAAAACTAACGATGGTGGCTGTGCCTTGCTGAGTCCGGGCTCTCCCCTTCCCTGCCATCTTCTCTGCTCTCCAATTAATGCCCCGGCTGGACGGCCAGGCCAGGGCACATTTGCCAAGACAAGAGGCAGCAGGGCAGGAGTGGATCAGACGAGGCACCAGCTGCTCCTCTCATTGCATGGAGCAGATGAAAGGAGCAGTCCTCGGTGTATTTGATATGGGAACAGAGCCCCCTGCACTGCCTCCTCCTCTCCTGTTGCAGCTGGCGTCTTGGGAGCTGAGCATTACAGTGGCAGTAATAAGGAGTGTGGCATCGACTGGTACTGATTTCCAGTGGTTTTGGTGCCCAGAGTGAGCAACGGAGATGTTGGGAATTGGGGATAGGATGCTGCTGCCGTTGCCCCAGGTGCACACCTGCTGGCACTGCTGGTGCCTGCAGAGGGACAGGGAGCTGCCACGGGAAAAGCAAAGCAATTGGAGCCTACAGCATCCCAGCCTCTGGCATCATCTTAGGGAGAAGGTGATTAACAGCTCAGAGCTGCAAGAAATTTGTTTCTGGCATGGCTTTCTGGCCATCCTACTGCTTTCCCATCCAGGCTGCTGGCAGCCAGAGTGACAGGGTCTGAGGGGCGAATGAAAGGGGATGAGGTGAGACACTGAAAATCAGGATTTGAACCTCCAGCTCAGGCAGTGCCTTACAGAAGGTGACCAGGATGTGACACCACCAGTTGCAGACCAGCCGGCCACCAGCTTGCCAAAAGCAATAGTGGTGAGACGTGCCCAGTGATCCCTGGGCACCGCCTCTCCTTCCAAGTCGGAGGCTGCAGACCCTCAGCAAACTGCAGTTGCTGCTTCAAGCCTTCCTTCCAGAGGATTATGTGTTGCACGGCAGAAACACATGCCCATAACCCTGGCACTGGCTTCCCTGCTTGCTGCTCTTGCCTGGCAAATCGGGGTGCTGGGCTAGATGCAGCACAGTCTGCGTGGCCCCCAGAGGGTCCCCATCCCATCCAGAGGCTATGGTGTTGGACGTGAAATGCAGCCAAACACCAAGAATTAACCAAGGTGGTGTAGAAAAATCTCCTCACTATCAACCCTGACGGTGTAGTTGTTCCATTTGGTCTGTGCCTCTCCGTGCCCCTTTGTCAGAAATCCAGGGCAAATCCTCAGTAAAGAACTAACAATTCGGAAGACACTTTCAGCCCTGGACTCTAGCACCTTTTCTAACAAAACCTGCAGAAAAGCCTGGGCTCAGCAAGTGCTATGTGTGCTTGTGATGGCAGGAGCTCATCTCTCTCTGTGCTGCTGCAATCTGCATTAGCCCAGGAACATGTCACAGGGCACATGCTGTGGGGCAAGTTCTGCCCTATCTTCTCCTGCAGTTCAGGGGGGAATTGTCCATGCTTCCCACCTCTGACCGGCTCCCAACCCATCTCAGAGCAGTGTGAAATCTGCAGCCGATACCTCTTGGCTTGAAGACATTGTCTGTAAAGACGCAGGAGTGTAACTAGTGCCACTCAAAATCCCATCACATCAGCTCGGTAATGAAAGAAACGGCTCTATCCTTTGGATAGCAGCTGCTATCCCAAGGTTTCGGGATGACAGGGAAACCTCTGCTTAGAGATTCAAGGCAGGAAGAGGAAACTGGATGCCTTGGGCTAGTGGGACTGGGGAAAAAGCCCTCTGCCTCCTCAGCAGGCAGCAATGCTGCGCTCAGCATCTCAGGAGAGGGGAGAGTGGTATGGTGCAAACCCTGGCAGAAGAGAGTAGGGTTGATACCCATCCCAAGGGCCATTATTTGTGGGCAAATGCCTGCGTTGGACTGAACTGGAGCTGAATGTCACCCTAATTTTGTCTCAGTTGAGAAATACTCACTAATGGGAGATGTTACAGCTGTTCTTGGGGCCACTGTCAACCACCCCACTGCGTCCAGTCATTGGTTTCCAGTGTCTTGGTGTGCTTCCATTAGTCCCACCATGCTTTTTGGCCCGTGAGGACCTTGGAGGCCATAAATGTTCATCTCCGACAGGCACCTTTGAGATGCAAGGCACGTGGGGTTCAGGTTAGGAGAAGCCACTACTGGGACTGACCTTCATTTTCAGACCAGTGCCAAATGATCAGAGGTGGTCTGTCCTGGACTCCCATTGGTGCTGCTGCAGCTTCCCAGGGATGGTCTGGGGGTCTCCAGAGCCCTTCCTTGGGGCTCAGCTACCTCTGGGGCAGTGGGCTGCTGACTCCAGTCTGTCTGGAAGCTGCTGGAGGAAAGCACAGTGTGGAAAAAGCCAGCATTCAGCGGACAGGATGTGCTTTCGTGGGACTGGTCCTGGCTCTGCATCTTCCCCAGAGGGCCGTGATGAGCTGCACGTCCTGCACATCGCGTCAGCTCTGCGACCCACTGGTCCCTGGATCAGGACTGCAGAGGGCCCCTGTCCCCTTGCCACCAAGCTGGCTCTGCTAACGAGGCAGCTCTTCATTTGCATGGGCTTGTGATATTGTGGCCGGGAGGTTGGCTACGAGGGCAGGAATGCGGGTACAGCACTGACCTGTCTTTGCCGTCTTCTCTCCCATCCCCCTTAATGGGGAGCTTGGAAATGACTTGTTCATTTATCCTAATGCAATAAGAGCCCGGTCTGAGTGCCGTCTTTGTGCAGGAGCAAACTGTCTCTGCTCCCTGGAAAGGCAGTATTATGCTGCCTCTCGCACTCCAATATGCTAATACGCCAACTCCCTGCAATTTCATTTTCAACAGGGACTAATTTAAAAGAAATGACCAGCCTGCCAGTGGACTTCAAAGATATCTTTTGATGAGTTTTAGCAGCTTCAGCAAAACTCTAATTTGAATTTCAGTGGCTGCCGTGTGATTTTCTCGGTGACAGTTAAGAGAGATGATAGCGCCAGCTCCATCTGTCATTGGAGCCTCTTCTCTTCCCTCTTTTCACTGATTTGTTACAGAGGGGGGAAAGGAGAGAGGGGAAAAGTTGAAAGAGAGGATGGCTAAATTCTGGCGCCCTTGTGCAGAGGCGTGCAAAGGGGAAACGTGGAGGTGGGAGGTGGGAGGAGGTGATGGGGGGGCTGCCTGGCAGCGTCTCTGCCAGCACAGGCAGCACGCTCCGCAGCTCCGAGGGTTTTGACAAAACGGTGTAATGGCTCAGGCAGTCCGGGTTAAACTGATAATGACACAGAAAATGCTTTCCTGGGGAAATTAGGAAGCATTTTCTGTCCGAATTGGCTGCCCAAGCCGGCAGCCCAGGGAAGATGAGCTCTTGCAGAGGGGGAAAATGGCAGGCGGGTTTTGGGCTCTGCCGACAACTGCCTCCCTGCAAACGTGCGCCCCGTGTGCTGCATCTGCTTCGTGGTTTGGTGCGTTTCTTCGGGGTCACAGCAGTAGACGGGTGGCTCCAGCGGCTGGAGGCTGCAAACGGCAGCGTGGCCAGGATTGGGACCTGTCGCGCCGCCCCGGTGCTGGTGAAGGACAGGGGACAGAGCGCCACCGGGCAGTGGGGCCGATGTGGGGACTGTCTCCGTCTCACGTTGGTCCTCCACCCCACCACCACGTGCAGCACCCTCTACAAAGGCGGAGGAGCCTCCCAGGAGGGTGCAGCGCAGCTCCCGCTCCCTGTCTCATGTCTGGAGCTGCCCCTGTTATGGTTGTCACCCGTGATTTCATGCTCCCTCTTACATCTTTAGTTTCCCTTGTCAGAGACAGCTTCATCGCTGGCTCCCCTGCGCCTTGGGGAGTCCTCTCACGCTGAGCTGGCAGCTTTGGGGGCAGAGGCACAGCAGCCTTTTGTTCACCGAGACCCGGATTTACATCCTCCGTCTGATGCCCGTGGACAGAGCCGTGGCCGGGTGCGCTTAAACGCCAGTCCCAGTATCCGAGCTCGCCCTCCGCTCCCTGGGAAGCTCTGGCCCGGATGACAGGAGCCACTCAGGGCTGCTCCGGCTGGCTGGGGCATCCAGGAGGCATGGGAGCAGCTGTCAATCCCACCATAAGCCCCAGGCAAGCTGATCAGGACCTGTTCAGCTCATGTAAAATCTGGGATTAGAGACTGGTTCGAGTGCCCCATGTTCCCGATTACAGCTGCTCCCAGAGACCTAGGCCAGGAGTCACGCTGGCAAAGCCTTGTTTCACGTGTGCTCTCTGGTACCCTGCATTGCTAGCTTGTCCCTGGGAATGGGATGCTCCCAGTTCAGGTTTCTTAGCGGTGGGCATCCTATCAGTGTTCCACCCCACACTGATTCCAGGCTGTGCTCCTGCCCTGGCAGAAGACAAGAAGGAAAATTTTCCTTCTCAGGGCAAAACTGAAGAATGAAAGCACGGGATTAAGGATCCCCTGTAGAGCCAGGTCAGGTAAGGAAAGGGCCACCACCAGCTGACCAAGCAGAGAGAAAGTGCCAGCCTTGAGGACAGCCCAGGGAGATGCTGCTCTGCCTCAAAGCTTGCTGGGCTCAGGCAGCCTTTCTGAAGAGCAGACCTTACACTGCGGACCATTATGGCACTTCACAGGTGATTAACGAGCCTAATGCTTGCCCCACTTCTCCACATGGTGGAACAACCTAGTGGGCTGATGCTGTTTGTCCCCACCAGTCCCCCTCTGCCCAAGCCTACAAGCATCGTGGGCAAATATCATAGCACAGAGAAGGAAAGTACGTGCCCCATGCACATGCACCCATCCTGGCAAAGCACTGCCTGTGCGCCGTGGAGCTGTGCACTCCTGTTTCTCTGGGAGCCCAGCACTGCAGGGTCAGTGCCAGGAGGTGCTTGTATGGGGCATGTTGTGCTGCCAGAGCGGGCAACGGGACCCCGAGAGCTGGAGGTGACACCTCTCTCTCTGGGGCTTGGATGCAGAAGGTGCTGGGGATGTGGTGAGTACCATCCTTGGCTGGGATCAGCGGCATGGATGCCCTGCCAGCTTTGCAGGAGTCTTTCAACCAGATGGGAAGATGACATGGCAAAGAGCAAGACAGGAGTGGCGAGGAAGTCCTGAAAAAAAAAAAAAAGGACAAGGGGAGCAGGCGGGTGAGAGTGTCCTGGAAGGCAGCTGCAAGGCAAAGGAAGGGTCGCACCCTCTGGCTGCTGAGCCCGGGAGCTCTCAGGGCCAAGGTTGCCAGCAGAGGTGGTAGAGGCAACTGCCCTGCCTTGGGTTTCCAGGCATGCCCCTCTTTTCAGGTTAGCAGAGCAAATCCTACCTCTCATGATGGCTAATGGACACAGCGCTCACCCATCCCACCCTTCAGCTGGTACCCCAGGAGTCTGCGTGGGCTGGCGACCCCCTGCAAAGCATCCCTGCTGCTTTCATTGTCCCCGGCAGCAAAAAGGCAGGGCCAGTTGCCGCCTAAGCCCATCTGACGGTGCCGCCAAGGCTCTGCAAAGGGAGACCGCAGCTCCCGGAGTCAGCCCGCCCTTCTGAGATCCACTGTGAAATCAGTCCGACATTAGGCACTTCCTAATAAAGCTGTCACAGACACCCCCATTATCTCTCGGCTCAGCCCCCTGCCCTCTGTTTAACCAGATAATCTGCTTTTTAAAAATACATTTTCCTCTGGCTCAGTGGAAGCTCAGGTCTGTCCCAGTTCCTTGTCACCAAGGCGCACTGAGGAATTATCAGCACGCAGGCCTTTTTTTATTTTTCTTTGTCATTGTGTGATACTGAAAAGTCTATTTTGTGGCTAATTATGCTGGCATCTGTGTGCCTCCCTCGGTGTGCATTTGAGTTTGTCCCCGCTGCAGTGGAACAGCCTGCGCGGGGAGGCATCTCTTCCCATTAGACATGCAGGCATCAGACCTGAAGTTTGCCCCAACCCTGTGCACAATGCTGATGTTCAGGGTCCTTATCCGTCCTTTTGTCCTCCACCCTGGGAAATTCCTATTCTCTACCGTAGCCTGGGGAACGAGGGGGTTTTCTCTCCAGCAGCAAGGTCTGCCACCAGATGGTGGCTATGGGATGTGTCAGGATTTGAGAAGGGTCCTGGGATCAATCTGCAAATGTTGACCATGGCACTATGGTCATCTCTTTCTTTCCTCCAGCCTGGGCATGTCCCCCTCTGCCCCTGAGAGGAGCCAGTGCCTGAGTGGCCCTGAGTCTGCAGACAGAACCAGTGTGGCCCCACACCACCAGCCCTGAGCTGGGTGGCCAAGTGGGGCGATGCTACCGCAGATGTTACTGCCCCTTACACTCACCCCAAGAACCACGGCGTGAATCTGCTCACCTTCTCCATGGTGCCCAGCCTAGAAACTTGCCCATGATGCTCGTAGGCTTGGGCAGAGGGGGACTGGTGGGGACAAACAGCATCAGCCCACTAGGTTGTTCCACCATGTGGAGAAGTGGGGCAAGCATTAGGCTCGTTAATCACCTGTGAAGTGCCATAATGGTCCGCAGTGTAAGGTCTGCTCTTCAGAAAGGCTGCCTGAGCCCAGCAAGCTTTGAGGCAGAGCAGCATCTCCCTGGGCTGTCCTCAAGGCTGGCACTTTCTCTCTGCTTGGTCAGCTGGTGGTGGCCCTTTCCTTACCTGACCTGGCTCTCTGGGGGAGCGTTAATCCCGTGCTTTCATTCCGTAGTTCTGCTGAGAGCGGGGGGTGGGGGCGCACAGGAGGGAGTCACTGTGAGCCCCACCATTTCCAGGCTCTGCTGGTGGTGCTGGTCAGGCTTGGTGTGACACACGGTCAGGCCCTGGAGACCACACTCAATAATCGTTTTGGCCATCAACTGGAAGACCCCAATGACCAGCTGCAGTTGGCAATGCTTTGGTTAGTCACAGGGGAAACACGGTGTGAAGCTTTGCACCGTGCTCTGGCGGTCACGTGAAAAAGGTGACATACCAGCCTGAGAAGAGGCTGATCTACATTCCAGGACTGAGCTACCAGCTCATGGGAGGATGATGTATCTAATCCCACTAACCTTGCTGAGACAGAGCACCCGTAATGCCTACAGACCTCGCTCGCAGAGCTGGAGGTAGCTCTGGATGTAATTACCCAAGTTCACACCAACGCGTCTGGGGTTAAATTACCTCTTTGGAGAACTACTGGATTAACGCTGAGGATCCCTGTCAGATAAGAAGTGTGACATTGTTTTGCAGAATGAAAAAGAGCCTTCTCAGGTATGTGCCAGCCTGAGTGTTTGTTCAGCTCTGCGAGCAGCTGACTGTGCAAGTGGTGGGGTTGGCTGTGGCTGGGGAAGGCTGCCCGCTGTGTCGCAGCCCGGGGAGATGCTGCCCTGCGGTGGAGACGCATCCCAGTGCCGCTCCACTGAGAGCAAGGAGGGGCTGATCCATGAAGCGTGAGCCTGGCCTGGAGACAGTGCTGTAGCATGATGCTGGCGGTTCTCTGATGGGTGAGGCATGACCCACAGGTGGAAATGCCCCTGAGCCTTGATATCCAGCAATAAATTGGTGGGGAACCACAGAGACACGTGGTGCATCTTCTTATGCTGACATGAGAGGATGAAAAGAAGGAAATTAAAGAGGGCAATGCAACAGCTGAGAGAGGATCATCTGAAGGTGGGAACATGACTCTCACAATGTTTCTGATGCCCCTGCATCGACACAAGGCCTGGGAACTTCAGCAATGAGCTCTCACCGGGGGATGGTATTGCCACTAAAAGGGAGGAAATGAGTTTTTCCACATGCATTAAGACAAGACACGCCAGCATGAAGGAAGATGTTAACACATGCCCAGAAATGCATGGGGAACCGCTGTGTCCTGGTGTCTCATCACAGAGAATACAGCTGAAAGTGAAATCATGAAAATGATAATGGGTGGAGAACGATTTCCACATGAGAAGAGAGAAGAAAGGAGCTATTTAGTTTGAGAGGGGACGAATGAGAGAGAACACGGTGAGATGGAGATAATAATGAATGGGACAGGGAAGACACATCCACCAGTCACCCTCGACAAAGCAAGAGGCGCTTGGGGAACTGAAAGGGGCCTTCTTGCGAATGGATGCAAGAAGGTGTTTTCTGGCAGAGGTCAAGTGATCTGCCCATGTGACCCAGGGCAGCAGGAAGCAGAGGGCAAAGTACCAGCTTATTTCTGCTAGATCTGCCTGCATCTGCCTCTGTGTCCCCCCACCTTCCTACCAGCATTGAGCAAGGCAGGATCTCTGATGGACTCCATTTGCTCCCTGAAATGGCAGTGATCCCCAGCAGCTTGTCAGCGTGGTGTTTCCCTCTAGTGTCATGCCGAGCAGGATTCGGCTGCAGCTGCTCATGGGCACAAAGGCCGTGGTGATGGCTGCGGGGCTCTAACACTTTGCAGATGAGTTGGCCAGGTGTGAAACACCTGGATTCCCTCTGACGACAGTTCTCAGTCAGTGGGGGGCATCAAACGCCTTCTGAAATGACCGAGTGCCCAAGAAACGGTGGACACAGCCACAGGGATTGGAGTGCCAGCGCCCCAGCTGCACATTTCCACCTCACCATGATGCACCCCAAGGCCGCGAATGCAGGTTGGGGTGAATTCAAAGGCAGTCCCCTGCTGAGTCCTGGCCACTCAGTGCACGTGTGATTGGGGAAGGGGCTCTGGAAGTTGGAAAATACTGCCTGAGATGCTGTTGGGTACTTCAAATTAAAGGTGGTGTGTGACGGGGAGCTGACTGCGGGGGAGCTGCACTGCACAGAGGAGGGCGTGATGTGGCCATCGATATCCATGGATATCCTACCCCGTAGGATGTAGGAGCAGTCAGAAGGGATTTACCCACCCAGAGTAAGCAGGGAAGGAAAACTGTCTTTTTGCATGTCCCTTCTGTCACCTTTCCCCAGTGTCAGAAAGCAACGTGGCTCCTGGGGCTTCATGGTGAGATGGGGGAGTCGCTCTGTCCTGTTCCCGTGGAGAGGGCAGCTGCCAGGGGTCTGAGCCCTCTCCCCGGGGTGCTGCTCTGCCGGGCACGCTGGGCACACTGGAAGGTGGTATCAAACTGCTGGAGGAGCCAATTCACAGCCCCCTACCCCTGAACTGGCCGGTGACAGCGGCAATAGCAATGGGTGGTGACGTTGTGGATGGTGCCACGGTGTGTGTGCCATGCGCGCTGCTCCCACAGAGCTTTTGGGGCTTTTTCTTTTTTTTTTTTTTCTTTTTCCTGGGGCTGCTGACGTGGCACTCCAAAAGTCTCTGCCGCCATGGGGAGGTGCTTTGCGTGGCATTTCCATCCCTATTCATGTCCACTGCTGAGGACCACCTGCATCCCAGCTCTGCTGGCCCAGTTTGAGCTGGACAGAGCAGGTGGGGACAGAAAGGACCTGAGGGCTGCTCATCCTCACTTGCATCCCCACAGCATCCCCTAAGGATTTCCTAGCCGTGCTCTGCTAAACAACATCGCTTTCTTTTCTCACCTCCCTGCAAAGCGTCTCCCCTGCCCCATGGCCTGGCTGGGGCATGGGCAGTGGGGCCGGGTGGCTGGGGACAGCCACAGGGACAGGTCCTCACCAGCAGCACTGAGGAGTGGTGCTCCCAGGGAGCTTGGGGTGAGCTGTGGGGAAGCCCCACTGGCGGCTCCTGCCTTCAAAGCTGCATCTCCCCAGGATGAGGCAAGGTGGAGCAGAGTTCAGCTTTTCTGCCGGGTCTGAAAACAGTGCTTTTAAATTAACACCCGAGACCAATCCAGAATAATATTGGCACTTCTTTTTCTCTTCTTTTTTTTTTTTCTTCCTTCCCCCTCTCCCCACCCCACCCCTTCCCCAACATTTCCCACAAATCAAAAAGTCAGAAAGAAATTGGTTTTGGCATGAAGTGAGTGATTTTGGGCCTTCAGCATCATTTAAGGCTCAGGAGCCACAGGAAAAAAGGATACATGAGCTGGGAGCTGAGTTTTAAAGGCTACGGACTTTGCAGGTGCCTTGCCGGAGCGAAGGAGACCACACACCCAGAAAGTTTCATGCAGCAGGCAGTGCGAGGGGATGCGTTGCCTTTGGGTGCCAGCCACAACCTGCTGCACGTCATCTCTTTAACCAAGGAGCTCTGCACCAGTGCTCCTCTCTGCTGACTCCCAAGTGCTCTTCTGGATCCACCAACATGCTGGGGCTTGGCCAGCGTGCGGCTCAGAGGGCTCTTGCCAGCCCCTCACACGTATTGATCCCGAGGGCAGGGCTCTGCCGTCCGGCTCGTCCCTGTGCTTTCCAGGCAGAAGCGCCTCCACTTCCCAACACTGACGGGGTAATTGCAATATTGTCATGACATGCAGAAGATCAAAGGCTGGGTGCAGGGGAGGTGGCAGTGGTGGTAAGAATGACATGCAGTTTGCATTTAGAAAGCACTTAAGAAGCAATTATCCAGTGCTGGGAGCCCTGGCCAGAGAGTGTGGCTCATGTATTTTAATGCATATTTCAAAGAGATGAAGACTGGTGCCCAGCGGGAGGCCTGGCAGTCGTGGAGCAGCTGTATGCAGCTTGCTCCTGGCCAGGCTGCACTGCAGTGGCCGCACGCAAAGCTCGCCTTCATCCCCTGCCCCTCGCTGCTCTGCTGCACGGAGCCCTCACTCCCTCTCCCTGCAGCGCATCCCGCCGGCGGGTAGAGGAGGGCTGGGGAGGAGAAGGGAGTCTTGACATTTTCCCTGGGCGTCGCTGCTCTGGGGTGGCTCCTTGTTGCTGGAGAGGGAGGGAGGTGCTGTTTTGGGTGGGATGCCAGGCTCTGTTCTGGTTTGCAGCTTTGCTACTCCGGCACGGAAGCTCAGGACCACCCTGGAATGCTTGCGCCAGCCACTGACCACGTCGGGGATGGGTCTACCTCAGCCTCTCCTGTTTACAACTCCCGAAGCAGCTGTGCATCCCTCTGCGATGAAGATTGGTGCCTCCAGTGCACCCCCCAACGCAGTGCGCAAACCCTGCCGGGGGCTTCCCTGAACCAGCCAGACCCACCCCCGTCTCCCCAGCTCCTCAGCGCTGCATCACTGGGCTGCGGGAGGGCAGCGCTCCTGCTGGGTCCCTTTCTGCTTAGCAATGGGCATCGCTAATGGAAAAGCCTCCGTAGGGAAAGAGACCACCTAGGAGAGGCAGCCTGGTCCTTGTTTTCTAATTAGAAGCAAGCTTAGACAGCCTAAATGGGTTAACCAATAATGAATAAATTATTGCTTGTAATTATCATTTTCACTGCTGGCTGGAGCAGCGAAGAGCACAAGGGATAACCCCCTAACCTGAGCTGGAGTCCTGTCATGAAGACCCTGCAGCTCCTGGGTTGCCCCAGGCTGGGCAGTCAGCAACGCCCTGGGGAAAACCCCTCAGTGGGCTGATGTTGAGCTGGACCTTCATCATCTGTGCGCAAGGAGGCGAAGGACAGCGAGAGGGCAAGCGAGTGCAGCTGGCACCACACCACGGATGGGGTTGGGAGCATCCCCGGTGCCTGGGCACCCCTGTGCGAAGTGCCTCATCCTCTGCGGGACCAGAGGAAACTTGTCTTTCAGTGAGTGCAAGCGCGTCCAGAGGGGGCTGCCGGCGTCACCCCCAGCCAGTGCCATGCCTTGATGGGCTGCTGACAGCCCCGGGCAGGCAGTCCCCAGCCACGGGGCCAGCAAGGGCAGGCTCGCAGCCCCAGCACGATGCTGGCGCACACCCCAGGAGGTCTGTCCCCCGCATCCAGACCAGCGCCTGTCCGTCAGCCCGTCCCCAGGGGGCTTCACTGCCCCGACCTGCCAGAGCCTGCTGCCTTTGACAAGTCTCTCCAGCGGAGGTCTGACAGCCTGTTTCAGGGGAAGGGGATGCGGGGGGGGCCACAGCATCTCAGTGCCGTGCTTGAAACACTTGTCCACACGCCACTTGTGCCCCTAAACCCCTACCTTGCTGCACCTGTGGGGGTGCAGAACTGAGCTCAGCACCCATGGCATGACTTGGTTGACCCTGAGCAAACCCTCCCTGAGTCCAGCCCGCCTGGTGTGCTGCTTTCTCTTCCCTACATGACCTCCTCTACTCACCAGGGACCTCAACAGGGGTTCTGGAAACACTGCTCTGAGCTGTGGGGGTGCTGCTCTGTCTTCCTGGGGGCTCAGAAAAGCTGGAGAGGTGTCTCCAAGGAGCCCCAGCAGCCCCTGTCCTTGTTCCCCTCTGTTGGAGTGGGGAATGTCTTTGTGGGAAGGTCAACAGATTTGTGCCAAAGTGGGACAGGCTGAAGGTAATCCCAGAGCTACAGGGATATTCGTACTGATTCCAAACCACAATTCTGACTTCAGTCAAAAGCTGTTTGTTTTCTGTTGCTGTCCCCACACACAGTAACACCCATTGCAGTGCCTTCATGCTGCCCAGGATGATCATGGGGGAGGGATGCTGGCATCAGCTCTGCTAGATGGAAGGAGATGTGATCAGTGGATCCATCAGGCCCATGCAGATTGCTTCTGACCCAGTCCTTGACTTCACCCATTGATTTCTGATCCTTTTCCTTGATGATGTGTACATCTTATCCACATTCCCTAAATGATTTAGACAGCAGAAATGTTCCTGCTTAGGTTTAGAACCTATCTCCTCAAGCACGGCCGTTTAAGAGGTTGTCCCCTGCATGGGAGACCCTCGTGCAATTCCCTTGTGCCAGGCTGGAGCCCAGCCTTTAGGACATCTGCCACCCCTGGATGTGGGTTGTCCTCAGCTCCTCTATTCCGATGCATGTGAAGTACTTGCAATGTCTTTGGGAGCGTATAAGATGATTTTCCAACCCCTTGGGTCAGACCTTGCCCAAAGGACATTGCATTTCATGTGCATGTGGAAGAACTGGAGAGACAGTAGCCCAGCCAGGACATCTGCCTGCTTGGGCTTTAAGGCAAGGTAAGACTTGGGGTGTAAACCTGCAGGCAAAGGAGAGACCAGGATCCAGGTCTCCATCTGCTGCGCAAAGGCACTTCCGACCTATCTGTCCTGTTCCTTCGTCTTTGGTGCACTTAGATCTTCAATCACATTATTTAATAGCCTCTGGAGCAGCAGCATTTTCTTCTGGGTACAGGAGAAAAATGGTCTGGAAATCCTTGACCTTGGTCATGTCATAGATGCTCTGCTGTGACTGACTTAGCTTCCCAAATAAACAGGGTGATACACTTTTCACTGTGTTGGTCAGAGCCTATTACACTTCACTTCAAAGCGCCTCAGCCATGTAGGCAACATCTTTAGTGTGATTTTGGCCCCACAAAACCAGACTGGTTGGTGCAACCCACCTTCCCAGTCCAAGGGACCTGATACAATGCTGCGGCAGACTGGAGTCTTCTGGGGCTTGGGAAAAACTGAGGAGCCAAAATTTCCACTCTCTCTAAGGTTGGGGCGCACCTCTCGGGTATGGTCCCAGCTCCAGAGGCATCTTCTGAGTTTCATCTCCATGCCTGACCTCTCAGGGACCTCACCAGACAAAATCTGTCTCTCCAAGCCCTGCAGGAGGCTCTAGTCAGTGCCCTTACCTGTACTTGCTGACCAAGAGGTGCCCAGCCACGCACCCTGGGAGAAACACCTCCTGCCAAAGGTTGGGGCACAACTGGAGAGGCAAAGGTGGGGTTTTAATTCTCTGGGGAAGAGGGAGGTGTGGTTGTCCTGGTTTGGAGGTAAAACAGGACCAATTTTGTTCAGTAACTTTACTTTCTAACTAGGCCTCTTCTAACAGCTGAAATTAAGAGCATGTTGTGCAGAAAACTGTTCGTTCTCAGAGCGGTAAGACCCATGGTTACAGCTGATGCCGAGGCACGGGATGCAGAGAGGCCCTGGCTTATCCTTATTGCTGGAACAACCAAGGCCAGACAACTGTGTTATTTGCCCCGTTGGAGGGTGGGAAGCGGAAAAGCACAGAGGGGTCAAGGAGCAGACAGGACAGGGGACCCAAAACTGACCAAACAGAGTGTTCCATCCCGTCTGCATCATGCTCAGGATAAAAGCTGAGGGATCAAAGGGTCAGCACTCTTTCTGCAATGGCCGGCATCCGAGGAGAACTCTGTTTGTCTGCCTTTTATCCAGATCCGTGCTTTCCGGAATCCAGATCTGGAATTCCTGTCTGTCACTGAGTCCAGTCTGGGACTTCCCCAGTGCCTGCCGGTGATGTGATTGTCATCCTGGGAACTTGATATATTGAATAATGAACTTTTACATTACTTTCTTTTTATTATTTTATTATTAATATTTCATTAAAGTAGTTTAGTTCCTTCTAAACTCTTAAGTCTCTCTTTTTCTCTCTCTCTGCCTCCCTTTGAAGTGGAGCAGGAGGGAAGGAACATCTGTCGCTCTGCCCAATTGGGTCCATCTGGCCCAAGCCATGACAGTGGTGCTTCTGTCCCAGGCCACAGGTGGATTTGCTGGTCACTTGTGCTGCTGTACAGCAGGAGTGGTTCTCCTCTTGCCTCCAGCTCCTTGGTGCAGACTGGTCCATGGGAGGGTGCTAGAGCATGGTAAAGGAGCTTCAAGCAGCTTTTCTCATGGCCACTGCAATAGGTTGCAGTAAAAAGGGAGGTGTCAAGGCAGTAGCCCTATTTTTGACACTGGCTGGTTTTGAAGCATTTGATTTCTCTGGTAGCTTTCAGTTGACTGAGGCCGAGGAAGCTAATTACGGAAGTGTGGCACAGAAATCTGAGGCTCGCAGGAACACCATGGAAAAAAATGGAACATATAAAAGACATGGTTTAATCAGAGAGGATTGAAAGGAAACAAAATCTCAGAAGAGCTAGTGACTGATCTGCGGCTGGAGAACAGGCAACTGAGAGAGAGAGACAGAGGCAAAGAGAGAGGTCTGGTTGCAGAGCTAACTCCAGGTAGTGCAATTAGAATTTGCCAGGCAGCAGAAGTCACCCTGTCCAGAGTGACAACTTTGAAGGGTGAGTAGCGCGTAGCCTTCATAGACACGGTTGAAAACACTTGACACCACCAGAGTGACCCACGGCAGAGATGAGAGTAGATCTGAAGGCAGGAACGAAGCCAGCACAGCACCTGGATGCTTCATGTACTGTGATAAGCAGTGAAAGCGGAGCGCCCTGCCTGCTGGGGGGAGGCAGCAAATGCAGGAGTTTGCAAGCACCAGCAGATGTGCAGGAAGGATAAAGAAGGTGACCATGCTACTAGCTCAGATGATTTCTTCAAAGGAGCAAAGGACAGTGCTGCAGCAGAAGACAAATGGACTCTAAATCTCCAGGCCAAAGCAACTTGCTTTACTTTGAAAGCGTCTCTACAAAAGGAGCTGCCTCTGACAGTGATGAAGAGACTTCTCTGCTACATGTGGACATCACCTGCGCGTGCCACTGACCAGATAAGAACCTGTTTCTGCTAATGTCATCACCCAGTCAAGTGTCCCAAGACCCAAGTGCTCTGACTGGAACACCAAAGGAGTGGAAGATGTTAGGGGACATCCTCCTGCATGGCCAGATGAAAGGAACAAGGAGCATGGAATCTACCAGAAAGCTTTCAGTGACCAGACTGGGAAGAGAGACCCTCAGGGCATGGCATGGGAAGGGAAAGTGTAACTGGCAGCTGATCTGCCTTCAAAGGGAGCCCAGTGCCTAAATCCTCCCTTAGAGCACATTGAGACCCTGGGCACAGCGCTATGAAGGTGAATGACTCGCTTGTTGACAAGTATTTCTAAACATAGATTGGAAAGAAGGTGTAGTCCTAGGGGTGGTGCTTTGGTGGGCTGTGATGCCCAAGCAGGAGGCTGTGTCCTGCCTTGCAGGCATACCAAAGCCTTGAATGGTCTCTTGCAAATGCTGCATGTCCCATGGGACCTCAGACAATGCAACAGAGCCCATGTAGGGGCTGCCAGCAACGGGTAATGTCCACAAGATGGTGTACTGGAGAGGAGAACAACCCATGGGCAAGTTAGGGTGATTAAAACAGCTCGTCTTCTTGACCAACTGCTTGACCAACATGATCTCCTTTTATGACCAGGTGACCCGCCTGGTGGGTGAAGGAAAGGCTGCGGATATTGTCTGTTTGGACTTCAGTCTCCCACAGCATTCTGCTGGAGAAGCTGGCAGCCCACGGCATTGACAGGTGCACTCTTCACTGGGTTAAAAACTGGCTGGATGGCTGTGAGAGTTGTGGTGAATGGCATTAAATCCAGTTGGCATCAGGTCTCAAGCGCATTCCTCAGGGCTCAGTTTTGGAACCAGTTTTGTTTAATATCTTTATTGATGATCTGGATGAGGGGATGGAATGCACCCTCAGTAAGTTTGCAGATGACACCAAATTAAGCGGGAATGTTGATATGCCGGAGGGGAGGAAGGGTCTGCAGAGAGACATGGACAGGCTGGATCGATGGGCCGAGGCCAATGGGATGAGGTTTAACAAGAGCAAGTGCCGGGTCCTGCACTTGGGTCACAACAACCCCAGGCAGCGCTACAGGCTGGGGGAGGAGCGGCTGGAAACTGCCTGGGGGAAAAGGATCTGGGGGTGCTGGTGGCCAGTTGGCTGAACACGAGCCAGCGTGTGCCCAGGTGGCCAAGAAGGCCAATGGCATCTTGGCCTGTATCAAGAATGGTGTGACCAGCAGGAGCAGGGCAGTGATGGTGCCCCTGTACCCAGCACTGGTGAGGCCGCAGCTCGAGTGCTGTGTTCAGTTTTGGGCACCGCAATATCGGAGAGACAAGGAGGTGCTGGAGCGTGTCCAGAGAAGGGCAACGGAGCTGGTGAGGGGTCTGGAGAACAAGTCTTATGAGGAGCGGCTGAGGGAGTTGGGATTGTTCAGCCTGGAGAAAAGGAGACAGAGAGGAGACCTTATCACTCTTTACAGCTACCTGGAGGGTGTAGCAAGGTGGGGTCAATCTCTTCTACAAGGAACAAGCGACAGGACAAGAGGAAATGGCCTCAAGTTGTGCCAGGGGAGGTTTAGGTTGGATATTGGGGAAAACTTCTTTACCGAAAGGGTTCTCAAGCATTCGAACAGGCTGCCCAGGGAGGTGGTGGAACCACCATCCCTGGGGATATTTAAAAGCCGGGCAGACGTGGTGCTGAGGGACATGGTTGAAGGGTAGATTTGGCAGTGTTAGGTTTATGGTTGGACTTGGTGATCTTAAAGGTCTCTTCCATCCTAAGTGATTCTGTGATTCTGTCTTGGGGCTCTTTTTACTTTACCTTATGGAGAGACTGTTTCCAAAGACAGAATGGGAAAACCTGTATATATTTAAACATTAGTGCAGCTTGCAGTCAGCTAGAGCAAGAGGAAGATGACTGTTGGGTGGCTGTCCTGCCAATTCCTCTGCACTCATCTCAGGTCCTGTAATATCTGGCGTTTGATGAAGCTCCCTTCTGAAGCTGCTTGACTTCAATTTAGACCAAATTCCCCAAACGAGATGACAAATAAACATCCCCTATGCTGGGGGCTGGGTAAATCTCATGAGGTCTGAAAACATGGCATGGGGAAAAGTGGTGCTGGAATCTGACAATGTGACCTTTTGCTCCTGACCTGCCTGCTGATGCCATGATCTTCATGGGCAGGCAGCAGCATAAGACATTTTGGACAAGCCTTGGAAGACCATCCAGGGGCAAAGCTGAGATCTAAGCCCAGAGCTGTGAGATGACAAAGCAGCAGCGTGGCTCATTTAGCTGTAAAAAGGATGTGGGTTGGAAGCCAGAACCACCCGGTGATGCTGCCTGCTGCCAGCCTTGGCTTCTCTCAAGCACAGTGACTGTGTTGAAAGGCTCCTTGCTCTCCTGTGCGGCTTGGACTTGGTTGCACCAACTTTCGGGGGCAGCAAACAGCCCCCTGCTGACCCTGAGCACGTGAGGCTTCTCCTCTGCCTCCAGCTGCAGCGATGCCCCAGCTCCCAGCCCAAGACTGGGTTTTGCCTACATCTGATTCCCAGATCTGAGTCCTTGTGTTTGTGTGAAACACACAGCAAGTCCTCCCTGACCTTTCACCACCTACCCTTGAAACATAGATTATATTCCTGACAATTTCCAAGTGAATCTGTTAATTAGTTCCTGAGACCGTGATAATTCAATACACTCCCCTTACAAAATTTCAATTTGTTTGTTCATCTTCTGCTGACCCTTGAACTAATGAAGGGCTTTGCACTGACCCCTCACACCCTACAGGGAGTTAAATCTCAGTGAAGAGGTGGATATTTGAAGAAATTAGGCTGCAATCCCACAAGGTTATCCAAGGTAACCAAGTTATTTATAACTTTGTATAATAGCCAGGACTGGGTAGGCAGCTCCAGTTCTTCCTAAATAGTCCTACATCCAACATCCCACATGAAGGAACACGGCTCCTGGGCAGGAGGCAGGCTCCAAGCTGCATACACAGAGACCTATGCTGGGTAATAGATAGTCCCAGCTGGTGGCGTGGTTACTGGTACAACTGGACTTCATCAGAAAGAGCAAATACTAAGTCTGAAACTTCATCTGGGGATCCTGGGATGCGCATCCCAAACTGGAGGAGATCTTGGCTTGGGACTGTCCTTTGCTGTCGCCAGCCCCACCTTTGCACGCTGGTGGCCTCTTCCCAAATTCCTAAGGCCATAAAAGATAAAGGCAGAGCCTGGCTCCATGAATGCATAGCCCAGGCAGGTGGGATGCAGGTACCGCTGGGCAGGGAGCTGGTAGGCTGGCATCTCCTGCCCGATGGGTGCCCCTCTCGGCGCAGGGGCAACCCTGGCTGAGTTCTGAAGTGGCTGTGGGTGTTCCCATTTGTTTCGCTATTGTTCCCCGATCACTTGCCCCGTTTAAAATAGAGCTTTGTTTGGTTATTTTTGCAGCAGCAAAATTAATTTTGGAGAGCGCCTCATTGTAAGCTTTCAAAAGGATTACGACTGTGTCTGCCCAGCTCTATAATTAAGTCTCTTTGAGATTTCCACTTCCAGCAGAAACAAAGCTCTTGAAATAAAGCCGGCAGCTTAGGCAGCTATCAGTGCATTTTGTCAGCAGTGTGAAGGGTGCCTGAAGTGGGGCTGGAGGTCTTTTTTGTGGTCTGTCTTGTGGCTACGCCATCAGCACTGGGGGTTTGTGGCCAAGAGCTTTTGCTTGGGGTGGCAGAGGCTGGTGATGGTGGATGGTGTTAACTCTTGCCGTAATTTACTTTCAGTGCAGATGCCCGGACTCTGGAGGTGACTGGTGTGGATTGTTCTGCTTTGCTTTCCATCTCACCACCAGTGTCCAGACACAGGCCTGACTTTTGGTCTGGGAACCCCAAGAAGAAACAACCGTGGAAGTGTCCCCTTTGATCTTAGGAGGATTTATGTCCTGTAAGACAGCTAATGGGGTTTTTGGGTGCCTTGGCAGCACTTGGCTCTTTGCTACTGCAGAAGCCTGATGGTGCAGGCAGGGCAAAGACAAAGCTGGTAGCAGGAAGCAAATTGGTGACCGGTTGTGCAAACAGAGGAGATGGTGGTGGGTGGCAGGGATGGAGACCGAGGTGCCACTGCCATCTGGCAGACACAAAGCAGTTCATCTGTCCATGTGGGATAAAGCCCTGGAGACAGAAGGGAACAAGCCATGCACAAAAAAAGAAAGAGCAAGGACAGAGGGGAGCTAAGAAAAAGGTGCGGAATCAATTAGGAGGAAAGAAACACAAGCTGGGTTCAAGAAATGCAAGGGCTGCCTCAGAGCTGGATGGTGGTGGGGTTTGCTGCAGTGAAGTAGTGACCTGGGTTGCATGCTCAGCTGTCCTGCAGGGACCCTGTGTTTTCCCAAAGTCTACCTGCTTAGACCATGGAGCCATTCCCTCCGGCAATATCAGAGTTGCTGTGCTCTGGAGACCAGGATTAAATATATGTGATGCCGCCTGGGCTAGTGGTGGCCACTGTCTTATTAGTGCCAGGTAATTTGTGTTTGTTTGTACCAGCCTCTCCTGAGAGCACACCGAGGCTGCCTGCGTGTCCTTTTGTTTCCTGAACACGTCTACATGGGATGAGGAGGGGGCACTTCAGCCAGCCGGTCCACTGCTTTCCCGCGTGGACGCTGACTCTCACAATACCATGGGCAGCCTAGTGTTATTTTCAGATGCTTTCAAGCCCTGGCTCCTGGAGGCATATGGTTATAATAGCGAAGCCTTTGGCCCCAGTGACTGCGCAGAACAGCGCCACATGCATGCCAAGGTTAGGAACTGGAAGGCGAAGGAGAGATATTAAGAGCAGTGAGATATATTTGTTGCCCTCATGCCATTTCAGTGCCTGATTAATGGGTTTTGTTTCCTGATGTGTCTTTGAAGTGCTTGGTCTTGACTGCGTTGCATCTCTGCTTCTTCAGCCAGCAAAACATCATTGCTTGGGATGTCTGCAGAGAAATCCAGATGCTGTCACAGCCTTGCCTGGGTGTCAGAGCCGTGAGTGTGGGTTGGAGCTCCTGCAAGGGTTCAGCTGGCCCCAGCAGCACTGCCGCCAGGCTTCAGACCCTCTGCAGAGCAAACCAAAGCCCCTGCGGACCCTTTGTGACCCCCAGCCCTGCTGTGTGCTCATGCTCTGGTGCTATCTGCAATGATGGCTTTCCTCTAACGCTCCCCATAGCAATGTCCCCATTTGGGAAGGTGAGGGATAATCCCTGAAGTCATTACAACACTGGGTGCAGAGCGGGGCAGAGATGTTTCCCAGACCTCCCTTCAGACACAGACACATTTTTCTGCATGCTTGGAGGTGCCTAAGGATCACCAGGACATACTGCCATATCCATTTCAAAGGGGCAGCACATCCCTCACCGTCCCTCAGGATAAGGGCTGCACTATTGCTGGGCGTGCAGGCAATGCTTCCAGCCTGGGCCTGGGGGTATGGTGGTGATTTCACTTTGGCTAAACTTCTTCTGACTGCCCATCCCCTCTTCTTCGCAGGACCAGGTTGCCCTCTTAAATCACGAGCATTTATCTCCTTTAGGCAGCATGGATGTTGTGGGGTTTGGAGATGCGGGTACCAAAAAAATGTTACCTGGGAGGTCCCTGCTTTGCATCTCTATACAAACCTGGTCCCTAACAACTATATCGTAACTGCGCACCCACCTGAGGGAACAGGGACTTAGTTCCACTTCAGCAAGACAGAAAATAGGCAAGAAGACAAGCACAACCCCAGTGCTTTTGGATAAAAGAACATTAATGCCGTTAATATCCAGCAATCAGAATTTCTTAGAGAGAGAACAGTGCTGCATCCCCTTCCCTCCTGCTCATCCCCTGCTTGTTTAATGAAAATCAGAGACAGCCATTAAAGAGCTGCTTAGCATTTCAATACGTTTAATATCCTCACTGATAAGGGAACGATGGATATTACCAAAAGGCCTTTCTTAAACTCTCCCCTTCTGCAGCCGTTGCTCCTGGCTTGTGTTTGTCTCAATTCCAATTCCAAACCATCTCCTTCAATGAGGAAAAATTATGATAAGATTATTTTTTTTAATATAAAGGATATTAATACACAGCATTTCTGATAACGACAAGGAAGAAAGGCACGCCAGGCCTCCCCCAGCCTTGACCTGAATGAATCGGGTGCTGATTGCTCAGCCGGCCAAGGGCCTCCCACAGTTGTTCCCCGTCACAACTGATACCAAGGGCTGATCCTCTCCCCTCGTGTTAATGGGAGAAACCAGCCACCTGCCTGCGGGAATGGGGAGGGTAGCAGCACTCTCTGCCTGGCTGCGGTGATGCTCAGCCATGGCATCTCGTGAAAGACACTGGCTCCATGGCCAGGTGGTGATGGGGATGCTGGTGAGCCGTGGGGCAAGCAGGGAAGGTGCTGCTCTGCTTGCTCCTCGGGGCAGGCGCCTTGCCGAAAAAGACACATTAGGACAGGGAAAACCCCAGGGCAGTGGGGAGGTAAAAGAGGCTGCCCCGGGAGGCAGGGAGGAGGTGACACACACCTCCTGTGATGTTCCACCTTGCTGCCGAGCAATCTGTCCCAGCCCTGGTATAGCACGAGGGCTTAGAGCGGCACTGATGTAGCGTGGGTATCGCTCCAGATGAATTTTTATATTGATGTAGATAACTTGTCAGCATGTTTATACAGTAGATGCCAGTTTAAAGGTCTTTACACATACGTTGTTACATGGGGTGCACCGAATTTCACTGGGAATTACTGCTAGCAGCTCAGGCTGGGGCACTAAAGGCAAGTTTTGCTGGTGGATGCCACAGCCATGTGAAAAATGCAGAGGAGGGATGCACCACCTGCATGGGTCCAGCACCCACCTCCTGTCCTGTTACCCACGGGCCTTCGCTGGGAACGCCGGGGCGGAGGGATGAGTGCAGAGGGGGGAAGGTGGGACCCTGACTTGTTTAAGCAATCCCAGTTTTAAAAAGTCCTCAGATTCAGGGCTTTTACCTGGGCAAGAGATGGAGGGGGCGTTGTGCATGGCAATTTGTGTGGGGAAAGCCACCCACGACTCCCATGCTCGCAGTGGCACGCAGCTTTGCCAGGAGGCTCCCAGGTCTCCGTGCCGTATTGCCTGTGCTTGTGGACCCACTCGGCTCATCCTCCTTCTCCTCCCACGTTGTGAGTGGGACAGGGACGCACAGTGGGCTTGGGAGAGGGCACCCACGCCCCATCATCTCTCGGCACTCCTCCTGGCAAAGGGACGTACACGGGGACAGAGGGATGGACAGGTGTTAGGGGGTTACCGAGACCTGGTCCTGCAAATGCTACAGGAGAGCAGAAGTGCCTGGACGTTGCTTTCCTGACCCAGGACTAGCAGGGACACCTGCCCTCCCCGCCAGCTCAGGCACATATTTGCTTTTGCAGGGCTGTGATGGGCAATCCCTGGGTGCAAAGCTGGGTGAAAAGGGCAACAGCCACTCAGGTCTGAGCTGCTGACTTAACCAGGAGGCTGTGGTCTGCCCGGTAAATGCACAACAACCTGGGTCATGCTAAAAGGCGGCATAGCCAAGCCTGGGTCCCCTCCTTCACTGATCCTCCCTGTCTGAGCCGCGCTTTCCTCTCTCTGCAGCATCTATAAATATCCTCCCCATCTCCGTGACAGCCAGGTGTGGGACCACGTCTGAGGGACGTGGCGGCAGCAAGAGGCTCGCCGAGGAGCGGAGGCAGCAGCACGTGGTGAGATGGGGGTGGCAGCCAGCGAGCGCATGTCGTACCCCGTCCAGCTGAGGCCAGGGAGAGGTGACAGGGAGCCTGGGGAGGGATGCAGCTGGGGAGAGTGGCTGGGAATCCTGGCCTGACGCCTTCTATGTTTCTGGTTCCTGGACTGTTTGGGGTTCCTGGGCTGCAGGACTGTGTCCTGGTCTTTCCAGACAGGAGCATCCCAGGCTCTTTGCAGATGTGTTTGCATCCTGTAGCAACTCGCACACTCCTGACAGCGTCCAGCCTCCAGGCACACATGCTAATTATGCACACGTGCTAATTATGCACACATGGCACATCCTGAACGCAAGACCAAGTGTCCAGTGAAAGCAGGATGCCTGTCCCTACTCCCACACCCCGTCAGCGCTCAGTGCGCATGCACTGGCTTATGACATGCAGTTCACACTGAGCCGAGCAAAGTCCTCTGCAAGCAAACAGCACCCTGCTGCGCCCACCGCTGCTCGCAGGCACCCAAGTACACTTTGCCCACTCTACTCCCCAGAGCTGGCAGTGTTTCTGAGAAGCTTCCCATTCCCTGGGAGGCATTAGGGGCACACTAGTCTGGAGTCACTGTGTCCCGGCTGTAACAGTACCCAACCGCTGCAGCTTCTTAGCATCCTGGATCATGGCAAAGCCAAAAGCTGTGGGGAGGTGCGATATCTGGTAACCCCGAGCGCCTTTGCAAGACCTGGAGGACCCACATTCCTGAAACATCTGGGGCTAGGATGGCACCGGGCAACTTGAGAGCCAATGTGGGTGGCTGACTTGTCCTGGTGGTCTGCAAGGTCAACCCCCTGTGTTAGAGCATCCCCCTGGGAGCGGGCAGTATGCAAGGCCAAAGCCGGTGTCTGGTTCCCCAGAGGCTCTTTTCCCCAGAGATTCTCCAGGGACGGAGATGGTGGCAGTGTGGGTGGTGTCTCTCTGGCATGCCTAGCTCTGCTTGGGCACTGGGTGACAAGGAGTTGAGGGATCCAGCACTGTGCTGTGACAAGCCCTTTCAGCAGAAGGAGATTGCTGGCTTGGTGCAGCAACGCAATAGCTGGTGGGAAATCAGCTCTCCCAGCTTGGTGGTATTCAGGAAAACATCAGCTCTTACCCCTTTGCTCCAAGACCCATTGGAGACACCACTGCTTAGCTGCACCCCCAGCATGACAGCACCACTCAGCCTCCGCCAGTCGCCTTGGGAACTGCTGGAGTCCTCCCTGAGCCACAGCCCTGTCCCTGCCTGAGCTGCTCTGCAAGCCCCTCCAGTGATACCACTGATGACAGGATCTCTCCAGCACTGTCTCCAGAAGGACTGCTTCCCAGGCAGGCAGAGCAAAAAACCTGGAGGGACCTGATGCTCTGGGCCGTTCCCAGGTCCTAGTGATGAGTGGTGCAGACATGTCCCTGCGGGCACAACCCTCGTCTGCTCTGAATGGGGAATTGTTGTCGCGAGGTGGGCAGGGAGCCCCTCTCACCCCAGTGCTTAGGAAGCTGCTGGCAGCATGGTGGGGTGCCCCAGCCTGGGGTTCAGCATCTTCAGGGAACACCCTGGGATCCAGGGTGGGATGGAGGATGTGCAACACTCTGGTCCCCTACTCTGAGCCCACTGAGCAAGTCTGGGGTGAGCTTTATCCAAGGGATGTCCTGATGGGCAAAAGGAGAAGGATGCCTGTCCTCCCTTGTACGTCTTTTCCTGGGGTGAGTTGCTGAGGACGGGGAAGGGCTACAGTCACACATTGGTCCCCCGGCTGTGAGTGGATGGAAGAGCAAATAACCTCACCGTGGGCGTAGGTGGGAGTCAGCGTCTGTGATTACCACGGGCAGGTATTAGTGATCGTTCAGAATTTAGATGGGGAAACAGTCGTGGCCACTGTAGGGGGTCTGTTGACAGATGCCGAGTGTTTAATGCCGAACAAGGTACTCACCCAGCTCAGCAGTTCTGGTAGCTCCAAGTGAGAGGGACGCAGAGGCTTCCTTGGCAGGCCCGTGGGAAGGATGCTCTGTGCTCCCGAGGCAGACCCGACCCTTGTGGCAGGGACTCCTTGCCCAGTGGCAGGCCTTGCCCACCCTGGGATGACTGGTGCCTGCTCCCAAACTCCGCTTTTGAAGGGGTTGGCCCTGCCTGAGGCAGCAAATGTGGTTGTAAACAGTCTGGCTGTTGTGAGCCCTGGCCGTGTTGTCCCTTGCTGCTGCTGCCCCAGCTGAAGGGCGAGTGGAGGGTGTCTGTCCCAGGACGATGCGGCACGAAGAGCACCAAGGTGGGGGGGAGGGGTTCTGCCTCTCTCCCCTGGCCCCAGACGTGCAAGGGGAGCACGTGCAAGGGATTTTCCTCTCCGTCCACACTGGGACTGAAGGGCAAACCCGTCCCCTTCACACCTGATCCTGCCCGAGCATGGAGCTCCCCGCCACACCGCAGCTCAGGCTGCAAGTTTGACTCTCGCAGCAGCCGGACGAGAGCAGCAAAGAGGGATGAGGAGCACCAGAAGCAGCGGGGGCTGCTCGAGCATCGCGAGGGAGGGAGGGAGGGAGGGAGGGAGGATGGATGGATGGATGGATGGATGGCAGGGGGGAGCAGGAACCTGCCGTCCGGATGCTCGGGCTGGGTACAGCGTGCGCGTGTGGTGCGGGAAGGGGGGCTCGCTGCAGAGCCCACCCACCCCATTGGCTTGCGAGCGGTGACGGGCAGGCTGCTCCCTCCCTGCCGAGCCGCTCGCCTGTGTGGATGCGAGCAATGCGCGCAAAGTGCCTTTGCCTTAGCCGGTGCGCGCTGTAGCTCTGGGCACTCTCTGGCAGAGGTGCTGGGACGACTGAGGCGGCCCTGTCCCACGCCTGCTGGCCCTGCTGGACCATGGCGTGGGCACAGGGGGACCTGACATCCTCCCTCTCCATCGTCATCGCTTTGGCTGCCTGCCTCTCCGCCACCACCAGCGAAGGTAGGAACTGGGGTGGTCCTGGAGTGACAGGGCAGCGCTGGGGGGACCCGCAGGACCGCGGCGGCTGTTTGGAGGTGTCTGCGTGGGCTTGCCGGCTCTGCTGGGCTTAGCTCCTGCCTGCTCCCAAGGGAGCGCAGCTCTAGGTCCCTGCCTGCCTGAGTTTGCTGATCTGGAGCTTTCGCACCAGAGGCTGAACTTCAGAGCTGGGCGGGAGGACTCGATGTCTGTACCAACGCCTGCCAGCTCTGCCTGGCCGCCCCTGCAAGGGCTCTGCTGCAGTGTGCAGGGTGGCTGCAGAGGGGACAGGGACACGGGCACCGGCTCAGCCATGGTGATCCCCGCCACCGGAGCCGGCAGCGGCGCGGGGCCGTGCTTTCTGGCCAGGCGGCGCGGGCTGCGATGGAGCGAGTGGGAGAGCACAGGAAGGCGCGCAGAGGGCGCGGGCAGCTGGAGGGGCACTCAGGTGGGAAACTTGTCACGAGGGAAAGGGCTGGAAACTTCCGAAGTGGAAAGTAGGGCAGCAGCCAGGGACCCTCTCCTGACACCTCAGTGTCAGCCATGTCAGGCCTGCTCCCTCCGCCCGGCCACGCTGCCCTGCTGCTGGCTGCACTCGTCCCCGGCTCCCATCCGCAGCGCGACCCTGCTCCAGTGCCTTGGCCACCCCTCGGCATCGGCGGTGCTGCTCCCACCGCTGCCGCCCACCGCCCGCCCGCCTCCTTCCGCACCGCCAGCACGGCACGGCCGCTTCCCAGGTCCCCTGATCTTCATCACCCGGAGATCTGCCATTCCCGGTCCCGAGCGTGTCCTTGGCACCGGCACAGCATCCTGCCTCCCTTCTGCTATGCCTGAGAGCGGCAGCCAGCACGGTGCAGCCGCCTGCAGCGAGCCCCGGTGTGGGTGTCCTTACCCGGTGGCCGCAGCAGCATGCCTCCCTTCTCCTGCCCCTGCATCCCGCCACCCTTCCGGCGTGCCCAGCCCCATGGGCTGGCACCATAATGCCTCATGCACTCTGCGGCACCCCACAGGCCGGGTCCTTGCACCTTCTGCCATCTTCCAACATCCATCGGCACCTCCCCTCCCACCCAGCCTGTCGTCCTCACCTGTATTGCCCATTTCCAGCTACCTGCTGGTCCTTGCCCCCTTTTCTGCCAGCTGTCCACTTCCTGGCACTCCTGCTCCTTTCCCCACCGGCTTTCCCGCCCCTGCAGGGGGATGCATTGGGCTGTCACTGCTGGGGATGGGCTCTGTGGGTGCAGGATGGGACCCCAGCACCCCGACACCCCCAGCACCCCGACACCCCCAGCCTCCATGGCGCAGCGGCTGCTCCACCTCCCAAGCCCTGGGCAGAGCGCGGAGCAGGATGCTGCAGCCCCGCAAAGCCAAGCAGCCCTGCCCGAACTCACCCTGGGCATGGACAAGCGAGGCTGGGGACTCTTCGCTTTCCTCTGCGGAAGAGATCGCTGGTTGCTGGGGTGGATTTTATGGGGTCTGTACAGACAGCCAGGCCCTGGATTTCGGTCTGCCTTTTCCCGGCTGGGGAAGACCTGGGTTTCCCACAAGACCTTTTGGGAATGAAAGTTAGTCTCCGTAACAGGAGATATACCCTCCTTGGCCAGGGGAATGCATGGTGTTGGGGATGAGCCAGGCTCTGCAGGACACCAAGCGGGCTCAGTCTGGGTTAGACCGGGCAGAAGGTGCTGGGTGGCATCAGGAAAAAGTGTAGGGACCTGAAGATGCTGGTGGTGCTCCGTCCACCTCCCCCAAGGACGCTTGTTCCTCCACGGGTACTGGGGCACTGCTCTGCGGTGGCATGGGACAGCTCGGTGCCAGCCAGGCCCCACAGGATGAGCAGTGGAGCTGGGGATGCGGCCGCAGGCTCCTGCCAGCACCCGGCATCTTGGGTGCTGGGATGGGCTGGTGGCAGCGTCCGTGCCGGGGCGGTTGCCGCGCCGGTTGTTGAGCACCGTGACATGAGGATGAGACCAGAAACACGGAAAGATCCTGCCCAGTACAGCACAGCTTTGGTGCCTCCCGCACTCCAGTTGTGCTGGGCTTTGCTACCCACTGCGTGGCACATGCGGGTACGGTGTCGGGGTGTAGTCGTGGTGCACAGCAGTGCCCGCCGCTTTTGGCCGTGACCTCTGCCTGCTGCCACAGCCACCCTCTGCTTCTTGCCACGCATCTCTGACCACGGCACCCAGCAAACCCAACGCTCGTTTAAGAGCTGCAGGGTAGAAAATTACAGCTACAAACCAAATTTAAGGCCGGTGCGTGCTGCGCTCTGTGTATGTATATTGGGAGGCAATTGGTATATAAAGACATGTATTAACCCGAATAAATGCTTCAGTCTGATTTTCTTCCCCTTCCAAGAGCTCACAGTGCCTTTCTCTTTCCTGAAAAAATTGTTCTAAGAAGTTTTGAGCTTATATTTTTTATTCCTTTCAGTTGGTGCCCTGGAAATGGGAGGAATAGGGAATTGCTGTTCCGTGGGAAATCCCCACATTTCAGCGTGGCAGCCATTGCAAAAAGCACTGAAAGCCAAAACTCATATTTTTTCTAGATGAGTGAAAATTGGCAGGATGGGGAAGATTTTCATTTGTAGCACTGAAAAATTTTTGTCTGAAATTGTTAAATTGCTTTAGAGCAGGGAGGAAGAAAAGTTACTTTCCGTAATACAAAGATAGTGAGATAGACTAAAATACTTACACTAACTAGTACACACCGCGTTGCATAGGCAAAAATATTGAAGCGGATATTTTATATGACACCCTGAATGGAAGTTAAATAATAAAATATGAAATATCTTTGTTGTATTGAAAGAAAATCAGACAAATAGAAATTGCCACATTTGAGACTTGGGTGGGGGGTGACAAAATTGCGTTTTCTGCCAGAAAATGGCACTTCAAATGCCGCTGCTGGGGTCTGCTCCCTCTGAGGTGACGCTCAGCTCTGCCCTCCATCCGCAAGGTGGGCGTCCCTCGTCCCCATCGCACCGCGGACCCCATGGCCCATGGGTGAGTTTGGGAGGTACCTCGGTGGGGAACATGGTGCAGCAGGGAAGGGGGACCCGGGGACATCTCTCCCAGCATTTCAGGGCACGTAGGAGCAGCCAAAGCGGGTGACGGGAATAGGGCGATGTACAGAGAGGATACAGGGGAGGATGCGGAGCGGATGACACAGGGATGCTTGCCTTTTCCCCGCACCATGGGCTCGGTGATAGAGATGTTTTATTCCTCCCTGTAAGAGGGATGGGGTGCAGGAGAACACCAGAGTTGTTGGGAAAACCCAGCGGCTTGCTGTGCCGCTGAAGCGGCGGCCAGAAGAAGGGTTTGTGGCAATCTCCTCCGCTAATCTCTCAATTGTAATCTCATTAATTGCCCCTCTGCTCAAACAGAAAAAGAGGTAAAAACTCCTCTGTGCATTTATTCACCACTACTTTTCTACTTCTGCAGCAATGCTGAAGTCGGGGCTGCGGGAGAAGAAAAGCTCTGAAAGGGAGAGGAAACAGCTTTTTCAGTTGTAAAAAGGCTGTGAGGATGCCGTGTTCCTCGGTAAGAATAGGAAACGAGATTTTAGGCATACAGACTTTTGGTGATGGGGGAGTGGAGAAGCATTAGTTTAAAACAGGGAGTTGATTTGGGCTATGTTTGAAAAAAAAAAAAACATTTTTCGGGTGTGTAATTTTTTGATTGCTCCCAAAATGCTGATATAAACCAAATACTTGCATAATTTTAGGTAGGCTCGTGGGAACGTGGTTCTGGTCTCATCTTCATTTCCATCCCTCCTGTATTAATAGCTTATAAAGCTTCTGGAAAATCAACCCCCCCAAATTTGCAGAAAAATAACACAACGACACAAAGAATGCACCTACTCTGTGAGATTTTTTTTTTATTATCCTTGAATTCATGTTTCCTGAAGTCATGAGGGGTTTATTTACAGTGAAAATAAATGGGCACCCATTTCGCTGATGGTGGAAATAGATCTGATGAATCGAAATTTAAATACAACTGAAAACGCAATGAATTACTACAGGCACAAAGGAATTCCCTGTTTTTTTCAATTGCTGAGAAAAGCTTAGAAAAATATTTTAGCCAAAAGAAAAAAAAAATAGTAAAAAAACCAAACCAAAACAACGAATCCCAGCCGAAAACGATGCTCTGCCAGGGAGGGAGGGAGAGCAGGAAGTCCCACGCATCCCGCTGGGATCAGGGCATGCGGATCCAGGTGGGCAAGACTCCGGGGAGCGCCAGTTTCATCAAGACATCCTGACACCTCCGCTCTTTGTCTCGGTCCGGTCCTGTGTTTTGCACATCCCTGCTTGCCTCGCTGGCAGCCTTCGGTGCTGCCCTTATCTCCGGGGGTAAATCCATTCATATGATAACTCTATTCATGCCCTGACAGTTTTTTGATAGTTCATTCTCCTAACCCCAGCACGTTTGCACGACCAACACTCCAAATTATTCCTCTGTCACAGAGAAACAATTAACCCCTTCGGCCCGGGTAGTTCAAAAGTGAGCGACAGGATCATACTGTCCTGTTTCCTTCAAAAAAAAAGCAACACCCCTCCACCCCCCCCCCCCCCCCCCCCCCCCCCCCCNCCCCCCCCCCCCCCCCCATGTTCTGCCTGTGCAGATGTGTGGTACTTAGGGTCATAAATAGCCACATAAAGGATATTACTCCTTCATGGATCAGGATCAGCCACGACAATAAAGCTTAACGAACTGTGTTTGGCCCAGGGATACCATTCAGAAAGGTATTCAACGTTTACCTGAAGACATCAGCATGGGCAGACCCAACCCTGCCTTTAATAATTTGTTCCAATGGCTCATCAGCCTCAGCCTTAAAAAATTGGATCCCTCTTTTCCCTAATATAAATTTGCCTGGCTTCACCTTCCAGCCATTTGTTCTCGTTAGGCTCTTCTTGCTAGATTAAAGAGCCTGTATTTTTCTGCCTTGAAAGTACGCTGAGCGCAACCGAGTGCCTTGCACTCCTTGTGGGCACAAGAAGATTGGGCTCTGCAGGTTCCTCTCTCATTATTTTTTTTTTTTCCTCCAGACTTGGTATCATGGTTGTGCCTGTGGTATCTTCTTCTCTATCTCCAGTTTCTCATATTTAAAATACCCTAACCGTCTAAGTAAGTGGTGACAATGCTGGCCACAGCTGGATAGACCAGCTTCATCCCAGCGTCAAGGGCACGTGCAAGCCACTAGATCCTTCCTTGGATGCAATACCTTTAGTGCTAGAAAATTTTGTGCCAGACAATTTTTAAGGACTCATGATATTTCATTACCGGTGGCATGAGATATTCTGCCTGTCCCCTCAAATGCTTTTAGTATTGGTATTTTTGTCTGTGAAAATGTTCTGGTTTAGAAAGCTATTTTTAAGAGAGCAAAGAAATTGCCTTTAAAAGAAATTAACTTGCTTTAAAAATGTCACTGGGGTACAAAGAGCTAAACATGTTTTAGGGTGGCCAACTGGTGTGAGAGCAAAAGATGTCCTCAGAGAAATTAGGGAAAAAACGTCCGACAGCCTCAAAAACTGCCACGCAAAGCCTCTTCAGATAATCCAGATAAGTGAGCACATTTATGAAAATCCACATTACCCTAGTGAATCCTCTAGAGAAGATAAAACTCAAATCTTTGCGAGGACTGCTGGGACGCAGGAGTCAGTGGGAAGGGCAGGATGTCTTTTCTGAAGTGCTGCAGGGTTTGTCCTGCTGATGGACTCACGGGTTCTGCTACAAGTTTCCTGTGCCAGGTCCACCCGAGTCTGCTCTGGGTGACGTTGGAAGAGGCTGGGAGCGACACAGGGCAGTCCTGATTTTGGGTAAGAAACCTGCAAAATCCCGGATAGGCAGGAGATTACCAAGTGGGCTTGCAGCATTCAGACGGGGTGTGGAAAAGCTGAGATGTTCTGGGATAAGGACCTGGGATGGTGTTAGGGGCTTGCCTAGAGCGAGCTTCAACTTCCCAAAAATGCAGCAGCAGTCAGAAATCTCAGCAGCTGAAGTAGAAAACACATTGGTGTCTATGTTGCTATACCTAACATATATGAGAAAAGAGACAAGGGAGTCAGGACTGGTGTGAGGACCAGCCCAGAGAACCCCAAAGGTGCCACCAGCACAAACTCCTCTGGAGGGGGCTCCCATATTCCCCCATCCTGTACCACACAGGTTTCACTTGGAGCAGGCAGAAGAGGTGTATTTTGTGTTAGAAAACTGCTCTGTATAATTTTTAAAGACTGTCACGATCTTGCATTATTGGTGGCATAAGATATTCAGCCTGTCCGTGAACCTCGGACTGCAGCTTGGTGGAAGGTGGGAAGTCCGTGTCCGGGTGCTGTTCTTCGAGTTTCTGGGTTTGGGGACACTGGTCAGGAATGCAAGAAGCTGTCCTTTGGCTGTGTGTGGGTTGAACCCGTCAGCTCTTGCAGGGCTTTCACCAAATGAGATGCCAAGGGGTGGCTGTGCACGGTGCAGGTTCCTCTGCTGATGGATGGGTCTGGGTTGTCTCGCTGGCCCTTAGGCTGGGGGCATTGTAAAGGAAGGGACTTGCATGACTGCCAGATGGCCAAGTCCAGACCTGGGGACAAAAGGTCTGCAGACCCCTCCTGTGGGGCTGGAGGGACCCTTCAGCTGCCCTCAGTGCTCCCCAGCGCCTGCGCCCTCCCGAGGCTTGCTGCGGTCCTGCTCACGTCGGAGGTTTCCATGGCATTTCTTGTCTTCCTGACCTTTCTTACCCTCCCCCAACCCCATCCCCATCCCCAGAGCCTTCCCACCTCCTCCTCCGGCTTCTGCCCTGAATTACAACGAGCCCAGACACCACTTGAGCCCAAAATAGCTCCTTCCCCACCAAGCACACACTCCTGGACGGGGCACATGGACACACGAGCTCCCCCCATGCTCTGAGCCTCACACACCCTGTTCTTGAGCCCTTGGGCCCGGGGTTTTTTAACATTTTCAGTTATTTATGTCCAGCTGACCATGCACCATTTGCACTGAAACCTGCGTGTGCCACGATGTGGAGATGCACAGCAGTGCTGTAACACCCTGCCTGATGGTGGGTAGTGTGTGTGTGTGTGTGTGTGTGTGTGTGTGTGCTTTAATTTTGGTTGCCTAAGCCAGTGTGTACAATTTGCCCTGGCTGTCCCACCACACGTGAGCATCAGGAGCCTCAAACAGAGTAGGAAACATGAACATTTTACATCCATATTTTCTCATCTATATTTCTGACCGGGAATATTTTTTTGTTGCTTGGCTTTTGATGTGGTGTTTTGTTTGGTTTTGTTTTTTTTTTTTCCCCTGCCCTGTAACTTCAAGGTTTTTAGCCCTGAAAATACTTTATTCGGGGTGTTTTGTTTTGTTTTGCTTCATCTTTTACATTATTTCATGACATCTCAGTCTTACCACAGTTTATGCGTTTGCACTCCATATTATCTTATATGATATCATGCAGGGTCTGGAAGGATCAGGTTGATCATTTTATTTTTAAAACCTGAACTACGGCTTTTTGTTAGCACTGATTGAACAAACAATCTTTCTTCCTACATCAAAGTACCTCCTGCTCCTGGTATACTGAAAAGGGGTGACTCTCTGGGCTGTCCTTACGGGTTTTACCACTCCCGATGCATTACAAAACGATACAAAATTAAATACAGAAAGTTCACAGCAACAATCCAGAGGTCTGAGAAGAAATCCTGAAATGGGAATTAGGGCACATCCAAAAAGCAGCACTGCTTTTTCATGGCAATTGTTTGAAAATGTTTCTTTTCAAGTTGTTTTTTTTTTTTTTTTTTCAGCCTGATTATGGCATTTCCAGAAATGTGGAGATCCCACATTCCTGGAAGGATTTTGTGACATCTTTTGTATTTACCTGCAATGCTTTCCAATATTTCCTCTCTGGGCAGCCAAGGCTGGTGGGTGCTCATGAGAGCACCATCCCCGCTGTGCCCTCGGTACACGCAGCCCCACGGACAAGCAGCTGCTCGACAAATCCCGCCTGGATCCGACCGCGTGTGCGGCAGAGCACTGGTGTGGTGCATCACCCTGCTGCTGCCGTGCAGACCCGGATCCCTGCGGCACATCCCCGGTGTGCAGTTCCCGAATGGGAAGAGCTCACCTACCCTCCAGGCTTGCTGCTCTTACCCCAAAGCCCCAACGGTTGGCCTCTTGCCTTGGTGAATAAATGACTATTTTTCCTTCTTTAAAGATAAATATTGTCCCGGGGAGAGCGAAGCTGAAAGTGAAGCATCCCGTCCCATCTCTCCGTCATGCTCCGAGGCCAGTAGGATATCGCTTTATTGTGCAGCTTTGCCTCCCGAGTTGCAGAGGTCACAGCTGGCTATTCAGCATGCCCCTGGATTAAACGGTGGGATCCAAGGAACTGATCCACCCTGGCCCCACCTGCCCCTTCAAAGTCCTCCGTGAGCTTATGGGAAATGAATGCCGCCAGCTCCTGTCCCCCTCCTCTCAGGGAGCCTCTCCCTGCCCCTTTTTCATACTGCAACCCTCTCTTCCCGCTGCAGATAACCCTCCCCATGTCGTTCCCCCACTGAGTGGGGCTTGGGCTATGGGGCTGGCGTGGCGTGTGTAGATCTGTGTGGGGCTGTGGGGGCTGAGCCTACCGGTCTTTGGGTAGCAGGGAGCAGGAGCGCCTAACTGTGCTGGTAAGAGTTTAATTATCGATGCAAAAGACGTTGTTGCATGGGGGGAGCCTTGCTGTGAATCTTGGGAGGCCTTTGAAGTTGTGATGGAAAGGAACTGAAGCCCAAGGGAACAGGGCTGCTCCCACTGACCCTTCCTCCCCACGCCTGCGCTACAAAGCCCCTGCCTGGGAGACAGACAGAGGAGTAATTAGAGTAAGGACTGCGGTGGGTTAACAATTAGTGAGGGAGATCAGACCCCTCTTTGGTCCCTCACTGCTCTTAGAGAGGATGGGGGTCAGCACACCCCCTGGTGTGTCACCCCTGGGCTTGTCCTGCCACCCCACCACGCACCCCCAGGTGGGCAGCTGTGGCTCTCATGGCACCATTCCTGAGCCCGGGATGCTTGGACGTGGGACCTCAAGGCACTGGTGCCGGTGTTTGTAGGGGTGTAATACATCCCTGTAGGAGCCGCGACCACCAGTGCAAGTGCTGGGAAGGGTTTCTGAGCACCCAGCCTTTATAGATTATAGATATAGAGATAGAGATAGACATAGAGATAGAGATAGAGATAGATGATATAGATATAGGTATAGATATATAGATAAATATAGATACAGATACAGATACAGATATAGATATAGATATAGATATAGATATAGATATAGATATAGATAGATACAGATACAGATATAGATATAGATATAGATATAGATATAGATATAGATATAGATATAGATATAGATATAGATATAGATATAGATATAGATATAGATAGATACAGCAGGAGATATATGGACCCAGGCAAAAAGCACATCCTCTAGTATCCAGCTAGTCCTTGCCTCAGCTTCCTCATTTATCCCCAGTGGTGTTTAGAATTTGGGAGATACGGATGCAAATATGGATACAGATATAGATATAAAAAATAAAGATGTAGGTATAAACAAATTATACAAATACATACGCTACACATACATCATATACATACACTTAGTCTTTGACTCCTGCGTAATCCATATCTACGAGATTGCAATGTGTACTACCTATGCAACGTTATATGATATTATAAGATTATGTGATATATGACTTTATAAAGGAGCAAGTAGGTCTGCCTTGCATGAGACTCCATCTCAAGACCCCAGTTGGTGCTGGGGAAATGACCTGCTCACTGCTAGGTGCTTCCATTTGAATGGGCAATCAGGTTTGACAGCTTTTCCACCAGTGCGAGAATTTCCCCTGACACCTCCTGGTGTTTTGGCTCAATACGCCGAGTCAAGGCCAAGGCACAGAATAGGGAAAATACAAAATGGTGCTCAGGAAAACAAAATGGAGCTCGCAGTTTGAGACTGATATGTGCAGACAGTCCATAACATCAAACAGAATTGCCCAGCTGTAGGAGAGAGGTCTCCCAAACTGGCACGTTTTCTGAGAAACGTTTCGGCTGAAAGGGGTCCTTTGTGGCAATCTCACTCACCCTCCGGCATCGGGGACGGGCTTTTTCTGAGCCCAGAGAAGTGACACAGCCGGGAGATCACCTGCAAGGAGCCAGACAGGGAATTTGTCGCATGCGATGCCGTGGGTTCCCTTAAATCTTGGTCTGTAGCCTTTCCCCAAAACGGATGGTTGGGTTTCAGGAGAGTATTGGTCTCCCCACATCCAAGCACAGCATGCAGCAGTGCTGCTAGATGGATGCTCATGTCCACAAATGTGTGCTATGCCATGAGTTAATGCACGAGCTCTTTGGCACGCAATGCCTTTATATTTGTGTAATGCCCACTGCAGTGGGCTTAATGTGTAGGATTCTTGTGCATTTGGCTGAACTGCTTGCTAAGGAATGAAGGAAATAACTTAGTCCTCTTCCTGCGAAGAGGCACGGGCAAACTGCTCCATGGGCGTGCTGCATAACTAGACAAACTTGTCTAGTTATTTGTGCACCAAAGCACCCGCCAGGATACAGCTCCTTCATCTACATGAGGTTGGGTGATAACCATATGGTCCGTATGGTGGGATGGGGGTGTAGCAAGCTGGTTCCAGGTCCCACACAGTGCTGTGCAGGCAAGCCCGGTGCGCGTCCCCCATGTCTGCTCCAATCTCAGCATCGCTCCCTACCGCACGATGCTCCAGCTGGACCCCAGTCCGTTGCAAGCTCCTCGTGCTGCCTAGAGAGCAGCGAGAGGCAGCCACATCCATCGTTGAGCGTGGGAAAGAAGGTGTAGAGACCGTGGGCGGGGGGTGAGGGGGTGGGAGAAAGGGTCTGTGAAAGTGGTCCCCTCCCCGCGTCCTGCCTGCTGAGGGTCACCAGGACTGTGCTCCTGCGCTGTGAACAGGGAAACTCCCGAGCCCGGGCTCCTGCTGGGCGAATTACCCAGGGAAAATAGGCAGAAAATCTTCAGATTAGCAATAACAAATAAAAATGGATTTGAGATCTCCGAGGTAATTACTCCGTGCTGAGGGCAAGGGGCCTCTTTAGCAGTGGGAGCAGCGCCATGCGGGTAGTGGAGGGGCTTGGCCTGCTGTTGGGCCAATGGAGTCACACAAAAAACCCTGGAAATTCTTTCAAATTGTTCTGCTAACATTAATAAATGCCTCAAAAGCTCCTAATCTGCTCTGTCAGGAGCATGACGTCTGGGTGTTTCACAGCCAGCTCATGCGTCAGCTGCTCTCTCTCCCCCCCCACTCTCCTTCCCTGCCTGGTAATAGTAAATGAAAGTGGCACCCGTTTCCCTGGCTGCTGGGACCAGCATCACGCCGAGACCAGCCTCTGCTGGGGCTGGAGCTGCTGTCCCGATGTGCCCCGTCCCTGCCGCGACAAGCCGGTGCCTTGTGCCAGGGCTGCCACCCCTCCAGAGCCCAGGGACCAGCTGAGACACTGTGCCAGGTTGCCTCAAGGTCCAGACTGATGCGCTGCTCAAGGGTGAGCAAAAGCATCCAGCATGGACGCAGCATCCAGCATGGGCTTGACCTCACTGGGTGGCTGCAGAGCAGGGTCCTGGCGAGAGCTGGGGGCACTGGAGGTCCCTGAGGGAGCCTGATGCTGATGAGGGGGGACGAGGCATGGGTGTCAGTGCCCACTGCACTCACTCCCAAGGGTCAGGGCACCTTAGTGGCACCATCTCCTGAGCCTTCATCCCTGTGGAGCTGCCCTCTGGAGCTGGAGCTTGGGATCCTCCTCCAGGTGCTGAGTGCCAAAGGGGTTATTAGACAATGTCAAGGTTTTCCTCTGGTCTGACGCTGCGAGAGCTGGGTGTGAGCCTCGTGGGCAGCAGAAGACACACAGGGGAAGCTCACCCTGTGCATGCAGCATTGTCATGACATCCTGCTTTCCCCTCCCTGCTGACACTGCACAGGTTTCCACGGGAAGCTCCTGAGCACGTTCAAAGGCGTCCTCTCCCCTGCAGAAGCTGTTCCCCTCTCCTTGCAAATACATCTGTGTCTCCTTGTTAAGCTGGGCTCCTGGTGGTGGCAGGGCTTTTGAAGGGTTGGCTTTGATGGACCTCCTCATGCAGCCTGTCCCCCGTGGTCTGGCCTCTCCAGTGGGGTGTCAGCCAGGACCACGGGGGGTAACTTTGGGCCGGAGATGGGCACTGTGGTGCGTAATTACAGTGGCTGCTGGGGTGCAGGCTTCAAACGGTGATCCTGGCAGGAATGTGAGCATAGCAGAGCCTGTGGAGGAGAAGTGTCCGAGCAAGGAATGATGCTCTAGTTGCATCAATGTTGGCCCTGGGTGGAACTAGTGGACAACGTGATGCTTGGAGTTTGTGCCCCCACTCCCCCTTGCTTCGCATCCCCTCTGACCTGCTGTTTGCAGCCCTCTCTCCTCCAAAAGGACGCATTGCTCTCATTCCTACAGATACAGCTGCACCAAAACAATGGCTCTGGGGACCATCTTTTGTTGTCATCCCCTCACTCCATATCTGCCTCAGCTGCAGCCAGGCAGTTCTGTGGCAGCAGACACAGATGGGCACAGGGGACAATCAAGTGAGTGGGGTGAGAGGAGGTGTCACTTGTGGTGGTTCAGTTCCTCACCCCTCGGGGATGGGGAGCAAGCTTTCTAACACAGCATTTTGCTCCTGTGTTTTCCAGTGAACTTGCTGGACACGTCAACAATCCTGGGGGACTGGGGCTGGATGACTTATCCCTCGCACGGGGTAAGTATGAACTGTTGGCACGTGGGGGACCCCCGTGGGATGGGTCACCACAGGAGGGCAGGGTGGATGGACATCTCAGCCCTGGTGCTGGTGGGGTGAAGACACCCCAATGACATCCTGAAAGACTAGCAGTGGGAGACAGCTGGTTTGGAAATGCCATTTAACTGCTCCTTTCCCCTGGTAGGAACCAGGTTGTCACCAGGTCCTGAAGCTTTGAGGGAACTCAAGCACTGGGTCACCCATGGGCGCTCATGCTGAGAAGCATTTTGTTCCTCACTCCACAGGGGGAGCATCAGAAGGAACAACCAAAATGACTGGGAAGCTGTCAACCTCCTGTAATTAGAGGAGTTTGCTGGGGGCAAGAGGGGTGAGGGGGCATTTCTTATGGGGGATGGGGTTCTAAATGCACAGCCCTGTGGTGTGGATGTGAGGGATGTAGGGATGGTGCCCCGCATGCGAGCCTGCCATCTCCCCTGGCTGGGCATGCTCTCTTCACTCGCATTTCCAAGGCCAGTTTTTCCTGCAGCAGTAGCTTTCTGGAAATTGTGAGTTTCAGACAGCAGTGGTGACCCGTCTGTAAGGATTTTGTTCATTCATTTACCGAACAGAAACAATCCCATAAATACACACAGGACCAACTGTGGGGCTTGCTACATGCACAAGATGTGCAAAATCGGGGTGCCTACCTGGCTTTGGCTGCTGTGTTGATTTTTCACGTTCACTTCTTTTTCATCCCCTCTCTGAACTAAATGGCCCTAATCTTTTCAATTCCACCTCCTACAGAAATCTTCCCAGGCCTCTAATAATTTTCATTGATCTGTTGCTTGAGACTTTCAGTCCCCGCGCTGTTTGAGCAGGAGTGAATTCATAATAATAACAATGATCAGATTTATATCAGACCTTATCATATATGTAAATATATTAAATCATTAACACAGCTCTAATTTTAGCAGTTAGCTGTTGCAATGATGACTATCCTGGAATGTAATAGATTCGGAGGTACAAGGTCAGAGGGGACTGCAGAGCTAATGTGATGTGATCTCTTGCATAAATATAGGCCTTCAGACCTGTCAATTCACTTGCATCTCAGAAAAGCCCAGCTTTTAGAAAAAAAAACATCCTTGACTACAAAACTTCCAGTGATGGTAAATCCTCCAGGTCCTGTAGTTATGTTGTTAACAGGTTGATGTTAAAAACCCATCTCTATGTGGATTTCCCTGGCTTCAGTTTCCAGCCACCAAACCCTCTTCTGCCATTGCCTGTATGAGGGAGATGTCATAGAATCACAGAATCACAGAAGGTGAAGGGTTGGGAGGGACCTCTAGAGATCATCTGATCCAACCCCCCTGCCAGAGCAGGTCCACCTAGAGCAGGTGGCACAGGATGGCGTCCAGGTGGGTTGGGAATGTCTCTGGAGTCAGAGACTCCACCACCTCTCTGGGCAGCCTGTGCCAGTGCTCTGCCACCCCCAAAGGAAAGAAGTTCCTCCTTATGTTGAGATTTTATACACATTGCCTATCCCTATCCAGTGATAGGACCCCTTGTCCTATCACTGGGTACCGCTGAAAAAAGACTGGCCCCCTCCTGGCCCCCTCCCTTTAAGGATTTGTAAACTTTGATGAGATCCTCCCTCAGTCTTCTCTAGACTAAAAAGACCCAGCTCCCTCAGCCTTTCCTCATAAGAAAGATGCTCCAGCCCCCTAATCATCTTCATGACCCTTCGCTGCATCCTCTCCTGCTGTTCCCTGTTCTTCTTAAACTGGGGAGCCCAGAACTGGACACAGGACTCGAGCTGTGGTCTCACCAGGGCAGAGTAGAGGGGGAGGATGACCTCCCTCCACCTGCTGGTCACATTCCTTGATGCACCCCAGGATGCCATTGGCCTCCTTGGCCACAAGGGCACATTGGTGGCTCAATCTCATCTTCGTGGTCATTCATAGGCTGCCCTCAGTTATGTGGATCCCTGTCCTGTCACCCTGCTGCTGCCATCTCATGCCAGCCCCGCTGCCAAATCCTGGCATCCTGGAGGGGCCCGATGCACCTTCAGGGGATCAGGGACCAGGGCTTCCTCTGCTTCCCTGAGAGGGAAGATATTTCTGGGATGTTTCTGGGAGTGAAGGCTGTTTTCCTCTGTCCACTTCCACTCCTCTGCCCTTCACCACATGCTAAGCAATTCCTCCCCACAGTCAGACCCTCCACTGCTCACACACTGCCCAAGACCCTCCTTCTTCTGGATTCTCCACCATGAGCCCAGCTCTCCGGACGCCTGTGTGACCACATCCCCAGGCCCATTGCAGGTGGGATCCATCACATCACCCAGGTGACCTCGATAAAGGTGAATCCACCTGAGCTGGCTGTCCTGGGGTCACACGGGCATGACTGGGAAGGACCTCGCACTCCCAAAGCACACAAGAGATTGAGCTTTTTTCTCACCACATCTGGGATTCCCATGACCAGCTGAGGTGCAGCATCCTGTACAGTAAGCCTGCGAATTCAGGGGATGAATGCTGGGTCCCGACCCATTAGGGTTGTCAGGTGTAATGTGTTATGAGTCCACAGGGTGCTGGGGCTGGCTTGCAGGGCAGTCATCGCTGTGCTGCTCTCTTGCACTACAGCAGATGCCTGGCAGCCCTTTACCAGCAACACAGCAACTCCAGAACCTTAATACATGTCCGAAGTCTCCCCTTCCTTGGTGATATTTATTAAGAATAGTTAATACTGGATGCCAAAAAAGAAAAAGAAAACCAAAACCGCCTCTATAACAGCTAATGCCAAAGCCATCTCCTGGAACATCTTATGCTGCTGTGTCCTCCTACAAGTCTTACGTAAGTCACGGTGTAACACCACTCTTCACTTACCCTGTGTTTTTGCTCATGGCTTTGCTACCAAGAGGACAACCACGCAGCTGTGTGCAAACTGGCTTGAACACCTTCAAGGAGAGTGCCTGGTTTCTGGTACGACGTTCTTGCACAAATGACTTTGTATATCTGTTTCCAGCTGGATGTTTTAATGACTGCTCTGAACACTTGTCTGGAATGTGGTTCTTCCTCCATGGGACATTGTGTCACTGCATGCTGAAAGAGCATCTCATTCTGTTACCCTCTCACCAGTTCTTCAGCTGCAGGTGCTTTTTGGGTAGTGAATTGGAGGTCGGATGGGGTGCTGGAGTCTCAGAGAAGCTGCTGTGAGATACTCACTCCAAGTGACGGTGTTCTGGCGCTGAACAGATGCCTCCTGAGCAGCCCTTACATCAGGCTTCAGATTCAGGAGGGAGAGAGGCTGGGTGACTCACATGCGTGGTAGCTTGGGTCCACATGGCTCCAAGCTTGGTGTGATCTCTGCTCTGGGAAAGGGACTGAATTTGCTGGTCGCCATCTCAGGAGTATTGTTGCTGTCCTTGGGACTGTCCCTGCCCACTGTGGCACGCTGCCACTCCAGCAGCCCTGGGCTGGGTAGAGCCCCGTTGCTGGTGTACTTTGAGGCCAGGTTTTATTTGGGATCCTGTATTTTTACTGCAGTTTCATTAATTGAGATATTCCTGTTGGAAAACAGGGTGGCAGTGCCCCCACTGTGCTATCCTCCCTTGCTGCCTGCTGGCTGTCCTAACTGAGCTGCAGCTGGAGGGTGCAGGATTTCCCCGCAGTGTCTCTGCTCCATCCACGGACAGATACATCTCTCACAGTATCCTCCTGCCAAGGGATGGTATTGCTGACCCTGGCTCCCCAGATGAAGTCACAGTTGGTTTTGCTTTACCCACATCTCCATCCCCCTGCCCTGTGTGAGCTCAGCACCACTGCAGGGGTGACAGTGGGGAGGTGGGTTGCTCTGGTTGGGTCTTTGCATGGTGCAGAATCCCAGTCCCCAGCCTGAGAGGCTTAAGAAGGGAACATGTGTCCACTAGCTCAGTCCCTAGTGCCCCACAGCTTGCTTTTCCAGCACCTGCAGGTCCCGTCCCACCTCTCTGGGGCTCCTGGGGATGCCAAAGGAAAGGCAGCAGCCTCCGAGGTTTCCTTTTGTGGACTGGGAGATCCCAGAGCTGCCAGCACAGCCAGGGACACGGTCCAAAACATCAGCAGTGCAAAACTGGAAAGGTACCACTTGCAAAGTCCTGACGTTTTCATCACACCTGTGGGCAAGGTGAACGTGCCTCACAGGAAGGTTTTTTGTCTCTCTGGGTTTGCTGTGGCCAGCAAGAGTGGAGGAGCAGAGGGCTGGGAGGAATGGACACAGTGGAGGTCAGAAGCACCATTGGCCCTGGGGAGCGTCAAGCCATCAGGGAGGCATACGTGGCCTGTTTTGACATTTCCTCTTGCCAGACAATTAACTGAGGGGTAATTGGCCGTAATTGCCACTCAGGGGTTTAATTGCGTCCCCCCCTCATCTCCACCCCAGAGACGCGTGCAGGAAGCGGAAGGGTCACCGGGAGCATCCCTGTCCCGCAGGCTGCGGCTCCTCTCAATTATAACATCAAAGGGCTCCCAGGAGCTTTGCAGCTCGTTCCATCTCCAGAACAATTCCCTTTGCATTGAAAATTAAACTCTTATCAGTGCCGTCAAAGAGGCTGCCCCTTCTGTGCCTCCAGTTTCGCAGCTTTCCCCAGCAAAATGCCCCAGTGCCCCAGTACCCTTCTCTCCCCTCTCCTTGCCTGGCACGTGACCTACTGGATCAGAGGGAGCCTGATCGGCCCCTTTGTAAATTGCTTTTCTACTGACTAATTAAAACACTGATGAGATAAGTCAACATATTATTAATAATTATTGTATCGTCTACTTTGATTCACAAAGTCAAACAGGAAATTATTTTGTTCAGACACAGGGTGTCTAAGGAGCTTGAGCGATGTCTTGCAAAAGGTAATTTTAATGGGAGCACCTTGAATGAAAGGCCCCCCATGCTGCCCACAACCTCCCTCTCTGTCCCCCACCAGCACCCCTCTGGTCTGGCCCCACAGCGTCTCCCTTGCTGCATGGGCTGGGGTCAGCCCAGAGAGCTGGTGGGCATCTGCTACCCAGGCAGCTGCCCCAACGTCTGGCGTGCTCCATGTTGGTTTTGCTGGTGGGAGCACCAGGAAAGGTCTTCAGAGGTGGTTTGCACCTCTCCATTTCTGCCCTTTCCCTCCCGGTAAAGGGACATACCCTGAGGTCCCAGGGCACAATATGCCAAGAGTGCTTTTCCCTCATTCTGCAGTAGCTCAGAGAGCAAACTGACAGAAAGGCACCACATTTGCTTAAAAAAACCAGCTGAGAGCACAGATGACACATTTCTGCCCGTCACATAGTCTCTCAGCAGTGTTTGCGCACCAGGGATGGGGATTTTGTGCCGGTGTAAAGTCCCCAGGACTGAGCTCTTCGCAGAGCAAAGCCCCCGCAGCAGGGGACTTGCTTTGCCTGGCTCTGGTCCTGCAGCCAACAACCAGTTCATGGCTTGGATGAAACCCATCTGACACACCAGCTGTTGGAGGACAGTCCGAACTGTGCTGTGGGCTTGGCATTTCAACCCCCTCCAGGGTCATGTCTCCCACCTCAGAGCATCAAAATATATTGGGGCTCCCCCATCTGCCCAGGCCACATCTTCTGCCTTCTGTTGCTTTCATGTCCTCGTGCCATTTCTCTTTCAATCCAAACCGCTGCCCAGATCCAGGAACACCAGCAAGTTACAGGTAAAGCTGCAGTGAAATGTATTTCCTTCGAAAAAGAAGATGGGTAGGAAGAGAACATTGCAAAATAAAGATTTAGACTAGTAATTGAGATAAAAGCTCATCTCCCAGTGCTTGTTCAGTAAATGCTGGGTTATTGCTAATTCCCCAGACGCTGGTCACTACCAGGAGTTAATCACCTGCAGTGAAGCTCATGGTAGTTAACTGCCTGACAAATCCCTCCTTAGCCACAGCAGTGACTGATTTCATGGGGATTATCTCCATTAACGCCTCCCATCTAATGATTTATAGCTGCAATAACGTCCTTCTCTTTTTTTCCTCTCTCAGTGACAGTGGTGCGAAGGACTTAGCAGCTCCTGGGAAGGTGCTGTAGCTTAGCGCTTGCTCTCGAGAGGAGGGGAAGTGCTGGGTGTCTCAGTGGCAGCAAAAGCTTTGCCATGCCAGGCAGACCTGGCATTCCTCCTGGAAGAGGTCCCAGGGCTGGGGAGACCTCATCCCTTGGCTCCCTCCATGGGCGCCGCAAGGGTGGTGGGAGGCTGAGGTGCGACTCCAGGGGGATGTGGTCTGTCCTGGCACGTCGGTCCGCTCTGCTCCTCCTCCTTCTCCCTACTGCTGTGCACCACAGGCCCTGGGAGACTTCTAAGACCTTGCTTAGCAGCCCAGATATCTGGTGTTTGCATCTTTCTCCTTTCATAATATAGCAAATTTTTTTTTATAACTGGTGTTGACTTTAATTTAAACTATTAGGCAAGCGCCTGGATACAGATGCAATCATGTTCCCCCCGCCCAGTGCGTGCGCTCACCATGTTAATTATGATGTCCTCATTTCCGTCTCACTAGGGGATCTTATCGCAATGACGGGGGCCGGGCTGAGCTTCATTTAATAAAAGCCACTTCAAACCGTCATCAGAGAGCAGGCAATGCTGGCAGGCTGGGTGCGTGCACGCTGCCGGCGCTCTTGAACTGATGGTACCCAGTGTCAGAGACGCTTCTCCCTGGCTGTAAGAGCCTGTAATTAAGGTGAAACAGAAAATCCATTCAAGTCATAGGGATTCCTGAAGTCAGTCCCTCCATCCTTACGGTTGGACTCGATGATCTTATAGTTGGACTCGATGATCTTGAAGGTCTCTTCCAACCCAAGTGATTCTATCATCCCAAGTGCCCGGCAGGACCTGGCGGAGCTCATGGGACCTGTTTTGCTTTGTGGCACACTGTGAAGATGCGCCTGTGGCACCTGAGCCAGGTGGTCCACCTTCCCTCCCTGCATGTCCACTGACGGCAGAGCACTTGCCACCTGGCCAGCAGCACAGGTGTGGTGTTTTGGGTCGGTCTCGGTCTGGGGTCCCAAGGTGCTGCATACAACCCTGGGAAGGAGCCGACAGTCCGGCCGCTGTGAGAAAAAGCCCCAAGTTTGAAAAAGTGATGCTGCAAACACAAACCTGCCAAATTGTCCCCTGTGGTTGACGGTGACCATTGCTGGTGCTTGGAGACCAGCATTTAGCTCCCCGTTCTCTGCCAGTGGTGAGTATGCTGCCAGCTCTGGCAGTGCCACGAGGGTGTGGGGACACCATGAACACTGTCCCCTCTGCCAGATTTGGGGGAGAAGTGAACGTCTGGACACCCACAGCAACCACAATAGTTGGAGGCCAAGGTGTTTTGGTGCACAAAATAGCCTCGTATTTCCCTTGCTGGACACTCCTGCGGAGCGCCGAGCCCCAGTGGAGCAGCAGCGGGGAGCTGGCTGTGCGGTGTGGGAGCATCCCTGCCAGCCACCCTCAGCTCTGCCCTTGCCCCTTGTGCCTCCTCCCATGTGCAGCTCTGCCTCGCTTCCCCTCGGGGAGCTCAGCAGGGGAAAGACAGGAAACAGATGTTGTGTTAATTTGTGCTCGATTAATTTCGACAATGGCTTCCACACCCTCTGCAGCGCCGCAGTGAGCGCACACGGTGATGCAGGAGCGGGGAGCTGGCTGGTCCCTGCCCAGCCCGGTGCAGGGGTGTGCGGGGTGCTGTGCCGTGCCTGCTGCACACACCGCCGGGCACCCCCATGCCCCTTGGCTGAGTGGCAGGAGTGTGTCTGGGGTGTCACAGCACTTCCGACAGAGTCATCTCTGTGGCTGCGGAAGCTGAGGCATAGTAGGAGGGGTGCTGCCTCTCACCCCTCCAGCAAAGCACACAGGGAACCTGGCCCCTTTCGGTGTTGTCTACCTGAGTGCTGGGGTACAGAGCAGGTCTTCAGTGATCCTAGGACCTAGGATGAACCTAGGCATTTCTGGAATTCAGAGGACAATTTTTTAGAAAAAACGGGAGAAATATTTTTCTCTCCTGGCAGTGGCTTGGCTTTCACACTCTTTGCTAGTGATATTCCCCTCTGAATAGAGCTTTTGTTGAAGTTGGCACCTGGAGCTGCTGCCTTTTCCAGGTTTCTTTAAGCTGTTCAGGAGTGAGAAGCAGAGTTTTCTCCTCAACGCAAGATGCTGGGGGAGTTCTGAAGATGTACATCGCCGAAACGACTGCTCTGATCACCCTACTGCTAGCAGAAGGCACAGCAACACCTCCTCCCCAGGAGCTGCAGGTCAAGGAGGTTAAAAGAGGAAGGGGGAAGAAGGAAGCAGACTGTCTTATCACTGATAATGTCTTTCCAGTATCTCTTAGGCTCTGGAGGTGTGATGCCCTCCCCTAGCCATGTCCTGTCCCCGCAGCACACAGCGAGGCTATCGGGCATCCCTGCCACAATCACCGGGGTGATGTTTTTGGGCTCACCTCCTCTGAGCTGAGCATCAGGCTCCTTCTCGCTGGGCTGCTATTGGTTTTGTGTCTGTAATGAACCACAGGTCACCCCTCATGTAAGAAGACACCATTTTGGCCCTGTCAGAGCAAGCCCGGAGGTTTATTTTCATGCACTTGCAATGCTGCTTGAAACGTTTGTTTTCCTGCCCTGTGCACCCCAGCCCGGCTCCCCCAGCCCTCCCAGCCAGCTCACGTGCAGGCAGGAGATGCACAGCGCTGAGGTGGGGGCTGCTCCCCATCGGATGCCTTTGGTGGTGCCAGTGACCTGAGGAGGGTGCAGGCAGGGGGATGCTTTGGTGGGCAGAGCAGCGAGTGCTGCAGGGGTGCCAGTCCCTTCTCCAGCCTCTGCAGGGCTGCGTCTGGGGCTGCCCCTCATGACTGGACTCGGGCACGGGGGTGGGACTCAGACACCTTCAAAGCCTGTTGCGAAGTCCAGCAAAAAGTCAGAAGGTTTGAAGTCCTCCTCTGCTCCACTTCTCCCTCCCATATGAAGGATTCAGGGGTCCCAGACCCATTCATGGGGGATGTGATTGCAGTGCCTGGTTTGGACAGGGCTGCGAGCTAAAAAGGTGGTGGGAAACCCCCAGAGAAGGGAAGGTCTGTGGGTCCTGGTGATGGGTTGGTGGGGTTGGAGAGGGAGATATGTGAGGCAACAGTGAGCCCCCAGAAGTGTCCTGTAACCCCCAACAACTAAGGTCAACTTGTCCCTCAGCTATGGAGCTCATTTGTGTCTGAAATCTCACTTCTCATCAGTCAAAATTATTTAGCATCCCTCCCTTGGATGCCACAAATGTCCCTGTCCCTCCAAACTCACCAGACCACCCCTCCATTGCAATCCTACTTGCTGCAAGCTGCTTTTGCCCAACATCTCCTCCTCAAGCTCACTCTGCTGCCAGTGCTACGCTGAATTTTAACCCAGAGCCATCAAGCTGTAAGCCCCCGGGTTCCCAGAGCCAGCCCCCAGTCAGCCCCTCTCAGCCAGGCTGAGCACTGTGGGCTCACACTGAGGAACCACACTGACCTCACCTTGCCTGGGAAAAAGGGGGCTCTGAACCCCCATGGAGAAGGACTTAAGGGTGTTGGTCAATGAGAAGCTCAACACGACCCACCAATGTGCGCTCACAGCTCAGAAATCCAACTGTATTCCGGGCTGCATCCCCAGCAGCATGGCCAGCAGGGTGAGGGAGGGGATTCTGCCCCTCTGCTCCGCTTGGGGGGAGACCCCCCTGCAGTGCTGCCCACCAGCAGAGACAGGGACCTGGTGGAGCGTGGCCAAAGGAGGCCACAAAAATGATGAGAGGGCTGGAACCCCTCTGCTGGGAGGACAGGCTGGGAGAGCTGGGGGGGGTCAGCCTGGAGAAGGCTCCGGGGAGACCTTAGAGCCCCTTCCAGTCCCAAAGGGGCTTCAGGAAAGCTGGGGAGGGACTCTGGATCAGGGAGCGGAGCCATAGGATGAGGGGGAATGGTTTTAAACTGAAAGAGGGTAGACTTAGGTGAGATATTGGGAAGAAATTATTGACTGTGAGGGTGGTGAGACCCCGGCCAGGGTTGCCCAGAGAAGCTGTGGCTGCCCCATCCCTGGAGGTTCAAGGACAGGTTGGACGGGGCTTGGAGCAACCTGGTCTAGTGGGAGGTGTCCCTGCCCAGGACAGGGGGATTGGAACTAGATGGTCTTTAAGGTCCCTTCCAACCTAAACCATGATATGATTCTATGATGACCCCTGTTTCTTGCTGGCAGTCCTGTGTTCGCTGCGTGCTTCCCCTTCACCCTGTGGTATGCACCCTGAAAATTTCTTCAGCTGGAAAGCAGCCTGTTTAGTTTGTGCATGGAGGTTGCATGAGCCAGAAGAGACCCAGGTGAGCACCACGCATTCACTGCTTCTGCTGTGAATGGCAGGTGGAGCACCAAGAGAAGGGACTTGCAGACATGGTCTGGAGGATCTGGAGCCCTCCCAAACACACACCACCATCAGTTTTTGCCATCACATCAGACTTGTGCAAACATTCCCATCTGCAAACAGGGATGCGCTTCACCCAGCTCTGCATCAGGGTGGGCTGTGATAGTTACTGCCCAGATATAGTGCTGGGTAAAGTCTGTTCATCCTCATTCCCTTTTGGCCTGTGGATCTCTCCAGACGCAGCTGCAGGAGCAGAGGCAGTTCATCTCAGGGTGGGTGATGGCACAGCCTCCTGCATACCTTGTGCTCACCTGGTGATTGGGGACATCTGGAATGACCTCTTCTCTCTCTGTCCCACAGTGGGATTCGATCAACGAAATGGATGAATTTTTCAGCCCCATCCACACCTACCAGGTCTGTAATGTCATGACCCCCAACCAGAACAACTGGCTACGGACCAACTGGGTTCAACGGGACGGTGCGCGGCGGGTCTATGCAGAGATTAAATTCACGCTGCGGGACTGTAACAGCATGCCGGGTGTGCTGGGCACGTGCAAGGAGACTTTCAACCTCTACTACCTGGAGTCTGACCGGGACCTGGGCACCAGCACCCGGGAGAGCCAGTTTATGAAGATTGACACCATCGCAGCTGATGAGAGCTTCACCAATGTGGACCTGGGAGTGAGGCGCCTGAAGCTGAATACGGAGGTGCGGGGTGTGGGGCCGCTGAGCAAGAGGGGTTTCTACTTGGCCTTCCAGGACATAGGGGCTTGCATTGCCATCGTTTCCGTGCGGGTGTACTACAAGAAGTGCCCAGCAATGGTGAGGAACTTGGCTTCTTTCTCCGAGGCTGTAACTGGGGCGGACTCATCCTCCTTGGTGGAAGTACGGGGAGAGTGCGTGGGCCATTCAGAGGAGAGGGACACCCCCAAAATGTACTGCAGTGCCGAGGGAGAATGGTTGGTGCCTATCGGGAAGTGCGTGTGCAGTGCTGGCTATGAAGAGCAGCAGGATTCCTGCATGGGTGAGTCCCTTATTCTGGCTAGCGGTGCCTGCAAGGTGAGGGATGGCTGCAAGGGTCTCTTGCCTTTTTGGGGAAGGGTTGAGGACAGAAGTCTACTCACAAAAAATTGGGCAGCCTCTGTGGAGGCCAAGGGCTGCCGAAGCCGTTGCTGACTGGCTTCATGCTTCCAAAATGTGTTGCTGGTACCACCAGCAAGCTCCTTGGGAGCTCCCGTCAGGCTGACCATGACAGGTGCTGGTGCACAGGACATGGCTTTGGGATGGGGACTGGCTTTGCAACAGGGGCTGGCATCAGGACAGGAGCTGCCCTGGCTCCATCTTTCCCTACTGTGGATTGTGTGGCCCAGAGATCCCAGCCTGGTGCCCCCAGCAGCTCTGGTTGGTACTGAGATCTCTGCTGGTGCACTCCAGCAGAGCAAAACTTGGTCTCTCCAACATGCCCAGCCACCCACTTCCCTTTGGCAGAGGGTTTGTAAGCAAGGAAAGCAAAAAAAACCCCTGAGTTTTTATGAGACAAGGTTATTGCGTCCATCCATCACCCCTCCCCAGGGCTGCTGCAGAGCCCTGCTATCTGGGGGTGCAGAGAGTCTTCCCGGGGGTCCTCTGTGCCACTGGGCAGACTTCAAGCTGTCAACTGTACAAACTGTGATAAGGAAGCAGGGTGACCAGCAGCAGCCGTGCACCAGGCACAGGGATGTGTGTGTACAGAGCACAGCGCTCGGGGCTCCTGTGAGAGTCCTTTGCATGGATTTGTTTGCTCTCGGTTCCTTTATGGGACGCGTTTAGGGGAGCAGCACAAATAAGAGCGCGGGGCCTTTGTTTGAGTTTCATGGAAACATCAAGTGGAGGATTTATCTTAGGGAGACTTGACACAAGGTTAGGACGTCTGATGCCAGACTGGAATGGATCCAGGTGCTGCTGGGACCCACGCTGGCCCCAGAGGGTCCCCAGCTACACAGAGTGGGAAGGACAGGCAGAATAAATGCTTCTATCCGAAACTCCTCCTGTCTGCAACCATTGATTTGAAAGTCATCCTGAGACGGGCTGATAATTCAGGAAGTGTCGTCTTCTCCCCCATTAAAAAGTGGATGCAAAGTGTTCACGGAGGCATGCCTCAACCTCAGGGCTGATGTATGCCTCAGCCAGGCATATGCTACCATGGGCTGCCTGGACGTCTGGGTCCCAGCTCCAGGACCGTAAGGAGCTGCGAGTTGGATGTTTGGTTCAGAAGGGCCAAACACCCCTTGCCTGTATTCCCTTCCTGCAGTCCCGTACAGCAGACTCTGTGCCAAGTGATCACCACCCCAAAGCCTGGAGACAGAGGGAAGTCCCAGTGTCCATGTCGTGCTCAGCTCACCTCATTTTCCTGTGTTTCCTTGGATGTTTTTCTCCCTCCTGGGAGGAAAGCTGTGGGAGAGGTCCTTCCTGCCCTTTCCTAGTGGGATTACCCCACCCATAGGAGCAGCACAGGAGGAAGCGTGGTCCAACCTGCCTCCCTGGATGGGTGCACACAGGCAGAAGCTGATCTTTCTGCACGCAGACAGAGTCAAACCCATGGCGCTCAACCAGCAATGGTCTCGGGTGAGGCTCTCCAGCGCTCGTGGCATCAGAAACAGAACAGAGATGTCACTGGACTTTCTCCAGCCTCAGTGTTGCCCTCCTGCCTTCCCTGTCCTATTTATCCCTAGCAGCTCCTGGCACAGGGAATTTGATAGTCCAGCATCAAGCGAGCAGGGGCAGCACCTCCTCCCTAGCATCTCCTTTGGTGGGTGGATGTGGAGCCAGAGTACATACATTTACACACAAAAGCAAACAGATTCAAATCTCTGATCTAAGCTTCTCGTGCTTGATTGGGGCAGAGTTCATTTTTCACAGTGAAAAGTGCCTTTCTGGAATGATTTATAACCCCAGCAGATCTGTCGGAGCTGGAAATTAGCCGTTTTAATTGTCAGGCGGACAAAAGCAGGATTCCAGTGGCTGTCTCCCCAGCAATTTTTCATTCTCCGTCACAGGGATGAGATGATATAAATCACTCCTTGTGGCCCTAATAATCTTTCTATAAATATCAGGGAAATTCATTTTTTGCTTGGGGGGAAAAAATTAAAGAGAAGATACTTTGCCTCTATGGTAGTGTTTAAAATGTGATTCCAAATTAATTTCCTTTCGCCTTTCACAGCCGTATGCCTTATTTGTCAAAGCTAAAGATGTTTGAACAGTGGAGGTTTCTCCCCCTCCTCTTTAATGTTCATTTTTCTAAGGACCTGCCAGAGTGATGGAAGACAGCTCAGGAAACCAGATCATGGCCAGAGCTGCTCTCAGCCCTTCGGAGGAGAAGGAAGGCTGAGCCACAGGGCTGGGAAGGACGGGCTGAGGTGGGACGTGGTGGAGGGTGTGTAGGAACACGGGGAATTTTCCTGCCTCTCATCCACTTTACTCCCAGCTATCACCCTGGATGCCCCTTCATTTGGGCAGGGAGGTGGTGGCTGGGATCTCTGACCCCTTGCACTTACCTGGGCAGGATCCACACATTTTGTCTTGTTCCGGTGTCCTGGTGTTTGCCATAAGGATGCGAGGGGCACTTCCCGCGTGATCGGAAGGGCCAGATCTCAGCCCAGGGACAGCGGGGTCAGGACCATACTGAGGATGCCAGTATGTCTGCTTCTGTGGGAAGGCAAGAAACCCACAAGCTGCCTCCTCGAACAGCCATGAGGCTAAAAGCTGGGACATGTGGACCACATCTTGTGAATGGATGGAGAGTTGGGCAGGGAGGCTCAGGGGAAGACAGTGGCTCTTCACCCGCATCCTTCCTACCCGCCCTCGCCAGCCCCTCTCTCGGGACGGCTGCTGGGCTCCTGACCCACCAAGGCTTTGGGGCCGTGGTCCTCGCATCAGGGTCAGTCTTTTGGGGTGAATCTCAATTAATCCTTGGTCTGAGTCGCCAGCTATCAGTGTGCAACACTGGAGCTTGGCTAAAATCCGTTGAGCTGATCACGAGTTGTACACACGCAGAGTCGGTTTCGACCATGGGTAGCAGTGCCATGGCTACGGATCGTGGTGCTGCTCTCTGGGAGCTGACACAAACCCAGCCAGCCAGCCATGGAGACTTCCAGGAGCACAGAATCTCCCAGGAATCTATTTCTTTAATGAACAAACAAAAAAGGGTAAAACAGAAGGGACAGGACGAGCCTTTGGCAAAAAATGCAGTTCCCAAAGAGCATCTTTGCAGTATATCTATGGGTTTCAGGAGCAGGACTTGCTGTTCAGAAGTTTGGGACCAGGCATCTTAGCCTCTGGGTGTCCCGATTGCTCTAACTGCTTTCCCTGTGTGGTGCTCAGGGGCTTCAGCTGGGCTGGTGCCTTTGGCTGGAAATCAGGGATGAGGGAGCAACAATTAAGCAATTGCTGCTCTATCAGCCCGCCATTTGCACGTGAGGATGGGTGTTTGTATCCTGCGAGCTACATGGGCTGAGCGAGAACGGCTCAGGGGTCTTATGTGTGTGGCTGAAAGAGGATCTGGCCCTGGGGTAGAACTCACCCAGCTCTACTTAAGCTGAAAAAATGGCCTGTGTCCTCTGGACAAGAAGAAAGGGAGGCTGTCACTGCTGGGAGCCTTTTCCTTCTAGCTGCCAGACGGGGAGATGGGAATAAAAGGACTACTGGCCTCTCATGGACAAACTCCTCTGCTGCTGGTGTGTCTTGTGCCTCCTGTGGCATACGGCTGGTGGAAATAGATCTGGAGAGTCTGGTTAGCAATCTGGAAGCCAGTTAATTTTTTCCAGTTGGTGGGATTCATGCTGATGAACCAATCAGCAAATTTAATGTACCTTAAACCTTCCTTGTGGGCAACTTTGATCGAGCAATTAAAGCACCACGGCATTGCTAATTAAGAGGAGAAAATACCCAGCTTGGTAATTATGTGCTTGTGAATACAGTTTTGCATCCACAGACCTTTATGAAGAAAGTCAGTAGAGATTGACTTTCCAGCTGGTGGGGCAAGGGGGGAGCAGAGTTATATGATGTGAGAGGAGAGGAAACCCCATCTAGCTGCACCCACCACCCATGTACCATGCTGGTGAGCACAACCCTGGCCACACAGGCTTAGAAACACCAGGGGACACAATGACACAGGTGAAGCCTTTGGCAGTGGAAGCCAGGTCAGAGATGTGGACTCCAGCCGGGCTGGACAATGACCTGCAGCCACAGCAGCAAACCTTTGCAGCTGTGTAAACAGATGTGGTCCAGATGTTGATGTTGAAAGGGGAGCAAAGGTAGAGGCATGTGACCTGCTCTCCTTGGGCTTGGGTGGGAGGGGAGGGACCTCTTTGCTCAGGTGGGGATGCTGCTTGCCCCTGGACACTTACGCAGGGAGACCACAGCCTGCACTCCCTTCCTTCAGAGCAGAAATGGTGCAGAAGTAGCAGGAAGGAGGAAAGAGATGTTAGTGGGTGAAGTAAGCCCATCAGAGCCTTCCTCCAAACTTGTTATCCAAGTCAGAGATGCTCTGAGAAGCCTTTGGCTTCTCTCTCATTTTTCTGCTAACAGTGATTTTTTTCCTGCCTGTACAAAAACATCGCACAACAACCAAGGGCTTCTGTTGTGTCTTCATGTGAAACAGCCGACACATGCTGCTCAGTTGGAAACAGGACATTGGTCTTGCTGGGATGACCTCAAGAACATCCCCTTTTCTTGGCTCTGAGCTACAAAGGGCCCCAAAAAATGTGCAGGGGATGTCATACATGCCTCCGCCAACCAGCAAACCTGGGATTCCAGGGCACCCATTGCCAGGCTGGACTCCATCTCCTTTAGGTCCTGTCTGGAAGTATGTATATGCATCAAGGCAACAAATGAATGTGTGTCAAAACACCCTGTCATTGCAATTCCAAACAAACGTGTGGGAATGTTTTGTATTTCATTGCAAATCCGTGTGGGTTTCAAGGAGACTTTCCGTGCAAGTCCTAGTGCAGACATGCCAGCTCCAAGCAGCAGGCTCGGTGGCTGTGTTGCACCTCAGTGACACCAGCTCAGAGTCCCCAGTGCCTGCTGGCAGGGTACCAGCCTGTCATACCCATAGCTAGATTGCACCAATGCCCTGGGTGCCCACCACAGAGGTCCTCTGCCGTGAGTGTACCAAAATAAACCGTTCAAGGGCAGGAGCAGTGACAGTGTCAAAGATGCACTCTGGGAGTTATGCAAATGTCCTTTCAGAGATGCCGGGCAAGAAAATCAAAGAAACGTAGTGACTCACAAGATTTTTATTGTTGGTTTGCAAGCCAGTCAGCTGCTTTGTAAAATATAGGCAATACTGACTGGTGAGATTAGATTGCCTTCTGTTTATCCCACGCAAGGCCCCGCATCCTAAACACAAAAAAAAAAGAAAATAGTTTGTTTTCCAAACTGCGTAAGTTGGGACTGTTCAGGATCCAGGTATCAGACTTCAGATGGGAACAGACTGAAAAGAAGATGTGTCAGAGCCACATGTTGCTCGCGAGGTTTGGTCTGGACATTAGGAAAAACTTCTTCCCCTGGAGGATTATCCAGCCCTGGGATGGGATCCTTGGATTCACACTTGCCTCGTGGCAGGGTTTCCAGTTTATAATCCCAGACCTGGCTGCTAATTAGTCTGTTTGGATCCCAGGCCTGCTGCGCTGTGTGTACATGGATAATGTCACACAGGAGAAGGCAGAGTGCAGGACAAGGTGATCTCAAGTATCTCCAGCACCTTCAATCCCTCCTCTGAAACTCAAGCAATTGGTCAATTGCAGTTACTAGGAAAACAAAACAAAGCAGTCCTCCCAACACCTAAACCTTTTTTTTTTTTTTCCTGGTTAAGAGCAAACAAAAAGGACAGAGATGTCTGCAGAGCTGCCCTTTCCCCACCAACAGAACACTATGGGTTTTGTCCCTGGCTGAATATTTTACACTTTGCCACTTTTCCCTGAGTTTGCTCTGATTAGCCGCTGACATAGGTGATGGGTGAGAATGATGCCAGCCTGGAGTTCAGGGTATTGATGGCAATGAAACAAATTTAATTTGTGCTTGGTAGGTCTCTGTAGTCCCTATAAGAAGTGCTGAAGAGCAGCTGGACTGTGATAGATGTATCTGGCAACATTCAAAGACCTTCACCAGTTCTAGAATGTGGAGTTTTTTTGGTTTGAACTCTTCCACAGAATTTGGCCAGGTTCAGGTCATGAACACAGGCTGTTGCTCTGGATTTAACAGTGTTCAGGTGCCTGGGAAGCTGTTGTTGGAGAGTTTAGAAAAGTCTGCAGGAAAGACCTGGTGTTTTGCACCAGTACTTGCTCTGGAGATGGTGCAATGCAATGGGAGGCTGGGGACCTTAAATTCACTACCAGCATATTCAGAGTTTTGGTGTGATCGCCTTGCATGGGGAAGATGCTCCTCATTCCCACAGAGCAGGAGAATTGTGCCAAAAATTTGTTCTGTACTTGGCGTGAGATCCAGATCCCACCCATGCCACTGCTTTTTCTGTGTGCTGACTTCTTCCCCTTCCTGAAAACAAGACACTGCTGCTGACACTTCCTTACGAAGGAGAAATGGATCCAAAAGCTGGCGGTGCTCAGCTGTGCGGGGGCGAGGTCTGCACTGGCCCCTGCAATGCTCTTTACCTGCTTCAGCTGGAGACCTGGGCACCCTTATTTTAAATCTCAGCCTCTGTGTATATCCACAGCTATACGCATGTGGTGAGGGCTCAGAAACCCACCAAGGCTACACACTGGTTCTCACAGGGGCTGGGACCAAGTTCTTTGTGTTTCATATGTCCTTTCTTCATTTGTGCATCTTTGCTCCCTGAAGCTTTGCAGCAGGGATGCAGGGTTACCTCCAGCACTGCCATCTGCAGGGATCGGCTCCCATTTGGCCTCACTCTTTCCTGAACGCAGCGTTTCCTGGGTTTGTTTTTGGTCTGGTGAAAACTCTGTTTTTTTCCAGAAGCCTTGGATAGTTCTGTCTAAAACCCTTTGACAAGTATGAGTTTTGGAAACCGCTTTTTTTCTAATTCTAGCATTAGGCTGTCTGTTTCCTGCAGCTCCTGCAAGCTGTAGCATTTCCCCAGATAAGCTTTATAAAAAAGCCTTCTCTCCGAGAGCATGCCAGGCTGTCTCAGCTACATAAGTCTGCACAGTGTCACCTCAATTTTGCTACTGCAGAAGGACATCTGCACCAGGTGGCAGAGCAGCACTCACAGCAAACTGGGACTTTGATGTTTCTTGGGTTGGGGGTTTTTTTGTTTGTTTGTTTGTTTGTTTGTTTGTTTGTTTGTTTTAACGATGTAGGGAAGAAAAGCAGGGCAGAGTTAGGGGTGCTTCCAACAGTACTGATTTCAAGGCAAGAAGCGAGACCTGCTGATTTTTCTACAGCAGTTTGGGATGCATGGTTCCAGTCTGCCCAGCACTACAAATGGAATTACTCCACCTGGAAGAGCAACTTGTCCTGGCAGCCATGAAATCTGGGCGTTAAGCAAGAAGCTGTGCAGGGTGCACGTGCCGTTTGCTCACAGACTGATGTGTAGGATTTTGAGAGCTTTGCAAAAATCTTTGTGGGTGAAAATGCCCTGTTTCCCTCTTGCCAACATCTCGGGGCACGAAGGAGTGTGAGTTGGTTGAATTATGTTAAGAAGGGCCAAGCAGCAGGGAGGTGGAGTCTGGGGGGATATGATACAACCTCAGGCACGTGGAGTGATGGGTTCAGGTAGCGTTGGAGGTGGCAAGGGTTGTGAGCTGTACGAAGGGGCTGCAAGGTGGGTATTGGGGTGTGTGAAGGGCTGTAAGGTGGTGCTCAGGCGTGGGAGGTCAGGCAGTGCTCAGGGGTGGGAGACAGTGTAGGACACAAGCAAAGGATGTACAGAGCATCAGCCATGGGGCGATGCATGACCCGGGAACCAAGAGTTTGCCTGAGGGAACCAGCCCTCAAAACCCCCTCCATACCACTGGCCAACGTGGAGACAGAGCCTGGGCTCACCTGGGACTGCAGGGAAAGGAGAGCACAGCCTTGCAAAAACACAAGCTGTGGGGCAATGGGGTGGAGGCCTCTTTTCAAAGCAGGACTGTGAACGCCATGATTCTGTTTCAGTGCCTGCGTCATGCGGGAGCTGAGATTGGAGGCATCATGCTGAAACTGGATTGAAAGGAGCTGGGATTTTGTGTGTTAGCTTCTCCCACAGCCTGGAGGGCTCTGGGACTGGTACCTGTCTCTGGCTGTCACAGTGGCTGTGACACCCTTATTTCCATCTCTATCTCATCCCAGGTCTGCCAAAGGGAGCTACGCGGCTGCTTTTCTGGAGCTTGATGATGCCCAGCTTTTTTGCAGGGTGAGGGAAGGGCTCCACTGCAATTAGTGGCACCACTGCCACGGAGCTGCCCCATGGCACCCTCCCAACCGTGCCCTTGACCTGCCCAAACCTCCTGCACTAAGGACGGCGCTGAGAGTGAGTGACGTAGGGTCAACGCTTGCATTTGCAGCCGCACCAAAGTAGCCTTTGGTGGTCCTGCTGGGGCCACCTGCAGAACACTAGTCCCAGACGGTGACTTCGGACTGAGAAGAGTCTCTCGTTCCCGGCTAGTGTATCTTCGACAGGTTCATCTATCATCTCCCAAGCTCTGCCAGCTTATTAGCAGATGTTGTCCTGTCCCCAGAGGACAGAGAGGGAGGGAAACAAATGGACCAAACTACAGATGGCTGGCAGAGCTTGCTGTTTCTGAGACAAGCCTGCTGCTCCGAGGCCCCTTGGGACAGCGATGCATGAAAGAGTGGGGCTGGTGCACTGGGAAAAACAGGCAAGCTGTGCAGGGTTGGGGGGGGGTCAGTGGAATCCCTGTGGTATTGACCATAACAGGCTGAGGTGGCAGCTATGTGACCCCTGTGTGACAGAGGGCTGAATATGTGCTCTGACAAGCACAGGTTTAATGGTGGTTTTTGTAGGCTCTGCTTCTGACACTGGGACCAGGCAGGTGTCTGGGCTGCAAGCCCAGTGTAGACGTACAAGTCCTGAGCTGGGCTGTGGGTGAAGATCTGCTGCTGCCCCATGTGCACCACAAAACCACACTGTGAGATGGAACCGCAAGAGGAAGCCTTGGCTGGGTTTTTCAGGGGGACTGGGGACAGAAGGAGGACGCCAGTAGCAGGACTTCTGGTGGTCCACAAAGAGGCAGGACCTGAGATCCTCAGACGCAGAGCAAGGGTATCAATTGCATAAAATAATTTTAAAAAAAGAAATTCCCACCTCTGCAGGGCTCCTGGGAGGGCATTTCTGGCAGGTGGCTGTAGCTAGCTGCAGTGAAGACAGCAGGATAACCATTCTGCACCCCCCTGGTGAGTGGCTTTAGTTTTCAGTGGCTTCAGCGTGTGCTACAACCACGACTGTGGAGCACTGCAGATTTTAGACCTGGTGCGTTTGGTTGAATTTTTCTTATTGGTCACTTCTCATACAGGAGCTGCCCTGGGAGGTCCTGGTCTTCCACGTGTTGCTGGTCTGGCATGAGAGAGCTCAATCCAGAGCAGGACATGCCTGTCATCCTGTCCTGTAGGGATTTCATATCTTATGCAGGTTCTAAGCTGGTGCCCTCTCCTGTGCCTGCAAAAGGCTTTGCATGGGTCTCCCATTTGCATCCAAAGCAAGCGCTGAGACACGCAGAGGTGCATGACCCCATCCAGAGAACTATCTGCCCCAGCCCCAGTTGCTCTCCAGGCCTCTTCGTGTGCTCGTGCTGCCCAGGTGCAGGGAGGTGGCTCCCAACAGCTCTGCCTTGGTGCACAAATTCACCTGTAATTTGTCATTTAGCATAATTTTCCCCCTGAGTGCATCTAAAATAATTGTGAATCATTGGTACAGGTAATTAACTTTTGTGGTTTGTTTTTTTTTTAAAGCATTAAATGCTAAGTCATTACAACTGCTTGGTGCAAATCTGCTGTGCTTTGTGTTCCCATCCTTCCTGCTGGCCTGTATCTCCATACCTGACACAGCACTGATTTCTCTGCCCTTAATTAAATATTGGTGGGGGGAACTGCTCCAGTGCCTCCGGAATCGAGAGTCCCTGGTTTCTGGTTACTGCATGGGTAGGGATGACGGTGGTTCGCAAGTCCAAGGGGGATTCACACAAGTTGAAGGCAGCAAATCCTGACATGCACACTGCCCAGCACGGACGGTGAGGCTGTCTCGTTGCTCAGTTCCCATCTGGTAGGCTGTTGCTTCTGCCATGCCTTCATCCTTTCCCACGTAGTAAAACTGGGAACTTTTCTTTCTGAGAGATTTGTTTGTTGGCATTTTTTTTTCCCAGCTGGCTACTTCCCGGATTTGTCCTCACCTGAGAACAGGGTGTGATAGCACTCATTTCAGTCTTACACCCAAAACCAAGGGGTTGCAGACCAGCAGGTATCGCAGCATCAGGTGGAGGGTGTTCAGTAGAGGCAGAGTCCTGGCTGCTCTTCTGATGCCCTTGAAGGTGTCAAAGGTGTCAAGAGAGCTGGGAAGCAAAAGTCCCAAGCTGCTGCAATTTTCTCATGAGTCTCATCTGCCTTCCCTTCCACCCCAACGTTGGTTGTATTGCTCCCCTCTTTTTAAAGAAGCATTCAGTGCAAAACTGCTATGGAAGCTGGTGACAGAGTCTGAAGAGGGACCAGCAAACCACCAGGGATGTGTGTGGCTGGAGCACTGCCTTCAGCTGCCATTGCTAGAAGGAGCTCAGTTATAAACAGGTCATTTTATTACTGTGCAGTGTGTGATACATGAAATATGTAGGTAGCAATCAGCCCAGGGAGATCTGTGGCAAAGAAAGGAATGTTATTAATAAGGACACAAATGAGCACCTAGAAGCGGAACAAACAGACAGCACAGAGGGACTCAGACCACTGGGGATGCTGGATCACAAACAAAACCCTTCTACATGCTTGGAAGCAAAGATTGAGGCTGTATGCAGAGTTGGCCACTGTGGGTAAAGAGGGGAAAATTAAGGTATTACTACCTCAGTAGGGGAAAATAGAAATGAGTCAGAGCCAGGATTAATGCTTGAATCACTGAAACTGGTCCTAGAAGTCCGTGATAGATATGGGGACACAGACAGAGCCTGTTTTTCCTTACTTGGAATCAAAATCTTCCTTCCACCCCCAGACATATACCTGATGTGCCACATGTCACTCTTGAGCTAATCAATTTCCCTAATGAGATACGAGTTGTTTGTTTGTGTGACAAATGATTCACCCAAAGGGCTGCTGGGAAAGGTGGGGGTAGAACGGAGCAGACTGATGACAACCCTGGCGTGGGATGAGCGTGTGCTCCTGCTGCACAGCCCCCAGGACCAGGAGGAGTCAGAGCAACTGAAGGCAGGTCGTGTTGTCAGAAAAAACTCAGGCTGGCTCATTTGGCCTTGCTGTCCCCCTGCAGAGAGCCGGCATCGTGCATGCACTGCCACTTTGCTGCAACATGAAACAAAAGAGTGTGTTTTCCCTTTGGGTTTTTTTTTTTGCAAGGAAACTTGTTGCTTTGTATAGCAGCACATGAGGGGCTTGCAGAAGGATGCTCACCATGTTTCAGGTGTGGAGCTTTTATTTCTTGAAACTGCCCACATGGATGCTCCTGGGCGCCTGGGCACACGCAGCATGAGTAGTGTGGCAACCACTGTGAAGTGAGGACTGTGCCATAAATTTGTATAAATGGTGATTATTAGAATAGTTTACAAGGTGATTTCCAGTGCTGCCTGGCTGGGTCTTTGCGGCACTCCTTGCCCTGGGGCCAGGCAGTGGCCCAGAGGGTTGGTTGCAGTGGGGAGAGCTCTGGGCAGCTGGCAAAGGTGCAAGGAGACCATCTTGAGCTTTGCAGGCAGCTCACAAAAAATGGAGGCACCCAGGTCCACTTGAGCAACAGTGGGGAACGGGTACCACGACGGCAGTAAGTACAGCCTGGGGGAGAGACGAAAGCAGTTTTCACAGAGCCTGGTTTCCAGCTGGACAGCTGGAGGGGGGCTCACCCAGGTGTTGGGGAGAAGGGCTGGTTTCCCATGCGCTGGGGTGGGGGTGAAAGCGGGGTCCAGCTTTGTGCCGGTGGGATCCGCCAAGTGGTGGGATGCTCCTCGTTCAGGTGCACCCCTCTGATCCCCGCCCCTTCTCTCCTCCGCAGCCTGCCAGCTGGGATTTTACAAGTCAGCCCCTGGGGACCAGCTGTGTGCCAAGTGCCCCTTGCACAGCCACTCGGAGGGCCGGGCAGCCCGCGTGTGCCGCTGCGACAGCAGCTTCTACAGGGCGGTGCAGGACCCCCCCTCGGCCGCCTGCACGCGTGAGTACCCTGGCCGCCCAGGCACCCGTGGCGCTGCAGCGGGTCAGGCGTCGCGTCCTCGGGCGCAGCAATGCTCCCTGGCTGAGCGCGGCATGGACGCGCTCCCGCAGCCTTCCAGCCCCGGGTCTCCCTTCGGGGCACAAGCTGAGACCCCGTGAGCTGCGCTCCCTCACCGCCCTCTGGTCATCCTCATCCTGCTGCTCTCCAAACCTCTCTGGCCAGAACCTGCTCCCCCGCCGGGGCTCTCTCCCGTGTCGGAGCAGGGGAGGGTGAGACCATGGCTCTGATGGCAAGCCGCACGCACCAGGCAGCGTGCCGGCCACTTGCTGGCTGCTCTCCCTGGCAGAAATGCCTGCGGTGGCAGAGCCCTGGGAGGTCACGGGGCAGCATAAGTGTCGCTGCACTCCCCTTTGCTGTGGGTGGACCGTGGCTTGTCATATACCTTCAGCTCAGGTCTCTGCAAGAGGCTGCTTTGAGGAGCTTGGTGCTATTAAAGGGGGCAAGAACATCCCGGGAGGAGTCCTCCTCTCTGTAGCTTGTCCAGGAGGGCAGGAAGGCACGGTGCTGCAAGCTGAAACCAGGGTGAAAGACAGGTCAGCCACATCTGACTGACATTCCCCGGGGGCTATCCACACAAGATTGTTAAACTCCCCAAGGAATGTGAGTTCACCCTTCCCTTTAGATGAGCAGGTGTTCTCCACCATCCATCAACTCCTTGGCTCTTCCCCCAAAAGCTTCACGCATCCCCATCACTTCTTGCTTCCCCCAGAAAAAACACCAGCTCTTGCCTGCCTGGCATTTGCCATCCCTACCCAGAGCACCTTACCTCCATGGCATTTCATTCTGAGACCTGTCTGTGGGTTTGCTGTCTTCTGTTTGGAGCACTTCCCCCTCTGGGCAGCCCTGTATTCCCTGTAGCACCATTTGTACGCGCAGGGACCTGCTGCCCAAGGTACATCTCTCTGTTGTCCCATGCTCCGCCCGTCCCAACACTCTTCAGCAGCCCCCACTCTGCCTGAACCTCTGCTTCTTTTCCAGGCCCCCCCTCTGCTCCCGTGAACCTGATCTCCAGTGTCAATGGCACCTCGGTGACGCTGGAGTGGGGCCCGCCCTTGGACAAGGGGGGACGCGCCGACATCATGTACAACGTGGTCTGCCGGCGCTGCATGGGGGACGCCGGCCGGTGTGAGGCGTGCGGCAGCGGGATCCGCTTTGTGCCCCAGCAGATGAGCCTGGTGCAGGGGGCGCTGACAGTCACCAACCTCCTGGCCCACACCAACTACTCCTTTTGGGTGGAGGCTGTCAACGGTGTCTCCGACCTCAGCCTGGACCCCAGGAGAGCCGCGGTTGCCAACATCACCACAAACCAGGCAGGTAGGAGGAGCAGACACACCCCCAGCCCCAAGGCTTTGCCCGTGTGGGTGATGCTGATGTTGCTCCAATGTTGTCCCAGCCGAAATCCGCAGCCAAGAGCTGGTTTGGTGATGGGCATGGGACCCTCAGGAGATGGGGCCCCTATTCCCTCTGCTCCTGGAGTTGGGTTCAGGGAGCCAGGCTGGGCTGGAGACAAGCTGCTGCCCAAGGCAACTCATACCCTTCTCTGCTTCGCGGTACCCTTTTTCATCCTCCTTTCCTTCCACTTCAGCCTGCAGCCGCTGGTGGAGGTTTCTTTTCTGCAGGAGACAGGGGGCACGGAGAACACTCGTTTATTGACAGGAACACTAAGTGGAGCATGAATCTTTCAGGCTGTTCCTCCAGCCTGCTGTCCCTTCCCAAAGAGCCAAGCAGCAGTTCATGCTCCGCTCTTAGCTCACAGCAATGCCAGGCCCTGGCGGGTGACAGCAACATTTTGTGGGAAAAGAGTCTCTCATGAAAGTCTCAGATTTGCAAATGCCTTGCTGTGAAATGCTCTTTCCTCAGGAAATACTTCTGAGCAGTGCTCTAGCCCACCTGGGCCAGGACCTTGCTCCAGCATCACCTGGGCATCTCCCCAGAGCAAAGCCCAGCTAAGCCCCTTTCCACGGAGCATGCCGTAGGCAGAGGGGACAGGGCAGGGATTGACCCTTCCTTTTAATCCTCCAAGTTGGAAACGAGCCTGCAAGGACTTCCTGTGATGCTAAGCCCCTTCTGCTCTCCTGGCGGTGGTGCCAGCAGGAGAAACCCAGGGAGTCTTGCTGGGTTAGCTCATGGCTGGCATAAGAACAAGGCCCTTTTATTACCCGTGCCTGCCCCTGGCACTTCTTCATCCCCTCTGCCAAGCCCACGTGGAAATGGCTCAGTCCTGCTGGGTCGCTCTGGTTCACATGATCCCTCCAGGTGCTGATGAGCAGCATCAGCGTGACGGCTCGGCGTGGGATGCTGTTGGGGAGTGATGAATATTCCCATTTCAACCTCTCTGCTGGAAAGTGGATGCTGAGCAGGTGCCGTGAAACCAGCAGGGCTGGGAATTCGGGAGTGATTGAAGTTTAGCTGCCATGCCCGCGTGGTGCTCCAGCTGCTGCACATCACGGAGCATCCCTGACCGCCAGGAGGGGCTGAGGGACCTCTGCTGCACTGCACAGGGTGGCTGGTCCATGCCGGGTGCTGGTCATTCTTGTCCCCCCAGCCCCAAGTGGCTGAGCACAGCAGGTGGGAGCGCAGCAGAGATGCTCTGGGGCTGTTTGGAGAGATGGCGCTGCACGTGCCTGCAGGGTTTAGCTGATTTCCTCCATCCCACCCACTCCCAGCTCCCCAGCGTTCTGTGTTCCAGCAGTGATTTCTGATTCTCAAAGGAGCCAGCCCAAAGACAAGCTAAAACTGCTGCCTTTCAGTCCCTGGGTGCCCCACTACTGCTGCAACCCTTGCGGCCTCTTTTGGTGTCTGCTTCTTCAGCAACACCCCCAGGCTGCAGCAGAAGATGTGGGCAGCCACAGCAGCTCCATCTTCCCCAGAGCTGCCACATCCCATTTTTCCTCCAGCAGTTAGGGTCATAACCCCTTCCCATCAGTCGGACCCAACAGCCGTCACTCTCTGGGGTCCTTCCAGGGTGGATTTTCCCAGCTAGAAAAGAGGCTGTGGAGTTGGCTTTTCCAGCCGTGGCAGCTGCAATGTGGACATGGCGTATTAATGGGCTCCCAAACCAGGCCCTGGCAGATGACAAGTATGTCAGGGCAGGAGAGCGCCCCAAAGCACCTTTACACTGATACTCAGTCCCTGATCACCCCTCTGGGCATTTATCGTCTCCCCTTTCCCTCTTTCACTTTCTCCCCCTTCCCCAGGTGGAGCAGGAGGGGTCAGGGTCCTGCCAGGGATCTCCATGACCTCCAGCCCGAGACCCCCTTCTCCTTTCTGGCTCCAGATCACAGTGAAGCGCCAGTGTCCCCTCCTTCCTGTGCTGGGACAACGCTCTCCTCTTTCATGTCCTCAGAGCCTGCTCACTCTATGGGAAAGAAATGGAGGCAATTGAAGTGAACAAAAGCTCATTTGCAATCCTCTTCTCCCATCCTTCAAAGCACTCACCTCCACACGGCTTGAATTAAAACAGAAACATGGTTTAAATCAGGGGTCCTGCATAGGGCTCCAGTTCCACCCTTCCCTGCTGCTGTGTCCTGCTGCCCTCACCCACGCAGGACCCACCAGCCGCACCTGACCCCCTGCCTCTGCATCCCCAGCCCCGTCCCAGGTGGTGGTGGTCCGCCAGGAGAGCACAGGACAGAACAGCGTCACCTTATTGTGGCAAGAGCCAGACCAGCCCAACGGCATCATCCTGGAGTACGAGATCAAGTACTACGAGAAGGTAATGCCGAGCTCGCTGACGCAAATCGGTCCCAGCATGGTAGATTTGTGCAGGGGCACGGCTCAGTTTAAATCCTGATGGTGCGATTGCTGCTGTCAGCCAGCCTTGCACAAAGGACCATTTTGGGAGACTTCCTGTTGTGCTGATGTAGCAAGGTTTTTTGGTGTTGTTTTTCCCCAGGACAAGGAAATGCAGAGCTATTCGACCCTGAAATCCAAGGGCACCACTGCCACCATCTCTGGGCTCAAGCCTGCAACCCGCTACATTTTCCAGGTTCGGGCTCGCACCTCTGCTGGCTGCGGAAGGTTCAGTCAGACTGTGGAGGTAGAAACAGGGAAGCCAGGTGAGTGCGCGCGGTTGTGGGATGTGGGAAGCGTGGGGCAGGGAGCATGGGGGATGGTGATGCCCTTGTCCGTGGCCATTGTTCCTCTGCTACACGAGGAGGGAAGGTGGAGGCACACATCCCGGCGTTTCAGCCTGCAGCGCTTGCTTGAGGTAGCCCTCCTGAGATGTGCATATACATTAGAAACAATTAGGAGGAAGGACATAGCAGTCAGAGCAGGGAAGACTTGGAGAGGTCCTGAGGCTCCAGACTCCTCTCTGCACTGGTTTGCTGGATCACCATGGCTTTTCCAGGTCTGTGCTTGGTTTCCCCATGTGTAAGTGGTCCCTGTACACAGGGATAGTCCCAATGCTGGGCCTAGATGGTGAATGGTGCTTTGTCTTTGAAGACCATGACCCAAGTGGAGAAGGGGAGTTTTTAAGCACAGCAGAGCACTCCTCAATCAGCTCACCTCCTTCTTACCCTGGTTCTTCCAGTCTCTCTCCGGTATGACACGATGACAATTGTCTGGATCTGCCTGACGCTTATCACTGGGCTTGTCGCGTTGCTAGTGGTCCTAATCTGCAAGAAGAGGTAGGTGTTTTCTGGCGGTCAGTGCAGCACGTCACCAAACAGGGCAGGAGGGATGGAAAAACTTGGGCACAACTTTTCTCCTCTCGATTTGTCCAGAGCATCCATAGGTCGGGGGTTAATAATCAACTTTTAGAGGTCACCATGCCTCCACCTTCACTGGGGCAGAGGTGGCCTCCAGACCTTCCCCTCGTGCCAGCAGGCTAAATGGCAATAGCGGGAGCAGTAGCAATAGCAATAGCGGTAGCGATATCCAGCACCAGTACCAGTACCAGTATGAGGGCTGACTGGATGGGCTAGGGGCTAAGTCAGGGGTGGAAAGAGCGCTTCATCAAGAAAGGTCTAAGGGCGACCATGTGCTGCTACATTTCAGCATGGCTGAGCCAGGCATGTGGCGCACACGTACCCATGTCCAAAGGAGACAAAAGGGTTGTAGCTTTTAGCCCTGCCAAGTCTTGGAGAGCACCTGGAAAGTACCTTGCTCCAGAGCAAAGCATCAGTCCGTCAAGACACAGGGATGCAGCTGGTGGAGGGCCAAGCACTAACTCCAGCTCCCCCTGGACTGCCTACAGCCCTGGCACGCGCTGCCTTTCACTCTGCCTTAGGGCTGCTTGTGGGAGCGAGGGACAGGAGCACCTCTTCTGACCCTTGTGTCCCTGTGGCAGGCACTGCGGGTACAGCAAAGCTTTCCAGGACTCCGATGAGGAGAAGATGCATTATCAGAATGGGCAAGGTAGGACCCTCCCTGCTGCTGCCCCTGGGGTGTGAAGGACCGCAGCGCTGTGCATGGGTCTGGGTCTGGACCTGGACCATTACCCCCTGGCTCTGTTGTAGTTTAGAGAGAAGGGTTTTGGCCACAGATTGCTTCTGGGAATGTGTCTAGGAGAGCTGAGTGGGGGCTGTGATCCCAGAGGTATCCTGGTAATGGGGTAGGAAGGCTGCACAGTGTGAGTTGGGACTGCAGCATGTTCCTCTCAGATAGCAGCAGGCTAGAGGAGTGGAAAATTCATCACAGGTGAGGGTTGGAGGGGTGATGGAGGGGAACAATCACATGGAGGGCAGCCAGGTGCTGGAGTGCTCTGAGAACACCAATGTGCCAAAGAATGTCTTGGGTTTCCTTGGGGCTGCAACCTCTCTGGACCCTCAGCATGTCAACCCAAGGAGTCCTACCGCTGCCCATCCTCTCTCTGGCTGCTGGGTGCCCCTACTTCTTGGCAGGACTGCCTGAAAGAGCTTCTCTCCTCTCTCCCCTTTGAAACCTGGCAGTGAAGTTCCCTGAGTCCAAGTTCTACGTGGACCCCCACACCTATGAGGATCCCTGCCAAGCTGTGCATGAGTTTACCCGTGAAATTGAGGCCTCCCGGATCAAGATCGAGAAGGTCATTGGGTCCGGTGAGTCCCCAGGCATGAAATAAACTCTTGGGAGGCAGCCTGGTGCAGAGGATTGCTGCTTAGCCACCATAGCACTGATGGCTCAGGCTGACACAGCAGATGGCTCAGCCTGTCCTGTGTGGGTGCTCCAACACGGCCACCCTGCTTTAAAACCTCAGACTATGCATCTGGGGTGAAAAAATGCAAATGAAATTGCAAGCAAAATGGTAATTTTTCAGAATGAGAGGGATTTTTGCATAGGAATAGGGGCTTGGAGGGAAGCACAGGGCAGAGACAGGGCTGAAACTTCACCAGCAGTACCCCAAGGGCTTACCCCCGTGCAGCACCAGGAAGCCTGGCTGAGAGACTTCCCTGCTGCTCTAAGAGACTCCCAAATTTGTTCATTAAAAGTGTAAAGGAAGTGGCAGTGTAATCACTACTCTTGGCCCACTGCCTTCAGTAAAAGGTGTCACAGAGAGGTGACTTCTGACATTTCTGCACAGTTCCCAGAGGTGGCACTGGAAGCCAGAGATGTCCTTTCTGTGCTCAGAGGCAGCGATGCACAAAGAGCCCGGGAGACCTGAAGGGCCGGTGCATGCTGTGAGCGTGCGGGCAGACAGGGTGATCCACGGTGCTGCTGGGCTGGTTCAAGACACTGAGGAGCTCCCCATGTCCTCATCTTCTCTCGCCTTGCAGGAGAGTCTGGAGAGGTGTGCTATGGCCGCCTGAAGCTGCCAGGGAAGCGGGAGATTCCTGTGGCCATCAAGGCACTGAAAGCAGGCTACACGGAGAAGCAGAGGCGGGACTTCCTGAGCGAAGCCAGCATCATGGCGCAGTTTGACCACCCCAACGTCATTCACCTGGAGGGGGTGGTGACCAGGAGTATGTGGCTGGTGGGGATGGAACCCTATGGTGGGGCAGAGTTGGGACGTATCTCCCTGTGGGAACCCTGGGAGTTGGAGGTCAGGGATCACTTTGGGTGCACTCCATCCTTCGGCTGCCCCACTTGCTCACTTGTCAGACGTCCATTTACCTGTGATCCTCCCCATCCCAGCCCCTTGCCTTCTCTTAGAGGACAAACTTGTCATGAAGTAGTTCCCCCACCTTGCTCCGCAGTGTACCCCAGGTCACAGTTATTGGTTTAAGAGATGTCCTACCCATTAGCATTTATTTTAAAGGCCGCCTGCATTGAATCCTAATTTGAAGTCTTCCTTCAAAAAGGCACATTCTGATGCAAAGTGTTATGCTAATGGCATGCAAATTTCAGTGGGAAAGCATAGCTGACCTAGCCACATCAATAGCACCTGGAGGGAGGGGTAAGTGTCAGGGTTATTGCCACATCCCCACCGTTGTGCTGGTCCTGCTTGGCGCAGGGGTGAGACCACCCTGCGGGGCTGCAGGTTATCCGTGGGCCTGGCTGGATTCACGTCTCTCTCGGTAAAAGCCTGTCACTGGGCTTCCCAGAGGAAGGTGACTTCTCTGCTAACTTGACCTTCCTTGTCTTCTGCAGGCAAATTGGTAATGATTGTTACTGAATACATGGAGAATGGCTCGCTAGACACCTTCCTCAGGGTAAGGAGCTCTTTTGTATTTTTATTCATTGCACATCCCCCTGGGCTGAGTGACTGGAGGAGAGGTTGGTTCCTGCTCCTCAGCCTCACAGCCACAGGGACCCCTGCACGACTGTGGTGTGCTCTGGGCTCTCACCTCTTCAGCAGACACCATCTCAAGGGCATTGTGGCTCCCCAGAAGAGGACTACAAAGGCAGGGGCACCTGCCTGAGCGGTGTGTCAGGGGCGCTGGGAGGGCAGGAGGTTAGCTGGGGGGACAAGAGAGGCACCAGCGTTAGAGGAGGTACTAAGCCAAAGATGAGAGGCACTATGGGGTAGTTTAACAACAGCAGAATCAATAGGATGCTCGTGAAAATCATAATGAACTCTGGGTTATTTCCTCTCCAGAAACATGATGGGCAATTCACCATCATCCAACTGGTGGGCATGTTGCGTGGCATTGGAGCGGGTATGAGGTATCTGTCTGACCTGGGCTATGTGCATCGGGACCTGGCTGCCCGCAACATCCTGGTGAACAGCAACCTGGTCTGCAAAGTGTCTGACTTTGGCCTCTCCCGCATCCTGGAGGATGACCCCGATGCTGCATACACCACCACGGTGCGTGGCTCCTAGCATTGCAGTCTCGCTGATCCCTCCTGACAGTGATTGCCCCAGGCCACTGACAGGGAAAAGTTAAGACACTCTCAAGTCAAGGTAGGCAGGGCAGCAGTGGAGACAGTCACCTCACCGTTAATATCTGGACCAAGAGCATGAACCCAAAGAGCTTCTGAGCCTTAATGCATTGTCCTTCATACAGGGACATGCCAGAACTGAAGTGTGCAGTGAACAAAGAGAAGCAGACTGGGAGAGCAGGGAGCCGATCAAACCTCCCCCGCTGACAGCTCCTGTGCTCACAGGTGGTCCACTGCATAAGGACGCTCCCGTGTCCCTTTAAGAGCCCTTACCCAGACTGTTGACATGGTTTAATCCCAAGTGGTGACCAGGACCATACAGTTGTTCACTCATCACCACCCCCAGTGGAACAAGGGAGGAGAATCAGAAAAAAAGGAAACCTTGTGTGTTGAGTTAAAGACATTAATAGAGCAGTAATGGAAGAGAAGATAATAATAACAATAATGATAAAAGAATATACAAAATGAGTGATGCAATACAATTGCTCACCAGATGATGATTGATTGCCCAGCCTGTTCCGAGCAGCAATTGCAGATTCCTGCCCCCTGGCCAAACCCCATCTATATACTGAACATGACGTCTATGGTATGGAATATTCCTTTGGCCAGTTGTCCTGTCCCTCTCAGCTTCTATGGGGAGCTGAAAAAGTCCTTGAATTAATATAAACATTACTAGCAACAACTAAACCAATATGTGTTATCAACATTATTCTCATACAAAATCAAAAACAAGGAGGTTAGTAGGAATATTAACTCTGTCCCAGCTGAAATGAGGGCAACTGCGTAGCTCCATCCAGTCTAGGGCCATTGGACATCATCATCCCTAGGGTCATTGGTCAGTGTTATGGTACACTTTTCAGTAGCATGGCCACACACTAGCTTCTCCATGTGACTCTGCCTCATTCCAGGCGTGGAAAAGGCGGGAAATGGCTTTGCAACCTTGATGATTTTGGTTTATGGTAGGACACTTTTGTCTGTGAAGTCATTTTAACATTTTCTGGCCAACCTGACAGCTCCGGAGCTTCAAGTACTCCTCTACTGGAGGTCATCAGTGGGGAAATGAAATACATTGGGGGAATGTGCTCTTTTTCCACTTCTCTGACTGTGAAAGGAATTCTTGTGCTTCCCATGCACACCTCTGGTGGGGCAAATGTGGTGGATAGTCACTTCTCAATGGAGGCCAGTTTGGAGCTGCAGCTGAGGAGTTTGAGCATCACTTTTCAGAAGGACTGGGACAAAAGAAGCAGAAAGAGCTTCAGGCTAGTATGGGATATTTCATGATACTGCAGAGCAGGGCCCAAAGCAGTTGCAGCTCTGAAGGAGGAGTGCACAGTGGCCCAGCTTGGAGAATGTGATCTTCACGATCTTGGCTTGTCTTCAGCCGAGTAGTGAAGTGAGCCAGAATGTGTCCTGTGTGTGTCTTTGCGTTCAGATGCTCTCTTTGGTTTCTCAGGGAATAACTTGATATTTTAGATCAAGTTCAAGTACAGCATCTTCTGCATCTTGGCTTCGGGACTCTCACAGGAAGGGTAAGAAGGGGCCCAACATCAGCTAGACAGCCCATCTTCTTGTCTGTGGCCTACAGACATATATATATCTTGGTCTTCCTCCCACCAAGCCAGTGGGAGTTTTTCTCCAGTGATTTTAATCCCTGCAAACATATTTCCAGAGACAGTATGTCAGTGAGCACTGGGTCAGGAAGGTGACCTGAGGGATGAGACTTCATGTATTGACCTCCCTACTAACCCTTTCCAGTCCTGCCTGGTTTCTATAGACATTGCCTCATGTCCCCAGTGTGAATGCAATCAGGGACATCACTGGAGGATGGAGGAGCCACTGGGCATGTTGCAAGCAGAGGCTTTGAGATATCTTGGCACAGTGAAACTCAGTAGAGGTGGTTGCTCTGGAGGAAGACGAGGTGCATAGTCCAAATAGAGCTGAACCACAAGGATGCAGTGGCAGCATCAGGAGCACGAGATCTCTGGTGAGGTTTCAGTAAGGGTATCATGAAAGTAAGGATGCCTTCTTGTTCAGAAACTTGTGATAAGATGGTATCCTGTGTTCCTTCTTTGTTGGCCTTGACCTGCTCAGGACATGCCTTCCCAAAACAGACTCTCCCAAAGGACACATCATTCATCTTCAGTCCCCATCAAGAATGCGCCAGAGTTGGCAGGACTCATTTGGGTGGAAGCAACTCTCCCTAGACAGCGATACATTAAAAGTGTTCCCAGGCACATCATGCCTGCCCCAGCTGCTCTGGGAAACCCACCCTGTGTTCCTTGTGCCACAACTTTCTTCTTCAAACTGCTGGCAATCAAGTTTCCAGCTTAAATGTATTCTCTGCCCAATTATTGCTGATTTTTGTCAGCATGGTCCTTCAATTCAAAAAGTCCTCCTCTTCAGTGCTTGCCTGCCACAGCAGTAATGGACAGGGAGCGCATACCATCCGTCTCCTTGTCGGCTCAAATCAGGGTCTCTGGCTCTACCTCCTCACTTTGAATTCCTCTCTCAAACACTGAGGGCCAGAATTGTGCATGAAGAAGACCTTGTAAAACAGCACAGCTTTCTCCTTGTTCTCCTGGAAAAAACTTGAAGTTATCCTTCAGGTACACCTCTAGGCTTATCTTGTGCAGATTGCCTCAGCCCTTTCCAGAAGATGCCACCCCGGCGTACCACTTGTCTAATCTGCTGTCCCAGCGGCAGGGAGGTAGGGATGCTTGAGCCCTGCGTGCTCTGAGCCTCCTCTGTTGCTCGCTTTTTCAGGGAGGGAAGATCCCGATTCGCTGGACGGCTCCAGAGGCCATCGCATACCGCAAGTTCTCCTCAGCCAGCGACGTATGGAGCTACGGCATTGTCATGTGGGAGGTGCTGGCCTACGGCGAGCGCCCATACTGGAACATGACCAACCGGGACGTGAGTGGATTCGGAGCGGTGCGGTGGCAAGCCTGCCGCTCCTCCTGGTCTCGCCCAGGGCAGACTGGCAGAGGGGGCTGGGGAAAAGGGACACAGAGAGCAGCCCTTGCCTCTCCTCACGTCCCCGCAGGGCTGTGCGCGGCGTGCGTGTCTCCTCAGTGGGGACACCAGTGTGCTGCCCGTAATTGCACCACGCAGCCTTTCCCATTGCAGAACCACGACTCCCGTCTGCGCCTGGTTGTGTGCACTGTGGTTTTCCCCATCCCTACCTGCTGTACAAGCCTTTCTGCTGGCTGGAGAGCTTCAGCACGTGTTGCGCTCCCTTCCCCATTCCCTGGAAGGAGTCAGGGCTTCCCTAAGGTCACTGCAGCCCCACCACATTAGCCTGCCAGTCTCTCCTGCACCCAGCGCTGGGGTCCCATCCCTTCCACTGCTCATCCAAGGCTGCTGAGAGCCCCAGGTTTGCACCACCTGGTAGCAGGCTTTGGGCTCATCAGAGTTAGGGGATGGCACTCTTACATCAAGAGTAACGCAAAACCTGTAGGAGAATGTAGATTATGCTCCTGAGCACAACCTGGGAGGAAAATTTCCAAAAGGAGGCAATAAAATGAATTTTTTGACTCTGCAGGACCACAGGACTGGTTTTTTTTACCTACGGGGGCTATAAACCTATCTGCCTCCTCCGTGCTCTGGGATTCCTGAGAGTCCCCTCTCTACCTAATGTTTTTATTATTTTAGAAAGTGGCTTCGGTGCCAACAGGGAATGGATGCACTGGTTTACAGTACCTCCTCTGCACGGTTCCTTCGAGCAGGGTTTCCTCCAGCCTTGCTCAGTGGTGGCAGGGCCTGGCTGTAGAACAACTGGATGTGAGTGCAGCTCTCGTGGCTTGTCTGCTGGAGGGAAGCTGCAATATTTTAGGCCTGTTGGACCACTTAATAAATCCGCTGTCGTAGCAGCGATTTCTTGTGTGTGTACAGTATCCAGCCTGCTTCCGGCTCTCCGCAGAGACCACACACAGCTCGCTGGCAATTAACTTGTCATTTAACATAAATCTCGTGTACACCTCTCTGCCTCCCCATCTGATGGCCCCAGCAGCTCACACACCAGGGATCTCCCCTGCGTGCTGCCGTCTGGGGCGGTCCCAGTCGCGCAGGAGTGCAGCTCCACTTCGGCGTGTGGTTTTCCTTACAGGTCATTAACTCGGTGGAGGAAGGCTACCGCCTGCCTGCCCCCATGGGCTGCCCCACAGCCCTGCACCAGCTCATGCTGGACTGCTGGCAGAAGGATCGCAGCGAGAGGCCGCGCTTCTCCCAGATCGTGGGCATCCTGGACAAGCTCATCCGCAACCCTGACAACCTGAAGTGCACAGCCACCGTCAACCGGTAAGGGCTGCCTGGGCCGTGACGAGCAGGGGCTGACAGCCGACGCTGGGCAGAGCAGGGGGGTTGCAGTAAATAAGGGATATTTCTGTCCAGCTCTAGCAGCAGTGTCTTCCCTGCAGCCATGGACATGCGTTGGTCCCGTGGGCACAGGCTGTGGTGGGCAGTGGGAATCACCCTGCATTTCGCTGCCCTGCTCCCACAGTGGCATCCCCACGCCAAAGTCTGGTCCGGTGCGTGCGGCAGTGCCCCTGCAGCAGCTTGTGAGGGCTTTCTCTCTCCTGCCCTCCCCTGCAGGGTGACAGGCTCTTTGAGGTGGACTTCACAGCCTGGCCAAGCAGGACAATCACCTCCAAGGCTAACTCCTTCTGTCCTGCCCCCAGGTTCACCCAAACACCCTTCAATAGGAGTCTCCTCGACCTGGCCAGCGGTCTGACAGTGGAGGACTGGCTGGACTCCATCCGGTTGGGACACTACCGGGACAACTTTGCCATGGCAGGGTACTCCTCCCTGGGCATGGTGATGCGCATGAACATCGAGTGAGTACCAGAGAACAAACAGCACCAGTTGGGTTGCCCTGCACCACCCCACTAACCATGAACAGTGACCTTCCTGCCTTGGCTTGCTTCATCTAGTTGGTCGCTGATGTCAGAGACACACCTGTAAGGAAATAGTGTTGAGACCTGGGACAATGTCCAGGGCTGTGCTGACCTTTGAGAGAAGGTGTGGGAGCTGTACCGAGAGGGTGTGAGTACCAAGTCACCTCTGGTGCTCCGTGGTGGCTCTCCAATGTCATTGTAGTTCCTGGGTGATTCAGGTTGTAAGGTGCTTCAGGAGTTCACATAACCCAACCTCCTGATCAAAGCAGGGTCAGATACGAGATTGCAATCTCCTTGCACTTCTCACTTTTGTTTCCCCTGCAAAAGGCATGTCTGGACCAGAGTGCGGCTGCACCATACTGCACAGCTTCTCTGGGATCACTGGGAAACAAATGGAGCTGGGGGGCACCTCAGAGCTTCTTCAGACCCCCGTGCATTGGACTGGATCCCTGCAGCTAGGGAGGGAGGCACCATCCAGGGCCCCGTTGTGAGTGGAGGTCATAGCCAAGTGACCAAGGCTGAGTTAAGTAAGGAGAGCTGGGGAAGACGTGTCTCACCACCCATCCTCCTCCTCATGCTGTAAGGAGCTTGCTATGTCACCTGTCTAGGGGCTCTCCAAGGGTGGCTGATGCTCCGAGCAGTAGCAGAGAAGATGGCAACTATACCTGCTCCTACCCTGGGCTTACATTCTCCATCTTTTGCTGTTAGTGTTAGTGCCAGGGCTGGCAACCTCTCCTGCATCTGAGGGACTCGTTCCCTGTTAAACGGCATGGGGCTGCCAGAAGGTGGTTCCCATGACTGGGGAAGATGTGATGGTGCATGCCTTGGTCAAGGTAGTAAAAGAGCCAGTGAAAGGGAAGATGGAAAGACATAGGCAGAGGGCTGTCATGTGCATTGATCGGGGGCTGTACCTGGGGCCTTTGCTGTGGGATTGAGCTGATGTTGATCCTTGTTTCTCATGCACGTTGGGGAAGCTTTTGAGTGAGAAAGGCTCATTATCCATCCATCTTTCTGACTGGGTTATCTGAGGGCATCTTGCTAAAACTGAATCCAATTTCAGAGCATCGATCTTGTCACCTACCAGCTTGTCAGGAGTGATCCCCATCCTGCTCCTGCTTTCCCCGGGGCTGTCACAGCAGCCCTGTCAGGAGGATGTGCCAAGTGAATGGCAGCCTCTCTGTCCCTGGGAGGATGCCCAGGGACCCTCAGCAACAGCAGCCTCGTGCTGATGAACAAGCAGAGGGGAGCCTGGTGTGGGGCCCTGGGCTGGACCTTGGGGTACGCACATGGGGAGGAGCAGTGTCTCTCTGGGGCACAGCACAGGTCCAGCCCATGCGTTTTCTGATAGTGTTGCTGTTCTCCAGGGACATTCGGAGTCTGGGTATCACCATGATGGGCCACCAGAAGAAGATCTTGAGCAGCATCCAGGCCATGCGGTCGCAGCTGCTGAACACAAATGGCCCCAGAAGGCATCTCTGATCATCAGATTTGGGGTCCCGCATCGGGCATTCCTTAACACTTACCCTGGCAAAGGGGCAGCAGGGTGGTGAGCAGGAAAAGGGGCACCAGACCAGGACCTGGAGCACCACCGGTATCTCTTTGAATACAGCATCAGTGGAAACGTGGCTTTCCAGATACCTCGATGGTCCTGCTGCCTCCTTCCCCCATCTGAATGGGAGAGCAGCCTTGTAAGCGGGCTAGGGACATGTCATGCCTCTCTCCATCCTCTAGTGTGTCCCTGTGGGACTGGGGGTCCCCACACAACTATGCAGGACAGGTGGTAACCCCTTCACATCATGGGATGGTCCCAGCTGCACCTGTTAATAGAGGGCTATCAGATGCAACAGCAATACCAGGAGCAGTGGGACTGGGCTTGCCATGGCACACAGCTCCTTCGGATCTGACAGCTGGGGAGTTTGTTGGATCTCTGAACTGATGAGGGCCCCACAGGCTGCCACACAGCAGAGAGAACCCCGCTCCCAGTACTTCCCATTTCCAGTGTATTCCAGCCTGGACCTCCTGAACTGCACCAGCATGCAGGTGACTCCATGGTCCACCTCCACCAAGCCCAGGAAGGCAGGGTACAGAGTACAAGCTGGCAGTGCCACAACGCCTGGGTCTGTGTGCAGAGGAGAATCCTCCCAGCATGGAGGAGAGGTGGCCAGGGTCTGCTATCTGGAGCCTCAAGAAGCGCCAGGGTGCTGCAGGAGACTCTCCACCTCTTGAACCCACCAGCACTGCTCCTTTCTAGATCCAGCACAAGCATCCCAGGGCAGCCAAGGCATGTTTTCTTGGACCACAAACTCCCCCAGCATAACAGGCATTTACTGTCCTCTGGCCTCCCCCAAACCTGTACCAGACCAGAGAGGAGTGGGAGAAATTGCTCCCATCTGACATGATGGAGGGACAGAGAGACTTCTGCCAAACTCTTCTTTGTTCTTATATTGCCCTAGAGAAACCTCAGAGCTGTCCCATTACCACACTACCTGCCTAAGCACAGGGCTGCCATGTCACCTGCCGAGGAGGGGTCCTGAGCAACATTTCCAGCTGCAATCACACAATCTTATGGCTGGGACAGGGACTCTGGGCAAAGAGGATCTTCAGCACTACCCAGCTGGTGAGCCTGGTGGCTGGACGGTTGTTCTTTCCTCCACAGCTCCTCCTCTCCTCCACCTCTTTCGGTGAGCTTGCCTGGTGTGGAGCATTGTCCTCCAAAGACTTGTGGAACTGGTCTAAGAGGCTGAGCTGGATGCAGAGATGCACGTGTGCCAGGGGTGGGGGACAGTTTGTGGGCTGGGGAGGTTTCTCTTGGGTGTAAATACAATTTTCTATGGGTTTGGGAACTATTTTACTGAAATATGTTATGTACACAAAAATGGTCTCAAAGCACAGAAGCCTCCGTCGTGGGGCTGAACTCACCGCAAAAAAAAATAAATCTGGGAGCATGACTGGGAATGGGGGCTGCTGGAGAAGAAGTGTTGGAGGGGAGCCACGCTGGCTGCCAGGGACCAGCCTGGCCCACAGCGTCCTGTCCTCAGCACTGGCACAGTAAATCCAGCACCACTCAAACGCAGGCACTGGTAGGATCTCGCCTGAGGTCTGTTCTTCCCGGTGCTGTTTGGGCACGAGGAGGGTGGGGGGAGGGTTAAAGCCATTTCTCAGCTGCAATAATCCTGGCTAGACTGGCCTTTCTGGGGCTGGCTTAGCTTTCCATCCAGGGTGCATATGTCCTGATGGATTCTCTGACTGTGGCGGGCACTTTACTTCTTCCTATGGAAGCTCTTTGTAATGGGGGACAGATGCAATGTGTTGTTTAATTTGTATTGTACCCTGCGTCCTGCACTCGGACCTGTCACACGCACCCCCTGCAGTCAGCATCATGATGGAGGTCAGTCCAAGCCCTGCAACACAGGACGATGAGTGCTGGCTGTGTCCTCTCTTCCCAACATTTGGGACACCTCGGAGCGTGAGTCCAAACTGGGGAGAGTAGAAGTTAGGCCAGTGCCACAGACCTGTGTCCCTGGGGTTTGCTGGGCAACCCTGGTAACGTGGGCTGCAGGATCTGAGGTTGGGAGCTGCCAGATGGCCCCTTTCTAGGTGGTTCATGGGTCAGATCCTGCAGTGTGGGATCGTTGGGCTGCTTCTGACTGCAGGGATGGTGGGGCAGAGTTTGCCTTTTACGTTCAGAGTGTGCACCTCCTCCTGGACAATAAAACTCCTTCTTCCCACGGGCCATCTCCTTGACTGTTATTGTTGCTGTGCTGCGCAGAGCTGCTTCACCGATTGCATAGGGCATGGGGGCCTCCACGGAGGCACAGGGGGGGCAGCACTGGAGTGCCCATCTAGCCACCACCTTCCTCCACTCCAGAAAGCCTTCCACACATGAAGGTTCCTTCCAGGGGGAGCAAGAGTGTCTGTGGGGTGGGCCACAGCTGCAGGGAAGTGCCAAGAGGCTGATCATTTGTAGGATCCCTGGGGGGCAGTTGCTGTGTTTCAGGCTGGGAGAAGCATCCCCAAAACCACCAAGTCATTGCTACATAGGAGCATCTCACACGGGAAATCATACAAGCACCATATCTTGGTGCAGAAGCTCCTCTGAACCTTGGGGATCTCTTGCAGTTTTTCCCAAACCCAGACTTATCCTCTCCTGGAAATTCAGGATATTTAAAAAAAAAAAAAAAATCAACCCTAAAATAGCAAAACCTCAACCCTCATCCCCTGAAGTCTCAGCTGAAATATCTTGTAATCAAGTTTGCAAACCCCTTCGTGTAGGCATTTAGCAGTAGTTTCAGCTGCCCTCCAGCAAAGGATTTACCAGTATGAGAGTTGCAGGAACAAAGGCAACACCAGCATTTGCAGGAAAGAAACATATTTTTCTTGCCGTATAAAACCAAAAAGGCACCCCAGCAGAGGGTGGGATTGGCTCTGTCCATGTCACTGCCTTCTTGCATGCCCCCAGCCTTTGCAGCCCCTCAGGGGTGGAAGTGGCTATCCCCAGGCGGTGCAGCCTGGATCCACATCCCTGCCGTGGGGAAAGGCGAGCCTGGCTCCCCCACGGGGCTGCGCAACCCTGTCCTCCCAGGTGTCCCAGCCCTCCTTGCATCGGCTGCCTACGTGCTGCCAAGTTATCCTGCCAGCCCCATCCAGAGCGTCCTGCAGCCCAGTCTCCCCTTTCACCATTTTCTCCCATGCCCCCTTTCCTGAAGGTGCCCCCGCGCCAGGACCAACGTGCCAGGCTGGGCAAACTGCTCCTGGGAAGCCTCCCCAGTGCTGCGAGTTGAGCTCACAAGCCCCACACTCTGCATTTCCCCCTTTATGTACCTCATTTTGGCATTTGCGTTTCCTGTGCTATCACCCACATCATGACTGCAGGATGCCTGTTGCTCCTACTGTTGCTCTCCCATCCCAGACACACCTCCTTTTCCCAACACCTCCCAAACACATCTTTAGGCATCGTATTCTACCTTTCCAGCTTGCTGTAGCCTTTATCTACCAGAGAATTCAAGAAATATGCTTGGAAGGGACCTCTGAATGTCACCACATCCCGCTCCTCCACATGCATGCCCAGTGCACACAGGTGTGCAGGTTCTGCTCAGGTCCTCGTCCTATCATGCAGACAGGGACGGCAGCCACGTCACACCTCGCTCGTGGTACACTGCTGGCACTGGGGACAGCCTGGGAATGCTGGGACATGTCAGTGTTCACCAAGGCTGGCATCCAGGGAACCTGGGAACCAGGTCAAGATTGAACCCTTGTGGAGAGGTCTTGGGGAACCTTTCCAGGGATACAAGCTGGTCAAGAGGCAAACTCTTCCATTTGAGGAGAAGCGATAGAAACTCTGACTTAAGTATGACAGCAAATAAACCCCTTCATATATCAAAATAGCCATCAGGATTTTCACACCTTCTTAAATACCCCCAAGATACTTTTATTTGAACTTGCACCCTTGGGACCTGGTCTTTCCTCGGTAAAACAGCTTTCCTTTTCTAGTCACACCCCATATTACCCCGAGCTACCAATAATTCATCTCTGAAGCATTTCATTTACAGCTGGCCAGGCCAAATTTGGCTGTGTCATTAGCAAGCGAGGCTCTGCGAGCTTTGTGTGCCTGGAGGTGGCAGTCTGGCCTTGCAGAGCACCTGCAGAGCCCTGCATGAGGCCACCCGTCTTCAGCTCTGCACCCACGCACTGTTTGTGCCAACTTTATGCAGGTTTGCAGGGGTCAGATGGACTCTCTGGATGATGTTAACAGATGGTGAACTCTGCTTCATATTTACTGATATGATTCCTGTCTGATCACATACCAGCTTAGTCTGCCAAGGAAAGCTGTATTCCCAAACCACATTCTCTCTCTGCTTTTAGCACAGTCGTGTAGCATCATGTCCAAGCAAATTACTCAGGATAACCTGATTGCAAGATAGAAATATCATCTGCAGCTGCTGTTTTAACCCTTGGAAGGGTTATGGGTTAAACTGTGCATGTGTTTTGAAGTATCCCATAGGTCAAGTCTTGGAAACCACCACCAAGTAGCAAGATACAGCGGCACAGCTCGTCCCAAGAGGAACAGAGGCTGACAGAAGTGTTTGCTTTGCAATCCGGGCTAAGTCTCCCCACCTCGAGCAAGCTGGGCACTGGGAGGGGTAAGTCAGGACTACAACAACCCTGACTTCTGCTGCAGGGTCTGGGAGCATGGGACAAGCATTAGAGCAGAAATGCAGGTCTGGGATTATGAGGTCTCCCTCTCAGCAGTTTCCTGCCACGCTGGGTGGGAAAAGAAAGAAATGGATGGCACTTCACCTGCCTTGTGAAGGTGCCTTCCTCTCTGCATTGGGTGTCAACGGGAACCTGGACAGATCAGCCCAACTTACCATGAGTTATATGATGTGTATCCCACCTCTGATTCCAGAGCGGTCTTACTGGTCCGTGGGATGCCACCCAAAGATCTCAGAGGAGAGTGCCAGGAGATCCGCAAACACACAGAGCCCAGCTCCTCAGGGACCTGTGACCCACCCCACCACCACCTACGTAGCCTGGGATGAGTGGTTTTGCTGTGCAGCAAGTGAGCAGGATCCTTGGCTCTCTGCACGCTCGGCAGTTATGGGTCCCGCATCCAGCAACCCAGGCACAATTACACCTGCTCTTCTAAGCAGGCTGCCAAATACACACCACACCCAGAAAAACAACAAAGCCTTCCAAATTTCCTGGATGAAAACTCCTGACAGTTGAGTCTTGGGAAATCCCAGTGCACAGTTGCTGCATTTCCTGCTTGTGCTGACCTTTCCAAAAGGGAATTGCAGACCACCTGCAGATGCCAGAAAGATTCCTGCATGCAAAGCTGGCAAAACTTCCCTTGCACACTGTGCTGCTTATTCTTGGAATAAAAAAATAAATAAATAAAAATTTTTTTAAAAAAAGCACAGATATTTATACTGATTTAAGAAAGACTAAGGGATTGCACACCATGTAGGAAAAAACTTGTGAAAAGAGTAAAGACATTGAAACCTGTTGATCTAGACTTCCACCCCCCTCACTTTAGGGATTTTCATTTTGCTGATGCTGACAGGAAGTGAAATTGTTCCCAGACGCTCATTGATGTCTTCCTGGCACCAGAGTCTCTCACTCACATAGATTTATTGTTATTCATCTTATGTTTCATTTCCTCCCCAGCTTTCTGTCTTTCCCTTGCAAAGTTGTCCTGAAGAGTAGCCCTTGTAGGGAGCAGACAGTGGGACAGAGAGTGTGGGTGGGGTATCATCCAGCGGATAACAGCGGATAAGGTGTCCTTCCCAAACACAGAGAAGGGTGCAAATTAAATGGGTCTATCAAGGAGGAGGGGCGAGGGTATGCTGTGCAGGCGATGGTAAGCGGTGGTCTCCGTGCCTGGACAGCAGCTGAGAGCACGTGGAGTGATGGAGGTGGTTTGGATGCACGGGCTTCGGCACACTGATGGGGCATGAGCTCTGGGACGGATGTGTGCTGCAACAGAGGCAGGGCACGCTCCAGAGGCACCGTGTGAGCTCACACCTCCCAGTGCAGAGGAGAGGAGATGGAGATGTAGGAGGTGATGGAGAGGCAGGAGCAGCAGGCTTACACCTGCCTGCCCAGTGGGACTGACCCCATCCCGCATGGACACACAGCAGGGAGGAATGAAACTCCTTTTAGTTCTGGGCTCCTCTAAACCTGCTTTCAAAAGATGAGGTTCCTCATTACAATTCCTTTATTTCTCTCACATTCAGAGCTGCCAGTGAAGGGTCAGCAACACTTACGAAATTTTCAATTCTCACCGGTTTTGAATTTACATGTTTTTTTTCTGTGTCTGAGCTGGAAGATTATGAATAAAAGATTAAAATTGGAGGTCTCCAATCATTTAAGAGCAATGCAACGAGCATTTATTCTGTGAACGAGCATGAGCCAAACACCGCTGCATGCATACCAAAAATTAGCAGCAAACTTCAAACAGGGCCTAAACAAAAGGCTGTGTTCTTTGATGTGACTCTCTGCCGGGGTGCAGGGAGCAGTGAACCCAGGGAGCTGGAAATCTCTGGGCTCTGCAGGGTCTCGGTAGCAGAGCAACAGTCTCCTTGACTCCAGATGCTCCACAACAGAGATGAGTCCCACCGGCTTCATCGATGCTTTTCCATTACTGAGCTCTGCTAAGAGGCGTTAGCATCACACAGAAGCATCTTGTGGGAGTGATGGGACTCTTCAAGAGACGTTGGAGGGATGAGTGGTGGGAAAAGGAGGCTGACTAGGACAGAATTCAGTCAACTAGGATGTGGCTGAGAGACTTGGGAAGAGCTGAGGCAGGAGGAGGAACTGGGATGAGCTGAGGAGCCCAGGGGAGCCAAGGTCTGAGCTGGGTGGGAGATGAAACAAGAGGCTGGGGCAAGCCACATCTGGTGTAGAAAAGGGCTTTTCATGACTAGAGGAAAAAGCTTATTGAGTGTAACCTTTGCCAAGGGGGGGGGGGAAAAAAGCTCTAGCAAAATCTTTGGCTTCTCTGCTCAGAGAAACGAAAACAGGATGGAAGTTGCTGGTGCATGGCCCCTTCTCTGGCCACGGACGTATCTCTGTGCATGTTCTCATTGTGCAAAAAATCCCATCCTTGCTCCTATTGATGCCTGATCCTCCTCCCTGCATCCTCACTTTTCCAGGCACTTTGATTTCAGTTTGCTTCTTTATAAACGCTGTGATACTTAAGGGAATAGGCACAGACATGGCTTGTGGTTCCCAGCACAACCTTTCTCAGGCTTTACTGGGGTAAGAGACATCCAGCCCGAAGTGAAGCATTAGTTTCCTTAGGGCTGTTCCCTGCTTTGATTTCTCTCGTGCCTTTCAGAGTCCTGCTCCCACGCCTGAGACAGGAGCTCACCCTTCCAGCCTGTGGGTCCTTTGCCCACCTGTGCGGGTGCCACCAGACATCTGTGTTTGCAGTGCCCTGGGATTACCTGTTCAGAGGGCTCCGGTGGCTGGTGCTGGTGGGAGGGGAGGCAGCAGAAGGCTGTGATCCGGGGAGGCTGGCAGAAGCCCAACCACGCACAGCAAGAACACGCCACATCCCTGAAGGGGTCTGAGGGGAACATGCTGCTATGGGACAACCTGATCTCTGACAGGTGAGAGCCCCACCGTGAATGTGATGCTGGACAGGACAACCCAGAGGTCCCTTTCACGAGACCTGCTGGATCCTGTGGAATTTCCAGGCAGTGAAATATCTCTTAGCAGCAGATTTCATCAAAAAATGGTGTACAAAAAGCACTAAAATGCTACAATACAGTTTTCCAAGACGTTTCCAGCCCTTGCATATTCTTTTATGGCTTGGCGATGCAGTCGTAGACAGCATCCCCCCACAGCCTGTGCTGCAGCTCTCTCCCAATCCCAGAGCCGCGGTAGCTTCAGCCGAACGTGACAGAGGACAGCAAGCACGGAGGAGCTCATGTTTCTACAGACTTTACTGAAATAGATGACAGTGGAGAAAGAGTGTGCCACGTAGCAGTGCCCCTGCAGACAAGACGGTGGCAGCCTCAGCTTGCATCTACATTATCCAGGAGAAGGCAAGAAAGAGGGACCTGTGACAGCTCCCTCTGGGCAAAGCTCTGCTCCAAGCTTGCAATGAGCCCTGAGACACCATCCTGAAGGAAAGTTCCCCTGAGGCTTCTCGTAGCTCACGTGCTCTGGTTTTCCATACTTCACCCTCGTCCCCTGCTCTCCTGACACTAAGTCTTCAGCTGCTCTCTGAAAGTGTCCCACCACCTCTCCTTCACCTTCCTTCTGGTCCCCCTGGGCTGGTCTCACCAGGGGGAGGGTCAGGGTGCCAAAGGCATCTCCTTGGTGGTGAGGGCATCTCGCAGTGCCCATAACCACAGGTTACACTAGGTTTTACCTCCCTGCCTATGTCTTTTGAGCAAGAGAGTGTCCAAGGATGACAGCTGCGGTGGGGATGATGTGCTGTCTGCAAGAGGGTGGCAACACAGAGCTCCTTCCTGGGAAGAGCAGGGTCACAGCCTCTTTGAAATTCCCTGCACATGCATCCCAGAGAGCCAGGAGGGGCACTGAGCTGGGGGGAGCCTGTGTTTTTGTTTTCTCTCTGCAGGGTGCCTGTCAGAGACACCCACCTCCGGGTGGATAGGATGGACAAATGGACTTGGCTGGGCTGCGCTCCCTGCATTTTGATGAACACTCCAGCTTCATTGTTGACAGCCATGGCCACCAACTCTCTGCCCTTGCAAAGCAGAGGCTTAAATTCATCCTCTCTCAGGACTGCTCCCAAAACTGACTCACTTCCTCACTTCCTTCAAAACTCTCGTCCTCAGCTTTAACATCCTCATTTTAGCAGCTGAGCCCCCAACGCTGCTCCTTTGGTACGGGGATTCAGTCCTTCCCTCGGGGCAGAGTCCTCCTTGTCTGCCCTGCTCTTGTTGAGCATCCTCCGTGTTCTGGTACAGCCCAAAAAAACTTTATTCTCTCAGCATATAATGGTGGGAGAAAGGCTGAGGGTGATGAACAAGCTGCTAGTGGTGAAATGAAGTGGCTCAAAGATGAGCAATGCCTGGTCCAGCCCTTGTTCTCCACCTGGTGAAACTACCCTGGGAAGATGAGTGGGTCTGTGCCAGCTGCATTTCTCCAGTGTCATGCATCCTCTTGTTCCTGCTCGATTTTCCAAGCCTACTCCCATATCTATGCTCACATTTAGAAAGGACATCGAACTGTTGGAACAGGTCCAGCGAAGGGCCACTAAGATGATTAGAGGGATGGAGCACCTCTCCTATGAGGACAGGCTGAGAGAGCTGGGGCTGTTCAGCCTGGAGAAGAGAAGGCTCCGGGGAGACCTGATAGCAGCCTTTCAGTATCTGAAGGGAGCCTACAGGAGAGCTGGAGAGGGACTCTTTGTCAGGAAGTCTAGTGATAGGACAAGGGGTAATGGTTTTAAATTGGAAGAGGGGAGATTTAGATTAGATATTAGGAAAAAGTTCTTTACTGTGAGGGTGGTGAGGCACTGGAACAGGTTACCCAGGGAAGTTGTGGAGGCCCCATCCCTGGAAGTGTTTAAGGCCAGGCTGGATGGGGCTTTGAGCAACCTGCTGTAGTCAGAGGTGTCCCTGCCCATGGCAGGGAGGTTGGAACTTGATGGTCTTTAAGGTCCCTTCCAACTCTAACCATTCTATGATTTACTTTTCAAGCCTCTCTCAAATCACAGTGCATTGCAAGGTGTGGAATTTAAGAGTAGCTGATGAAAGGGACACAACAGCAAAGGCTGCTTTGAGGTACACAGATTTGGCACCTGGGACTGGTTTTCAAGGGCCATTACAGCTGGGGTGAGATGCCCCATTTTTTTTTTTTGAGGATGCTGAGCGTCCATGGGAGACATTTGTGATTGCTCACAGCTCTCGCTTCTGCCAAGTGGCTGTCTCTTGCTGAGCCTGTATGTGTGTGTAGGTGCTGGGAGCTGAAGCATGGGACAAAAGAGCAGATCCAGGCAGACGTGTTGTGAGTTTACAGGCTCGATGGTAAGAGGAGATAGGCAAGGCTCCATCTGGAGGTGCCATGCAGGAAATTGCTACCATTTTTCCTTGTTTTTCCCAAACCTTTCTTTTCCCTGTTATAGTTTCAGCACCTTTCCATGTGGCAGGCAACCTGCAGCTTGTGGAGGTCAAGATAGGTATGTCTTGCCCCAGGTCACCTCCAGGAGGTTGGGCTTCCCCCTGAGGTGAGTCCCTAGCTGTGTGTGGGGATGCTGGTGCCCCAGGTCCAGACCCTTCCTTGTGCACAAGTCTCACTGAGGGACCTGCTGCCTGCACACTGCTGCGCAGGCTGAGCCGTGCAGGATGCCACCTTACACTCCTTCCCCGTGGGAGACCCGGAGCCTGTTGAGTTCAATCAGTGTCTCACCCTTTTGGTCACTAGCCCGGAACATTTTAGCATCCTCTGTGGCCCTGGGAGAAGGGTGAGGGGTGCCACAGCCTTGTGGCAATCCCTGATCGTCCCAAGCCTCAGTGAATGCTGCCGCCAGTCCCTCCTTTACTCTTCCTCTGTGGTGACTTGCTCTGCTTCTGGTTTATTCAGTTGCCCCTGAGCCTGGACTAGCAATGTTCCTGCCTTCATACCTTCCTGGGATAGGACAGGTCTGCTTTGGGGAGGAGGTGTCTTCCCTGCCAAGGACCCTCCTGGCACTGCAGAGCTGGGGGGAGCTGCCTGGGAATGCCTCCAGACCACTTTATTTGATGCTGAAAGTGTCTCACCAGGTTTAGATGAAAAGTTTTGGCTGAGAGTTCAGGAGATGACTTCTGGCTGAAAGCAACATGCAGTGCAGGCAGTCCCAGGGAGCCAACAGTGTCTGCTACCTGCAGGTGGGTGCAGGAGCCCCCAGATTTTTCACTGGCACCTTGGTTCGGCTCCTGTCGTAGGCTGAGCAGCCTGTCTGCCATCTGCCTCTCCTACACCGGCAGGAGCTCTGTGCAGCCGGCTGGTGGGATCTGCACCCCCTACTCCCATCCCACAGCAGCAGGAGTTTGGAGTGCCTTACTGACAAGGCAAAGCCCCTAAAGAGATACTTTTTTGGGGCAACCAGAGCCTAGTTGCTGTCTATCATGAGTGTTGTCTTCTCCTCATCTTTGACAGAACCAGCCTGGGCTTCCCTGGGCTCTCACCCACCACCAGCGGCATTGAGAAGAAGCTGCCCCACAACCAGAGTTGCCAAGAGGAGCCTCCAGCAGCAGAGGAGATGGAGCAAAGATCTGTGCAACCCACTGCTTTGCTGACCTTCAGAGGCCAGAACCCAAAAGAGAGTGAGCACTGGTTTGAGCTTACCTGGGACATCACTGACTTGCTGGCAAGACCCAGCCATCCTCCCGCACGCCTGTCCCAGCCCGAGCCCAGCTCAGCCCTGGGTTCTCTCCCCTGGCCTCCTGCCATGGCCCTGGGCTCCCACTCGTGCCGGGCAGGGCTCCCCAGCCTCTTGCACTGGGCTCTGTCTTGCTGAAGTGGAGCAAAGCATGAAATATGAATGAGCCGCCATGGCCTGTCGTGTGCTGCTGGGCTGGACCCTGATTCGATTAGCACTGATGTTTCTTTCATGAGTGAAAGGCTTTCTCTTCTCCGGAGCTCTTTGCAGCGAATGCCGAGCTCGGTCACGGAAGCAGACGGCTGATTAACCACCCGCTGCCTGCTGCTGCTCCTGCCTGCTGCTCCTGCCTGCCTGCCGGCCATCCATTCCCTCCTTCATCCCCCTGTCCCTGCCCACCGCTGTCCCCCACCACCTCCTGCAGCTCCGGACCAAGCGCCGCTGCATGCAGCCTGCTCTCACTGCTGCTGCTGCCAACATCTGGCTTTCCCCTTCTTCCCAGGTTGGCATTTTACCCCAAAGACAGAGTTGTTCTCATGATGTGGTGGGGCTGGGTATGGCCAGACACGGAGCAGCTCTGCTAAGGGGAGAGGTGGTTGGACCCTGCCTGGTGTGGAGGTCAAGGTGTGCAACCAGGTACCTCCTGCACGAAGGACGCAGATTCTGCTTCTGCTCTGGAGACACAGGGCTGGCTCCCAAACAGGCTAATAAATGCTCTCTCTTCAGCAAGATCTTGATGATTTTCCTAATGACCAGGCCTGCAGAATAAGCCTGGCTCCCGAGAATTCTGCTGGGTTATTTTGGGCAGCTAATTGTACCTAGCAAGGACGTTCCTACTGTTCAAATTTTTCAGTTATCTGGGACAACGTGAGCGCTAACGGACTTCCCCAGAGCTGCTCTGTGGGGCAGGGAGAAGCGGACAAAGCAAAGATCATAGTGCATCTGTCCCTCTCTCTGTCAATCTGTTTTCGTAATGTTACCTTGAAAACTGTATGTACCATCAGCTTTAAAACTTTGTGCATCCCAACTTGCTTCAGCTTTCTTTGTGCAAGAAAAGCCATTCCTTCCTAGCTCCATCCACACACATGAGCATGTGGCTTGTGCTCGACAGGAACTCAGTTGTCTCTTGCCCACACGAGCAGCTGCAGGAGGCATCAAAGGCACCAGAGCTTTGCACAGAGTGAAACGCTCGAGTAACTGTAAAGGCCTGGGTAATCCTGTGGATGAAAACTTTCCCTTTGCCTTTTGCATCCCTGAATTGCATCCATGCTGTAAATCATGCGCACACGTAAAATTTCCCAGGCAGTACTGATGAGGGCCAAAAAACCTCCATCTGTGAAGATATTCAGCTCTCAGTTGGCCAAGGGCAACCTGAACTGACTTTGAAATCAGGCATGCTTGGGGCTGGGGGTTGGATGTGGACCTCCACAGAGCCCTTGCAACTGAAGTCTTTGGCTGAGCCTCATTTCATGACAGCCCTGGCAACTCAGAGCATCCAGGCTGTGTATTTTTGCTCTTCCCCTGCTGGAACAATCCAGTCTGTCCTCACTGGTGTTGCCTACCCTGGGAAAACCTCTGTCCTTTCTTACAGGTGGATTTCAATTGTGGCTGCGCACCGCCAGCTCTGTTCCCACCCAGAGACTCATTGACCTTCAATAGGTGCAATTCAGGAGACGGTGCAATTAGCTCCAGAGCTAATTTTCCTGTCTGCCCACACATGGCGTGACTTCTTGTGTGCAGTTTTAGAAATGCTAGTGGCGCCATTAATGTGGGTGGATCGTGTACACCAGCTCTCTGTGCCTCCCTTGCACTGCCCCTTAGCCAAGGGCATGGGGGCACGTGCTTTTCTGCCCACACTTCAAGGAAATGCCACATGAGAGAGCAGGAACAACCTCCGACGCATGACAAGTATGAGCCAGTCTGCTGAAATAAATGGAACAGTGATGGACTGAGAGCTGAGGCGCTGTAAAGCAGCCTAAATGCACTAACTTCAGCATCCAAAGGGCTGACCCAGTTCTTACCCCTCAAACCCGCCACCTCCCCTGTCCTGGGGCATTTGTTTTTGGATGCAGCCCTTCCCCAGCAGCTGCCTTTGCTGCCTCCCTGCCCAGCGGGTGGGCTGCCTGCCGGGATGCTGCTTCCAGACGCTTTCCGCTGCTCTGCCTTTGCCTCCCGCGTGGGGAGCCCGGGGATGGAGACAGGCAGCAGCAAGCAGAGATCCGGCGGCCCTGGGGAGCACTTGACACGCGATTCTTCTCGCACAAACAGTGCTTTACACGCTATTGCTGGCACAACACAGTGAGCAGCCAGGGGTTTCTCTGACATGCACGATCTTCCCTGAAGCTCCTGGTCTTGTCCTTCTCCCAGCCATCGTACCAAAGCCACCGGCTACTGCGCTGGCAGCATGAGTGGTCTGCGCTCGTTGGAGCCCAGGGGAATGGCAGCAGAGCAGGCTCACCATGCTGCCTCCACTCCCTTTGCTCTGTCATCTTCTGCCCCTCTAATCCTCGCTGCCTGGTTGCCCCAGGCCACCAGTGGAGCCTACAATATCCACTGAACTGGAGTCACTGGTGGGAGATGACCATCCCAGCCATAGCAAGCAATTAGCCACCCCACCAGTCCAGTATGGTTAATAGATAATTTTTCAAATTAAATTTATCATTCTTGGCTCTTGTGGCCGGGCTTTATGGTCTGTCTCAGTCTTCTCGTCCCAGCTCCAGCTTGGCACTACCATGGGCCAAACGTAGTGGTGCAAATCCAGGCTCTCCCTGTGCTCGTTGCAGTGGTTCTGCCCTGGAAGGTCTCCACTTACCCTGCAGCTTCCCCTGGTCCCTCCCCTGTTCTGCTACACCCAGCCTGAGGGGTGACCAGACCCTGTGTCTACCATGGGGTGGTGATAATAGCTTCAGGTGTTCCTAAATCCTGGGACATTTCTCCAGCTCCTGCACTTCAGGTTGGGGCCATTTAAGTGCAGCACAGAGGGTTCAATATGTTTTTTCCTCTGTGCGTTTTTCTGTGGTGCGGTTCATCTGCCGTTGCGTTGGCCGTGCACCACGCTCAGCCAGGTCTCCCTGACCAGCCTAATCTGGGACTCAGAGCTCCAGTAAAGAGGGACAGGGGCCCTCAGGGACAGAGTGAGTGACTGCCAGTGGGTCACGCTACAAGTGCTGGACAGGAAGGACGGCAGACACACTGTTGAGGCAATGCCAGATGTGGCCACCCAAGCACAGAATAAGCCCCAGAGGATCCGGGCCAGGTGGGAAATTAAGGGGTTTTGGAACTGTGAATGTCCTAACCCAAGGAGAAACACTATCCCACGCTGCTGAGATTTGTGTCCCAGAGGGTAAAGGGCTGATGTGTGCAAGAGGATGGTTAGGGAGGACCTCTGGTTGCCCATGTCAAAGCTACCAGAGCTGAGATATTGACCCTGGGGGGATGCAGAAGGATGGTCCCCTGCCCAGAGGTGCTCTGTCTCCTGGCATGGTCCAGTGGGGTGGCTGGCAAGACCTGCACAGGCTGTGGCTGCAGAGGATGGTGGGTGCGCTCCTCTTCTCCTGGACATCAGGCTTTGGACTCCATCTGCTGTAACAAAAGTGAAATTTCACTGGCTTGTATCGAGCTGCCTGTGCTGGGGGAATGCATGGCACTGCCGGTGCTCAGCAGTGAGCAGGAGGAAACTAGGGCAGGCAGGGGCGAACTGGGCTGTGGGTGAAGCCTGGGTATTTCCCAGGAAAGCTGAAACCTCCACTCAGCTTGATTAGCAAGGACACCAGGAGCCGTCTAGTTCAGCTGAAAGAGGACAGAGGCCACTCCGGTTGGTGCTTCCAGCATTGCTCACACGCTTTTTGCGGTGTCCCTGTGACGTGTGGAAGTTTCCTGTGTGGATGTGCTGCCTGGATGCCCAGTGCCACGAAGCGGAGGCGCCGTCACCCTGATTTCCTAACTGGGAGCGTCCCATCAGGGATGCGGGTCTGTGGGATCACACATGCTCAGCAGAGGTTGCACTGGAGCACGCACAGAACAGGTCTGCCGTGCTGCAGCAGCAGAAGCTGCTTTCCCTCTTCCTGGCACTGTCCCTGTTTAGTTCGGGGCTGTGTGTCCTGATGGGATGACCCTCCTCTTCTGTCCTCATTCCAGGGATGTGCTCTCCCTGTCCGTGCCCCTCATATACTGCCCTTCAGGAGCCTGTAGCCAGCTGTGTTCACTGCAGGGAGAGGAGGAAACCAAGTCCTCGCTTTGGGGCAGGGATGGATGAGCTGCCTGCCTCCTTTCTCCCGGCTGCCTGGGGCTGCCCGCTCCCGGCTCTGCTGGCAGGGACGTGTGGGCAGCTCCTGCCCATTTATGTGTGAGGAAAGAGAAAATACAGACTGGTGATTTTCTCTGGGGGGCTGAGCACAGATCAATCTCACTGTGTGCTGTGAAGCCTAAAGGACACCTTGAAAACTTCTTTTGTCAGGAAAGCAGCTGATTTCTCTCTCCCTGGCTCCTTGGGGACTTCCCAACAGATTTCCAGCATCTCGTAGAGCATCTTCCCTATGCTCACTTCCCCTGACACCTGCCTGCAGGGTGTGCCTGTGGACTGCCACTGAGCCCTGGGCAGAGGATCCCTGGGCTGGGATGCAGTGCAAGGGGCACCGTTTTCATGGATGTGTGCTTTTCCCCAAGGCTGTGTCAGTCTCTGCTCTCTGTGGCCTCTTCCCAAGAATCCTCATATCCCTGGATGGGGAATGTGCTTGGGGAGAGAGTTCCATCCCAGTTCTACAGGTCCTGGCACAGGGACAGAGTTGGGTCTCCAGTGCTCACTCCCTCTTTGGCTCAGCTGCACAGGATTGGGCATGCGGATGGCTGCACGTGGTGGGATGTCTGCACGTGGGTCGGGGCAATGCCAAGCACAAATACAGGCTGGGCATCGATTGAGAGAAGCCCTGAGAGGGACTTAGGGGTGTTGGTGGATGAGAAGCTCACCATGAACCAGCAGAGCGTGCTTGCAGCCCAGAAAGCCACCCACATCCTGGGCTGCATCCCCACAGCATGGCCAACAGGGCAAGGGGGGGGATTTTGTCCCTCTGCTCTACTTGGGGGAGACCTCCCTGCAGTGCTGCCTCCAGCTCTGGGGGTCCCAACAGCAGAAGGACACGGACCTGTTGGAGTGGGGCGAGAGGAAGCCATGAAGATGATGCGAGGGATGGAGCACCTCTGCTATGAGGATAGGCTGGGAGAGCTGGGGGGGTTCAGCCTGCAGAAAAGAAGGCTCAGAGGAGACCTTAGAGCCCCTTCCAGTACCTAAAGAGGGCCCGCAGGAAAGATGGGGACTTTTTACAAGGTCATGTAGTGATAGGATGAGGGGGAACGGTTTTAAACTAAAAGAGGGGAGATTTAGGTGAGATATTAGGAAGAAATTATTGACTGTGAGGGTGGGGAGAGCCTGGCCAGGGTTGCCCAGAGAAGCTGTGGCTGCCCCATCCCTGGAGGTTCAAGGACAGGTTGGACGGGGCTTGGAGCAACCTGGTCTAGTGGGAGGTGTCCTTGCCCATGGCAGGGGGTTGGAACTAGATGGTCTTTAAGATCCTTTCCAACCCAATCCCTTCTATGATTCTATGATATTTGCAGGGCCAGCTCAGCCCTTGTCAGTCTCAGGTGCCAGCCAAGGGAATGCCAGTGCAGAGGGCCAGGTCAGGGCATCAGCAGCATCCGTGCAACTGGGGCCAGACCCGGTGCAGTGGGTGGATTCAGCAGTGGATTCCATGAAACAGGAGTGTATCTCTCCTCCCTTCCCATTGTGGTTGCTCCCTCCATCCCTCCTGGCTCATCCAGCTCCCAAGCCTGGCTGTCCCTCAGTCTGTTTGCTTGGCACAGCAGAGGGGACAGAAACCCCCATGGAGAGGGGGAAACACAGCTTGCCAGGGGGGAGAAGGGGCCAGCAGACACCTCATAGACACCCCCCCCACTCCCTTGTCCTCCCCCCAGACCTTTATGGTAGGCTCAAATTAGGGATGAAAAGTTAATGGGACAAATCTTCATGAAGGCAAGAAGCACACTGGCTTTTCCAAGACAGCCACAACCATCCCGCACCCCCAGACATATGGCAAACTAAAGTGACCCCAGCCCTTACCTTGCTCCAGACGGGAGAGCTCACCGCATGCATGGAAATGTCCCCATGTCCCACAAGTTCCAGTCAGGGCCCCTCACTTTGATACTGTAATTTAGCAACAAGAAAACAGTTGTATTCTGAAATTAAGCATACAAGCAGCTCTTCTTAAGCTGGGGGAATTATTTCCACATCATTTCAAATTTTCTGCTCTATTAATTTCCCTCTAGTCTATCATTTTCTTCATTTGTCCCAAGGCTCCCAGGGTTCAGCAGAACCACTGCAAGACATGATGCTTCGTCCCTTCTCCTCGGGCCATATCCTGGGGGATACCTGGGCACCCGGCTTTGCAGATCCCTGGAGGCAGGTCCTGGACTTGCAGGCCAGAGCTGCCCCAGGGTGATGGATGCTCTTCCAGCTCAGCGCTGTCTCCAGTCCTTCAACAGCGGGCGTTGCACTAAGCAAAGGGACGTGAAGCTGCCCCGGTGTCCGCCTGCGCCAGGCATCCCCCGGCAGTGTGTCCCCTCTCAGCGGGCTCCCACCTTTACCCTGGGGTGGAGGGGGCTGGGAGAGACTGGGACTGGGATGCCTGGCTCATCTGCAGGGATGCTGGCAGCGGTGAGGGCTGCTGCCACCTCTTGTCCTCTCCTAATACTACACCTGGTGGCATGGAGGGATGGTGTTGGCAGGGGGTGCAGCCTGCAGCGAGCAGCCGTGCTCTCGGAGACCTGCGTGCTCAGCTGGGCATGGGGTGGAGAACCCCAAAACTAAGAGCTTTTGCCTCAGCCTCTCCCAGACCGGGTCCCAGTGCAGTTCAGGAGCACAACCTCATGCTTCACCCCTCTCCTCTGCCCTGAAGCTCACATGCAAGAGCCCTTAAAAACGGGAATCGGTCTGAAGAGGTTTAAATTACTTCTTGTGTTACATACAAGCTCCAGCCCCTGGTCAGGTTTGCAAGATCTTCGTGTTAATCGAGAGGTGTCTTGGCTTCCCACCCCTTCTTGCGTCCCGCCCCAGGCTGGTAGACCGCAGCAGCCCAGGACTGCCCCCCGGTTAAACACGGCGTCACCCTCACTGCTTGCTCTGACAATGTCTGTCCATCGCTGCTTTCTGCTTTCAAGGGCTTCTTTTTTTGGGAAGCAGGTGGTATCAGCTGTTCTGCAAAGGGCCACAGCACTGAGATTTTTGGGGCTGAAAGCTTCCGGGATGCTGTGGACCTAGACAGTGCTGCAGGGATGTGCCTGTGGCCTCCTGTTGGGATGCAGCCCAAAATCATGCTTTTGGAGCACCGTGTCAGACGCACAAGGTGGGACAGGTCCTCTGCTGCAGTAGGGTAGATTTGCTACTCTGTGCCACTGATCTGGGATCTTGTTATTTGTAGTCTGTCAGCTTCCTACATGTGTTTGATTTGAGCCCTCAGTCATCCAGCCACTGGGCTAGCCTGGACAGGGGTGAGCACTGAGGGGGCTTTTTGTCTGTGTTTGGGGGCAGCACCCTACTGCACCCTACAGGGGTCCGCAGGGACCCCACAGAGCCTGACAGAGAGGCAATGGCAGTGCCCACACCAACATTTTCATCCTTCTGCCTCACTTCCAAGCTGCTCTTCCCAGGTGATCTCAAGTGATAACTTCTGCTGTTTAACAGCCGTTTGCCTTAAAAAGCTGCCGCAACACTAACATTGCATTGCCTCTCCACCAACATCCAGCAGCTGAGAGATGGATGCTGGCAGAGAACTGCTTCAGCCCTTGCTAAGTTGTTGTGTAAAAAGTAAAAGAACCTATTTCTGCTAACTTTCTTATGGGAGAGAGTGACCAGTTTCAGCTCTTTTAATGTCAATGACAGGCTGAATAGTGCTGTGTCTTGGTTTGCTCTTCCCTGCAGCCTCTGCTTCCTTAGTAAGCAGGTGCCTGGAGCACAGCGGGCAGAGGAAGCCCTTTGCCTTTCCGTGGCGTGCTGCCTGTGTCGGAGCTGCTCCTATGACTTGTCCTCAGACTGGTCCCATGGCTGGACTAGAGCACTTTCCACCCAGCATCCACCACAGCTCACGCGGTTAGCAGTAGATGTGCTGTGAGTACACACGCAGGTACGTGGAATAACTGTTTCCCACTTCCAAAGGTTTTTTTCTGGTCGCCTGGAAATGCAGTTCATTGTCACTCTCTGCCCCTCCGCCCCCATCTGTTGTATTCTGTCCATGCGGAGGGTTAAACCTGGAGCTGTAAAGCTGGTGATAGCCACACAGAGCTGACGGAGCAGATGGCTTGTGTGCACCTAGTCTGTGTGCTCCTGTTCAACAGCAGGCCACCTCCTCACCTGCTTCGGGGTCTCGGCTGAGCTGGGGGGTCGGTGATCGTCCATGCCAGATGTTGTGAGTCCCACCTGCCAGCTTGCCTGCTGTCACCCGGGGCTGGCTGTTCAGCCCTGTCCCCTCTGTCTGCTTCCTTATTCCTGAGATCTCAGAGCTGCTCATCCTGGCTCTAACACTCATATCCCTCCTGCCCTTCATGGTTCCTAGCGGCTCTCTTGCAGACCGCTTATCTCAGGACTGATGCCCCGCTTGGCCGGACAGCTTGGGCTCTGCCCCTGTGCTGCAGGTGAGCGCTGGAAGCAGGATGCTCTCCAGCGTTGGGGGCTGGATTAATCCCCCCTCTTCCCCAGTCTTCATACATTTACTTCCCCACGGTGGTCTCTAATTAGTATCCCACTGCTGTCCTCCAGCTGCTTTCCCCGTTTACACCGTTTCCAAGCCTGGTAGGACTTTATGAATCATTTATCTTAAGCAGCAATTATTATACAAACAAGTTACTAATACTGTGGCTATCAGCTTGGTCTAAACATCAGAGACAAAGCATGAGGCATAAACACTGCAGAAGATGGATTGAGAGAAGGATTGTTTCAATTATGCGAGCCCCCCCTATCCTCTCCACGCTCACACAAGCAATTTAAGGGATGCCTGTGGGGTATCTGGTTGGAGCAGCTCTGCAGCATGAAGTTCAAAAGCAGAAGGCAGAGATAGTCTGGCAGGAGCAGGGCAGCAAGGAATAAGCAAAGTGACCATCCTGAAGCCCAGGGCAGGCAGCTGAACACAATGACATGTCGTATGTACTGGAGTTTTGTCACAGCAGCCCTGGAGAGGGGGTGCCGGTAGATGTCCCAGAGGAGCAGTGCCTCCTCCCAAATATCACCAGTTGCTTTCTGCAGCGGCAACAGCCCCGGGAGCTCAGAAGCCTGTGAGGCACCTTCACCTGGCCAGGCTGAGCAGCTCCTGCAGCTCCACCTCAGGGCGCAGGACTCACCCGCCTGGATGGGTGCCTGCAGGGGCAAGGGGCTAAGGAGGCTTCAAAAGTCGTTGGACAGGACGTGAGAGTGATGCTCCACCATAGCATATTCCAGGGAAACTTGCAAGAAAGAGAGACGCCAAGCTGTCTGTAGCGCAATGCCTTTCTGCAGGAGGGTAACCAACACAACCCTCAGCGTCTGGTCAGCGGGGAAAACTTCAAAGCTGAAAACAAAGCCAATTCAGTCACAGCTGTGAATCCTGCTAGGATAAATTGTGTTTGCACAACTTCAATTACTTCAGTTAATTTGCGATATAATATGCCAGGTTTCCTGGTGACAACTGGTAAGGCAGAATTGCTCTGCCCTGTACGGCACCATCCAAGCCCTGTGGAAGCACAGGAGTCGCCCAAGCCCTTCCTGGGACCAGATGCCAGGGGATGGACGAGCCCCTGGGACTCATCAGCCTTGTCCTGGCCATGATGGATTAAACAAGGAGTGCTTCAGTGCATGAAATCATTGTAGGGGCTGGGTTCAAACAGGTGAGACAAGCACGTGGAATGTGCAGTAGGGAGTGAGGGGCTTTGTCTCACCTTGCAAGGAAGAGACGGAGGGCTGGGAGGGTTGAAGCCGCTGGAGGAACGGCTGGTGTCAAGTCCCGGTAGAGAAATCAAGCCCGCAAGGCTGATGCGTGTTGGCTTCTCCCCACCCGCCCTTGGAAACGAGAAAGATGGATTTTGGCGCCGCTACTGTGCGAGCAGCCCCTGGGTGCGGGCAGGGCGGCTCTGCCTGCTGGCAGCCAGGCACGTGGCTAATCAAAGCTGAAAGCATCGTCTCCTCCAGTTGCCCGAGCCATCCCCAGCGCCGGCACGTGCGGCACACGCTGGCCTCTCTCTGCAGCCCCCTCGGGGACTGTCGCCTGCCTTGCAGCCCCTTGGAGGGACCCCGGTGTGGCTGCGGGTGTGGTTTGCCGTTGCAAGAGTCCCAGGAAAGCTTTTTTAGCAACTTCTTCAAAGCCAGCGTGTTTGAGGCTGGGGTCACGGCGAGGCCATTCACTGTCGCTTCTCCGTGAGCTCTTCCCCCAAACACACAAAGCTGTTTTCAAACGAAATGGAGATGAATCACCTCCACTCCACAGACAAACTTTTCTCCCCCTCATTCTCCTTTGAAGATGCTCACAACATGTTGGACTTATCAAGACTAATTTTAGAGGAAAACAGAAAAAAATATGCAAACTACAGACTCAGGCCCCTGAAGACTAAAACACTGTCTAAGAGCTCTTCTAAGGCGTGCAGATGCAATGAGGCTGCCTTATCTTGGAGTCAGCGCTGCAGTAGAGAGCCACGTAACGAGGGACTATTTCCCATCTGCTGCATAAATCTGAAGTTACTTCAGGCAGAATGAGGAATCAGAAGACACTTCAAAGGCATTTGAGCTCTGTATCTGTGTCAAACCGCAGCTCTAAGCACTCTGTGTTGCCCTCCTATTAAAGATGAACTTTTGTACTCTGTTAGACATCTTAAAAAGCATAAAACATAAGTTCATTTGCTTTTGAGGTACTCCCACCCCCACCCCTTGCTCGGCTCCTTTGCAAAATAGAAGGCTGTTAGGATATTTGTGAACAAACAACCCTGGTTTTGCTGCAGAGGTTTCATGCTCCCTGTCAACACAGGAGGGCTGGGCTGGGGGCAGCTGCAGTTCTCCAGCCGTGCCCAGCACCGAGGGGAACTGTCATCGCGTCTCCCGCAGCACTGTGGGACCAGGCACCTGCTTCCCATGGACACGTCCCCAGCATCTTCTGGGCTGAAAATGTTTGTGCCAGGGGAGACGCAGCTCCACAGAGACCTGGGGAGGTTTGCCAGGGAGGAGAGCAAATAAGGCTGACTGTCGAGATAACCTTTTTCCTTGTGGAGTTTGTGGCTTTATCAGCATTATTTGCAAAATGAGATGAAATGCAGAGGGTTTTCAGCCATGAAAATGAATCACTTCATTTTAAGCTAGCACTAAGCCCCATGGCCTAGGGTCCTCATGGGATGCTGTGGCGTCCCCACACAGGCCAGTGACCATGTTGCTCTACAGGAGTCCATGCACCGGTGTCACAAGCGTTGTGGGAGATGCTGGCTGGGTGGTGGAAAATGGAGAACAGCACAGGAGGCCCTTGGCTAGAATCAATTTATGTCACTGAAACAAAACAAAGGGCTTTGCTGTTTCCAAAATCCACTGTGCATTTGCCAGCAGGTCAGCTGTCTAGTACTTTACATGGTATTTCTTGACAGGGCTGTAGCTCTACAGGACTGTAGATCAACAATCCTGTTACTGATGGGGCATCCAGGAGGGAGGATGGTCCCAAAGAGATGTGCATAGCCAGGAACTGGAGAGGATGGGAGAGTCAAGGCCAAGCAAAGCCTTAAAAGCCTCCAGGGTCTGAAGGGAATATTTGTCAGGGGCAGTGGAGTTAAAGGGTATAAGAAGAGAAGGAGAAAACATTAGAAAGAAAGAGAAGGCGGCATGGGTAGGGCATTTCACAGAGAGATCAGAGGCAGGGAGCACAGTGGGAGTAATTAGAAGTTTGTGATTCAGGTGTAAGACAAAAGGAGGGGAGAGTCCATAAGGGAAGAGGAAACAGAGAACAAAGAGGAATTCTGAGGAATTCTGTCTGGCAGCAGACGGGCAGGAGGGGATTAGTGCAAGTGCAGGGAGAGAAAAGCTAGAGGACCAGCAAAGGAAGACACAGTATGGTATAGCAGGCTTGCAAATTGCTGAATTTCCACACTCTTCTTTGGAGAAGATGCAGTCAGAGCAGAGGTGAGGGCCGCGCAATGCCAGTACCCGACAAAGTCAGCTGGGATGAGATGGGGTGTGGGATGATGCAAACCAGGGATCATGGGCACAGCCAGTCACTGTAGCGTCCCTATCACCTGTGTTGTATTCTGGAGACAGCACGGACTGGGTGGTGAAGCTGGCAGAAATGGTAGATATGAGGAGCACAAAAGATACGGGTTTTTAAATTAGGAAAGAAAACAATACCAGCAGCTGTACCTTAATTATGTGAGTTCCATGCCCTAGCTGGGGCTGCTGTCCACATCGCTGCACTAAGCCAGAGACGGGGGCAAGATGAGTGCAGGTTTCTACAGACCATGCTGGAACAACCGGAGCTTCCCAAGTTTGGGAGCACCTCCTGTGCTACACTTGCAGCTTGCCCTGAGAAGCCCAGGGTCTGAGGGCACAGCAGCGACAGGATGTGTCCTCTCCCTCTGGCCTGGGGGATCTGTGCTTGTGTCCCAGTGGTATGGGCTCTGGTCCCAGGTAACATCAGAATCCACATGCTTAAGAAAGTCCTGAACTTCCCTGTCTGTGAGAAGTTGTCCTGCGCCAGCAGTGACTCAGCTTGGATTGGACCACTCTCATGTGGAGTCTTGCAGACATATTTGCCGGTCCAGATTGATGCCAATGAACCCTCAAGTTACCCAGAAGGGAGGGGAGGCTGACTGCACGGACTTGGAAAGCTCCATCAAATCAAATGCAGAAGGAATCAGACCTTCTTTCCCGGTTTGTCAGCAATTTACAGACTCCTCTCTAATTTTCATTATCAGCAGCAAATGAGTAGTTCAGCAAAACAATTTTCTGGCAAACTCAGTGGATGGATTTGGCCTAGGCTGTTGCCTGCTCTTGGCATGTGTTTTCCCAGTCCCTTTCCAACTCATGGTGGAGCATCTGAGAGGCTGTAGCTGCCTGACCAACCTGTCTCGCATGAAGCAGCAGTGCAGATCGAGCCCAGGACTGGCACAGAACACGGGACTGGCAGTGCCCCACAGCAGCATGGGAATCCACAGGACAAAGACACCCAGAGCCAGCCCAACACCTTTGGCAGATCTGTTCTCCAGAAATACATCCCTTCCAATTTCCAACTCCCAGCCCTTCAGCATCCCACACTCAGCAGGACTGCATAGATCTCCATCACATCCCTCTCACTCTCATCTTCCTGGGATGAACAGCCCTAAGCCACTCAGTCTCTCTTCATAGAGATGTTCTCGCTCTCCCACCACCCCACCTCTTTCCTGTTTCTAGTTGTAAGGCGTCATTTTTTGAGTGCAAAGGCCAGATCTGCCCATGCTGATGGGAACTCATGGGAGCTACACCAAAATATCTGTGTTGTGCTCAATAGTTTTCTTAATAAATTCGCCTTTCTTTTTGCTGCTGGGCATAGTTTCAAGGTACTACCAGGGAGCTCCATGGGGCTGTAAGATCCTTTCTGTGTGGTCATTGCTAAGTCGGAGCCCATTACCACTTATGGCTCGGGCTTCTTTTATGTCTGAATTGTTGTGTCTTTTGGCATGGACTCAGGGTGGCATTTTATCTCCCAACCAGTTACCATTTTGACTTTTTTTGCAGTTCTTCATGGTCACTTTCAGATTTGAACATTTAGATTTGCATTGCTGCCTGAGTTTTCACCATGTCTTCTGGGTGTTAAAAGCATGCTAACAAGCCTAGGACTCTGTCGAAATCCCTGGGCCCCTGATGATGAGCTCTTCCATCACGAAAACTGGACATTTACTCCTAGCTTTTGTTTTCTCTCCTTTAAGCTGGTTATCAGTCCACAGGACCAAACCGTGGCACATTAACATCTATAAGAGCATTTGCTGAGGGACCTTAGGCACAGGCTTTTGAGATCCAAGTACATGATCTTGACCACATCATCCTTCTCCACGTCCTTTTTGACCTCTTCACAGAAGTCGCCAAGATTTGAGAGGCCCAACTCCTCTTTACAGAAAATCTCAGGGCACTTTCTTAATGAGTTATGTTTATCCAGGTATTTATTAAGTCCATTCCCCACTGTAGTTTTCCCAATTGCTTGGTGTGGCATTCAAATCTGCTGGCCATATGCTGTCCAGATGGCCACAGAGACTTTTGTGTGGATTGGTGTCGTATATGTCACCTTCCACACTGATTTGGGATTACACATTGGAGTTGGTAGCTGATCTGATTTTTTCTGGAAGTCTTGTCCAAGTCTCAAACAGTCCTGGCCATGTCATTTGCACGGCTTTCAACTGAGGAACTCACTTTGCTCTAACGCTGCCTCTGACATCTCTATTTGGGGCAATTTCTCAGGTTTATCCCCTGGAAAAACCCTCTTTGATTGTAGATAGGCAAAATGCCACTGCAAGGGTTTAATTTTGCTTTTCTGTGGAGCTATGTGCTCCTCCTCTCCTCCATTAAAACATTGTCATCTATGAGACATGACACCTTCCTGATGATCCAGTCTCCTAACGTGTATGAAAAGCTGCATCTTAGCTTTTAAGCTACTAGCAAGTTGCTCTTAAAAAATATTCAATTTAATTCATTATGGTTTGGCACTTAATTTGCCAGGGTGTGGGCACATTTCTGTTTTCCTCATTTGGACACTACTTTCTTTTTGTTTCTAAGAAACAGGTTTACTTTTCAGTTTAACCACAGTAGCCTTTTAAAACCTATCAACCCTATTTAAAATGTTTAAAAGAGCATTTCTCCACCTTAATATACAGCTGATGGCAATGCAGAAGTTTTGCAATTTTTTTAAACACTGCTTACGTGTTTAGATTTTTGCAAAGTAGTCTAGTACTGCCCTAAAAATACGGTTTATCGTATTGGAAGATAGCAGCGGCAGTTATGCACTAACAAGCGTGACCAAGACCCCAAAATGGATTTACCTCATTTGAGAGGCTTTTCCATTAATTTGTTTCACTCCAGGCAAATTATATGTGCCTCTCAAATCAGGCTTAGTGAAGATCTTAGTCACAAACAATTGGTCTCAAACCTCAGAGATCAAGGGTAGTTGATATCTCTTTTTTCCTCTAATCTAATTTGATTCCCAATAGTCTGTGGCTAATGCGGGCACACAATGCACCAGACAGAGCATTTGCAGCAGAGACAGGGACGTACAAGGCAGTGTTAAGATCTTACTTATATTATTATCTACAGCTATGGCAGTTGCCAGCAGTGCTGGGAGGATTTGGGGAGTGGAGGAGCACAGAGACCTTGGACTGACGCAACCAGGGTTGAGAAAGGAGATCATGATCATTTAAATATGGAAAGGGATTATCCGATTTCAGTGACAATTCTGTTAGCACATAAAATCTGCATAAACTGCCTGTGACCACGTTGACACGGAAAATTAAGAGATTCATAAACAGACAAAGGGAAATGGTTTCCCAAGCAGGGAGAAGGGGACAAAGGGGTGTGGGATTAATAGCGTAGCAAAGGGTCAAGGCAGGATGGAGCCTGGTGTTGGAGATCCAATTCTGCATCATGAGTACTCATGCAGCCAGAAAAACAGCACGCCCCGGAGAGGCTGGAAAGGATGGCCCATCACTGCCTGCAAGCTTCTCTTTGGCAGGTCCCACTGACCACCTGCAGGGCCAGAAACAATTTTTCTCCTTAATTTTTTTCCCCCCCATAGCACGGTTGCTTGGTTCTCTTCTCTGCAGGAGCACTGAAACAGCTGGACAGGACAGGATAAGACCAGCCCGGCCTGACATCTCTGTCACCATAACCGAGGCCAGAAAGGAAGCTTCCACAGCCAGAGAGGCAGAGACACTCTTATTTTCCCTCTGTACTACAGGTTTTGCCCACTTTCTCCTCCGATTAGCTGGAATTTTCCCCAGAGATTGCCTGCTGTCAGTTTTCTGCCTTGATACCTGTCCAGCATTGCAAAAATAGCCTGCCTTTGCCTTAATATTTTACAAGATTTGGGAACGTGCAGTGAATGTGCTTTTGGAGCCAACATCCACAATTACCGTGACTGTGGGGAGCTGGGCTTGACTCAGGTGGTCCAGTCTCTCCTTGATCCCCTGATCCAGGTATATTGTTTTCTTCTGACAGGGCAAAGGATGACTTTAGGAGACCCAGATGAAACAATGAGGGATGAATAGGTGGACAACAAGATGGGACAAGTCACAGCCAGAGATGGTGTAGGGTGGAGCTGCATACACCATCCTTAGGGGTAGTTTCTGCAGTCCAAGATGTTGAAGGTGTTTAAGGCCTAAAGAAGAGGAAAGTTGCCACAGAAGAAGCTTTAAAAGTGAAGGAATTTGCTGAAACTACGGCCAGCTCCTATCTGCATCCCACATCTTCATTAGACACCAAAATAAGCACAAGACTGGAAAGGATCTCTTTGGTACTGCTGGGGAAGCCTTGCCAAGGGAATAATATATGATTAGGGTGATAGAAAGACTCTCTGTCTAAAAAGGTCTGCACCAAGGACAGGACAGGACCACAGATTGTGCCCATGGAGATTGCTGTAAGCCAGGGAAACCCTGAACATTTCTCCTCACCCGTGGGCACGGTCTAGGCATGGAGCTCCTGTGCTGGGAAGGGCATTGTGGAGCTGATCTCAAGCAGCTTCGTGCCAACCGCATTCAACAAAGGCCTCTGATACAGAAGTCCTGAGAGTGGGCTGAGGCAGGTCCTCGGGAAACGGTGCAAGGGGAGAGATGTGTTGAAATTCAGCACAGCACACCCAGGTGTTTCTTGGCAAATTCTCAATTTAGCAGCACCCACATCCTAGCAAATGGTATCAAAACCGCATGGAGCAGTTCTGCAAGGAGAATATAGATGGGATGTTGGGGTAAGGATGCACGCACCACCCTTCCTGCAGAGCTTTCCTGTACATCCCGAACCACAGGCAATTCAAAGCACGGAGAAAGATGCTCAGGTTTGTTTGGATGTCTGCAAACATGACAGCATCCACTAGTACATGAGGGGAAGAAATATTCCAGCTTTCAATGAGTGTATGGCAGTGGGGTAGTAGGGCTCACCACCTGGGATCTGGGTCATGAAGACACACCATCTAGTTGGGACTGGCCACATGCTGATGGACAGTGACCATGGCTTGGTTCTTCTGTAATTTTTTTGTCTTCACATCTTCATGGGGAAGGTATTATTTTCTCTGAACACTGGTATAAATTAGTACAAATCCTTATCAAGTGTCCGTTCTCAACAGCAGGCTGTCTCCAAGGCTGCCTACTGTGAAAGCCTCAATGGACACTGGACACCAGCTCATCCCTCTGCAGGTTGCAGGTCTGACTTGCTGCTGGCCTCGCTCACAGCAGAACATTTCTGAGCAGACACAGCTTTGGCTGGTAGAGCTGATTAGACATGAATTACGTGGGGCTGTCCGCATCCAGGAGAAACATTTTCTGCATGCAGCAGTATTGGGAGGAGTGGGGAAATACTCCGGACTTTAAAGAGGATCCAGAGATCAGCCCACTCCACGGATCAGCAAGGGGGTTTAGTCCACCTGTCATGGAGCACACTCCACTACACATGGAGGCTCCATGACACTCCATGGAGTGACATGATACATGGACCCCACTCCATGACAGACCGATGGAAGGTCTCACAAGCCACATGCAGAGAGATTTCCTGGCTCTCCTCAGCTTTGTTCACAGTCACAGCCCAGAGGCAGTGATAGGCCTTGACAGAAGATGTGTCAGCACTGTTGCCTTCCCAGTGTTTCATAGTGCTTGTGTCCCACCACAAACTGCAGAGCCTGAAGACATGCAGCCACCACCCTGGGAGAAGCGGTCCATTGTGGAATCCAGCCTGGACCATCCTGGAGAGGCAAAGCACCTGGGAGGGATGCAGTGGCACAGCAAGGGCTGTCCCTTTGCCTTCCCTGCTCCAAAACACACTGCTCAGCCCACTGCAAAATCCCCACAAGACGACAGCAGCTGTGGAGGGCCCAGGACCTGTTTGAGGACCAGCCAGTCTTGTTTGATTACCAGCAGATGGAGGATGCATGCAAGAGAGAGATAATTAATTAATGGTGACTTTCCCAGCCTCCAGACTTTGGTTTCTATTGATCTCAGTTTTATCTGGAGTAATAGAGACAATTAGGAGGGAACACAGCAGCAGAAGTTAATTACCAATGGAATGGAAACTGTGTCTTTCAATTTATTAAACTTTTATCACAAAGCAAAACCACTGCAGAAGCACTGGGAGAGGCAGTGTGCCTCCCTGTGTCCTCTGTGCCACGCAGGGCACTCCCCACTCTTGACAATCAATAATAAATGATAAACTCATCCTCCTCCTGAGCGGGGCCGAGGCTCCCGTGCCAAGCCCCAGGGAACCGAGCCCGAGGAGGAGAGCATCTGGGCTGGCGCGCACTCCCAACGGGAGCTGAGAAGATGCAGCTCAGCCCTGTTTGCACCCCACGGGGCTGGCAGCTCCTGCTTGACGGAGATGCTCTGCAGGTGCCAGGGACAACTCATCACTATTCCTGTCATGAGCCATGGGTGGAAGGCAGCCCTGCCTGCCCATGGTGCAGGCACAGCGCAGCGTGCTGAAATGGATGCTGTGGGCAGAGAAATCAGCACAGGCTAGATGGGGAGGAGCTGGCCCCATTTAAAGAGCTTCGCTGGTCACAGCTGGGTTTAGACTAGCTCTTGGAGGTGGGTTTCAAGCAGCCACCTTAGAGGACACCTTACCTCTAATCAGGGTAGGGCTGCAGGAGGCAGTCAGGGGGGGCCTTTACTTCTGCCCCTTAGTGCCATGGCTCCAGTGGCCTCCTTCCCTCGAGAGGAGGCTTTGATGTCAGGCAAGGACCAGGCATGGTCCTCCCTTCCTTCTCTCCAACTGCCCAGCTTCATCCCACGCTCTCCTCTGCTCCGTCCTCTGCATGCCTGGCCCGAGTCCAGCTTGGGAAATGCCAGTCTGTGTCTCCCCCTGCACCACTACAGCCGAAGTCACCCAGCAGACAGCACAACCTTGGCGAGGCTTCTCAGCGACTGCCGCGATTCAAAGCCGGTTCCTGTGTCAGAAGGTCAGGGGTGCTGTGGCAATGCTCTATCACCCTTTGCCCCTGTGGCACACGGCGGTGAGCATCCTCACTGCTGGCTCGTCTTCAGCCGGCTGTCGACCAACACCCCCAGGTCCTTTTCTGCCGGACAGCTTTCCAGCCATTCCTCCCCAAGCCTGTAGCGTCCATGGGGTTGTTGTGATGCAAGTGCAAGACCCGGCACTTGGCCTTGTTGAACCTCTCACCATTGGGCTCGTACCATTGATCCAGCCTGTCCAGAACCCTTTAGAGCCTTCCTACCCTCCAGCAGGCTGGCACTTCCAACTAACTTGGTGTCATCTGCACACTTACTGAGGGTACACTCAATCCCCTCGTCCAGGTCATTGACAAAGATATTAAAGAGAACCAGCCCCAATGCTGAGCCCTGTGGAACACCACTTGCAAATGGCCACCAACTGGATTTAATTCCATTCACCAGCACTCTTTGGGCCCAGCCTTCCAGTCAGGTTTTACTCAGCAAAGAGTACACCCATCCAAGCCATGAGCAGCCAGTTTCTCCAGGAGAATGCGGTGGGAAATAGTGTTGAAGGCTTTATTAAAGTCCAGGCCAACAACATCCACAGCCTTTCCCTCATCCACCGAGCAGGTCACCTTGTCGTAGAAGGATATCAGGTTTGTCAAGCAGTACCTGCCTTTCATGAAGCCATGCTGACTGGGTCTGACCACCTGGTCCTCCCTGTGTTGTATCACGGCACTCAGGATGATCTGCTCCATAATCTTCCCTGGCACCGAGGTCAGACTGACCATACCAGCCTAAAAAATGCTGTGCCTCTCTCTCCATCTTCATACCTGTCTCCTGCTTGCTGAAAGTGCTCCCGTCTGCCTCCTGTCCCTTAGAATCACAGAATCATAGAATCGCTTGGGTTGGAAGAGACCTTCAAGATCATCGAGTCCAACCATAAACCTACACTGCTGAAACCACCCCTAACCCATGTCCCTCAGCACCACGTCTGCCTGGCTTTTAAATACCTCCAGGGACGGCGATTCCACCACCTCCCTGGGCAGCCCTCCAGGTGTCCCCACAGGCTCCCAGTGAACGCCCACACTTTTGTTTTCAGGGCATTTAAGGGAGTAAGAGAGTAAATGAGTCTCTGCTGATTGTGCAGGAGCATTGCTGGTTTGCTCTTGCCTGGCTTCCCAACAGTTTCCAAGACTATGTTTGCTTTTGCACTCCCTCACACAGCTGGAGTTGTCCAGGAGATGTCACCTATACTTCTTATTTACAAGTCACCTATATCCTGCGAATTGCTCACTCCAGGAGTCACTGGGGCTGTACAGTCAGTGTTATTGCCTCCTAGACAGATAGCATCAAAGCCAGATCACATTGCTGAGGGTCTTGTCTGATTCAATTTTGAAAACCTCCAAGGACACAGATCCCAGAAACTCCCTGAGTACCTGTCCTGATGCTGCCCCACTCTCATAGGGAAGAAGTATTTTATTAAGTCCCATTGAGCTGGATGCTGTCCTTGTGTCCTCCTGCTCTTTTCCCCTACACATCTGGCTCTGCCTCCTTGAAAACCTCTACTTAAGGTAATTAATTCTCACCCCTTTCCCTTCTTGAGGCTGAACTGATATAGCTTCTTTTGGTCTCTTTTTGTCTATCCTGTGCTCCAGCTCCTGACCATCTTACTTGTCTCCATTGGACTTAGCATCTCTCATGCAGTAGGATGGTCAAAACTGGGCACAGTGCTCCATTGTGGCTCCTCAAGTGCTGAGTGGAGGGAACAATGACTCTCCTTGACTTGCTGGGTGTGCTTTTTCTAAAGTAGCCCATCTGAGGACAGCCTTCATCGCTGACGTCTTCATTGCTGGCTCAGGCTGACCTGACCCACATAGCCTTGACCAAACTGGAGATTTCTGTGTCACCAGAAAAATTTCTCCAGTCCCTTATGAACATGTTGATTGCTCACATCCCAGAATAAACCCAGTTGGTAACCGCTCTTCATGATGAAAAATGAATGTTTATTTGAATTTATTTAAGACAGTTCAGTTTCTTTAAGATTCTTTTTTGAAGCATCGTGTCAAAAGATTTTTAAGCGGTATCACTGATGGCTTCACTGAGGTCACAGGTTTAGGATTCATGGTCCCATCCTTAATATGAGGCGACATTGCACAGGGAAAGGCACTCTGGAATATCTCACTTGCTGATGGCTGAGTGTGTATGCTATTAGAAATTAAGCAGTTGTGGGCCTGACCAGTACCTGAATAGGATGCAAGTTTTAAATCCCTGGTATGGTAGGCACAAGCCAATTAGTCATGCTTAAATACTTGGGAGATTGCTGGAGCCCTGAGCCTCAGCGAGCTATAAGATTCAATTCTGCCCTGCTAGATTTGCAGGAAAAAAGGGGAGGAGATATTTTCTCAAGGTGAAATAGATGTTCTTGGAGGATATGTGGTTTTAAGACAGTTAGACACCTGGCATCTTAGCCCCCACAGCCTTGGTTAACCCTACATTGCGATTCCCAGGTAAAGCAGACATGAAAAACAGAAAAAAACAATCCACAGTCACAGAGGTTTGCAGGATGCAGCTTTCTGTGGCAGCTCTTAATCAGTTCTGGTGATGCTGCCATGCAGCCTGTAGCAAAGAGAAACACAACGTTGGAGTCAAGGGGGAGGCAGGGCAGAGGGTGAGCCCTGAGTATCCTGGTTAAGCTAATGCCAGGTTTTTCACTGAATTACCAGCATCCCACTCCAGCCCAGCGTGGGGGCCTGGCCACGTGCCCCAGACGGGCAGGTCCATCCTGGATGCCACGTCCCTTGCATCCCTGGACTGTTCACAAATGCCTGTGACATTTGTGAACGCTTTTGCCAGCCCTTCCTGGGGAATCTGCTCCACAGCTGTGTCCCTCCCAACCCGATACAGGCTGGGGCATCTCTCATTTACATGTCACTCGGCACATCCTGCTGCTTGCCTGTGAGTCCTAAATTCAATCTGATTTCAGTCTGATTACTTTCCCCTCCACTTGAGAGAATTAATTAATCTCCGGCTCCACTCTGTGGGGTTTTTTTCTCAATCGATAAAAGGAGGAAGGGAAGGGTGGTGTACCTGTCATTAATCATCATTAAATTAGTGACTCCAGAATTAGCTCTCCATGAAAGCCAGCGCTTGTGCAGCAGCGGAGCTCTGCCACCTCGCAGTGCAGGAAGACGTGGACCTCTACAGGGTTCATGCAGAGAGAAACGGAAGTCTGAGAGAGGAGTGACCTACACGTGGGTGCTGTGCAAGGGAAGGGATGCAGAACGTCCTTGGCATTAGAGGAAGGACTCCACCACAGCGAAGCATCTCTATACAAACAGGGACTTGCAGGTACCAGTGCCTCAAACAAACGCTCAAGTCAAGTCAGAGCTTCATGGTCACCAATCAGCATCACCCTTGAGGTGTCCATCGTGATCCACAATGCTGGTTCCATGCTCAAATGCCCACATAGATGGTTTCCCTTCCACCCGGCACAGCACTTGGCCTCCAAGTGCACAGGGAAGATAAAGGATTAGGAAGGAGCTTCCCTGCATTCCTGCATCTATCCAGCCATGGGGATCAAGTGATGCTGTCCCCTGCCCTCATTCCCTGCCCCTGCTCCTGCCTCTTTGGCCTCCCCTCACCCATCCTGTCCACCCTGGGCTTTGAGCTGGAGCAGGACGCTGAGCTGTTATGGCGGCAGCGTGTGGAGCAGGAGTCACGGGATCCGGAGAAGGAGAACACATCCACCTGTGGCAGTGGGTGACCAGCACACAGTCATTTGTATGAGCAAATGTATCTAAAGATAGGTGTATCTAAACATAGGTATATCTATATTTGCATTGTATGGTTTGTTCCCCTGGTCACATTGTGGTTCCTGGTCCTCATACCTCTTCCCAACTGCCTTATGCTACGACTTTGATCAATGAGCATCTGCGTTGCCTTACACAGAAATGCTCTGGTTGTGCTTTGGGATGAATTGATGGTGATGATGGGACTGTGCTGGGTCGGTGGATCTCAGATCACACCTCTGTGGACCTGGTGTCAAAGTGACACTTCAGGCAATACAAGGCATCTGTGCAGGTCTGGAGGGTTTGTCTTTGCCTTCCCTTGACAAGCCGGTCATGCCTGACCTTCACCAGCACATCTGCACACAGCGCCCTGACACAGGTGTCACCTTGCTCTCCCACACCGTGAATCTTGATTATCCTTGAATATCTCCTTGATACTGCAAGAGCCATATCGCACCTTTGCAAGGCTTGGACATGTGGACAGGCAAGTCACCTACTCTGTGGCACCCCTTGCTCACCCGAGCACTGCATTTGCACCGTTAGCCACAGCTGACAGCGCCTTTGCCTGCTGCAACCCCCAATCCTCTTCCAAGGGCGCTGCTTTCCAGGATGCAACCCCTGTCTGGTAAGTGTGACCTGCCCTCCTCAGCCTTTGATGTGTGACCTTGCCTCTGGCCTTGTTAAAAACCATATTTCTGAAATGAGCCCCCCCCCCTTAGGCAGGATGCAGCATTATGCCATCATTACTGATGGCACATCTTGCTTTCTCTCAGTCTCCCTGTAAATAATGTATCTTAATAACTAAGCACGCAGAGCAGGCTGCCTTTAGCAGACATTGCCCAGAGTTGCCGTGCTGAGGAAACACATTTGCTCCTGCTATGCCTCAAAGCACTTCATTAGTACATCAGAAAAGGCTGGGAGAACAATGCAAATATTCCAACCAGCCAGTGCTTTCAGAAGGATTTACTGTCCCTGCCTGGATGTGCTGGGTCCAGAGCATCCCCTTGCACCCAGCTCTGCTGCAGCCTCGAAACTGAGCCTTTCTGGAGGACTCTCTGCCCAGCTCCCCCAGCCTTTGAAACCCCCCTAATGTGGCTCATGCATGCTCCCAACCCACTGTGTCCTTGGGGCTGCAGGTTTAACCCCTCAGGGACTGCAGGGACGCTTCCCACCCCCTCCTTCTCCTCCTCCCCTCTTCCTAAGCTGCAAGCCTCTTCTTCTGACTGGGGTGTCCCGTCCCTCTCCTGTGGCAGCGCTGGTCAGATCGTCAATCCTGGTCCTGTTGGGCACCACCAGTTTGGAAAATCTCCTACTGCTCCCTTTTCATTTACAATCCTGATGTTACTGCTGAAAATGGGAGACCAGGTCACGTCATACCCGGTGCTGTTGGGGTGATACTCCAGGCAAAAAAGAGCAAAGTTTGCATAGGATATGTCCTCCATGGCTGGCCTGGAGATGGGGGGCATGAAAACCACACTTTTACTATCCATAATCCTGCTCCAGCAGCAGGCAAGAAACGCTCCCAGTGCCAGGAAGCCCAGCTCCAGGACTGCCATTAAATTTTCTCACCAAGACTTGTCAGCAGCCATCAAGACTTGCTCTCCTCAACCTGTCCTGTTGGCAGAGCAGCCAGAAATCAGGCATGAAAATGAGCTGCAGGTCAGCTGGAGAAATACCTGTACCAAACACGCTCACTGTCCGGGTGTGTTTTCCCCTGGTGNCGAAACTGAGCCTTTCTGGAGGACTCTCTGCCCAGCTCCCCCAGCCTTTGAAACCCCCCTAATGTGGCTCATGCATGCTCCCAACCCACTGTGTCCTTGGGGCTGCAGGTTTAACCCCTCAGGGACTGCAGGGACGCTTCCCACCCCCTCCTTCTCCTCCTCCCCTCTTCCTAAGCTGCAAGCCTCTTCTTCTGACTGGGGTGTCCCGTCCCTCTCCTGTGGCAGCGCTGGTCAGATCGTCAATCCTGGTCCTGTTGGGCACCACCAGTTTGGAAAATCTCCTACTGCTCCCTTTTCATTTACAATCCTGATGTTACTGCTGAAAATGGGAGACCAGGTCACGTCATACCCGGTGCTGTTGGGGTGATACTCCAGGCAAAAAAGAGCAAAGTTTGCATAGGATATGTCCTCCATGGCTGGCCTGGAGATGGGGGGCATGAAAACCACACTTTTACTATCCATAATCCTGCTCCAGCAGCAGGCAAGAAACGCTCCCAGTGCCAGGAAGCCCAGCTCCAGGACTGCCATTAAATTTTCTCACCAAGACTTGTCAGCAGCCATCAAGACTTGCTCTCCTCAACCTGTCCTGTTGGCAGAGCAGCCAGAAATCAGGCATGAAAATGAGCTGCAGGTCAGCTGGAGAAATACCTGTACCAAACACGCTCACTGTCCGGGTGTGTTTTCCCCTGGTGTAACATTTTTAAAAAAAAAAAAAAAAAAAAAAACTTTATTTTGAGTTATAAATCTTGATGAAATAGATCCAGAGAAAAGTGTGTGGTGGGTGCATGCATGGGAGTGTGTGATTGTCCTTGCTGTATCTGTGTTTATATAGCATGTTTGTGCATCCACGTGTGTCTGCGTGCCATGACTCCTGCCACACTTCATGCTTCCATCATACTCATGCCCACGCACAGCCGATGCGTGTGCAACCCTTCCTGCCGTGTCCTACGCCAAGGGTGTGTGAGCAGTGCTCCGTGCACAAGTGTGGGTGGTGGCACTTGAATTTACAGAGCCTACAAGCCCTTCACACATGAGGGTGCTGTGTTTGGTTCCCCCAGTGTTTTCCTGTGCCTGCGTACACCCTGCACGTGTGCCGTGCATGACAGAGCCTGCTGCACCCTGTGTGTGCATGTGAAATGCACATGCCGGTGCTCCACAGGCAGCTCTTCCCATGCTCATTCTGCCTGTCAGGACCAGTCCTCCCACCAGAGTAGGGAGTTGAGCTTAAAAGTCTTTTAAAAGCTTGAAAAACAGCAATGCTGTCCCACTTTCCCTGCTTTTCAAACTGCCTTTGTCTTTTAAGGGTTTAGGATCAGCACAAGACCAGGACCCCACTGGTCTTTCTCCACAAACTACTGGCCTGAGCATGCAAACTGGGTGGCAGGGGTGGTCCTACCTGGAGAGTGCAAATCTCCATGCAGCCTCCCCAAGATTTGGGGCTGGGCTGAAGTGCACTAGTGTGTTAAATAACCCCTTCCTTGCCAAAAAGGAAACTATGCCTCTAGTGCAATGCCTGACTGAGAGTTGGAGAAGGCTCAAAGGATGAAAGAAATCACCTGAGATGTTCAGTGAAGATCCATGTCCGTGGGCCATCCCCGTCTACAGGACCACAATGACTCCACCTGTGTGCCCGCTAACTGGACACTCTGTGGGACAAGCAAAGCCACCATCACCACCAGGGATGCAGCCAAACCAGAACTACTCAACTCCTGCTTTGCTGAGCAGTCCTGGAGCTCCACTTGCAAAGCCAGTGCGCTCCTTGGCACAGCCCTCTTCCCCTGGAAAGACCCTTGCTTGCACCAAGTGGTTAACACCAGCTGAATTTGCCACGACTCAAGGTGTTATTACAATGAATGTGAGTGTGAATTAATAATGGCACTTTGAAGCCACTGCCTGTGCTCACCTGCATCCCTCCTGCTGCATGACGGGCTCTGTGCTGCCGAGGAACTGCACACACGCTGCTTCATTTTGCAATAATAACAGCCTTCCACTAAGAGGGAGAGACAGCGCGCAGAAGTTTTGCTGGCAAAACACAACTTCAAAGGAACTGCTATAAATGGTTCACAAAAGGCTATTTCCAGCTCCTCCACCCAGCTGGAACTGGCTCTTCTCGCTGTCTGTTGTCATCGTAGAGGATGCATCTGCATCTGTCGCAGGAGGGTTGGTGCACAAAGAAAGGAGGCAGGGAGGAGGAGAGGCAGCAGCTCATTGAGAAGGTGTGAAAGGGCCAAAAAAGGTGCTGCAGCAAAGTTCCTCAGTGTTCCTAGAAACATACAACCATAGAATGACTTAGGTCAGAAGCGACCTAAAATATCATCTCGTTCCGACCCTCGTGCCATGAGCAGGGACACCTCCCACCAGACCAGGTTTCTCAAAGCCCCGTCCAACCTGATCTTGAACACCTCCAGGGATGGGGCACCACAGATTCTCTGGGCAACCTGGGCCAGTGTTTCACCACCCTCAGGTGCAGACAGAGGGCACGACTGTGTCAACCATGTCTCCAGACGGCATCCCCAGCACAGTCCATCCAGTCTGGGAGGTGTGCGTGGGCACCGTCCCGATCCTGCAGCGACCTCCCGTGCCCTTCCCTGGCTGCCCAGCACAGGCTGGCCCGTTGATGCTGTCAAAACCTGGAATCCACGAAGAAAGCAAGTCCCAGTGGTGCCTTTCCCCGGCTGCTGCTGCTCACTCACGCAGAGGTCTCATCAAAATGCAACTCATCCTTTACTCCTGGCTGGCTTACAGTAAGCAGTTGTCAGACACTTCTTAATCCCAGGTATAATAAACCTTCCCTGGCTCCCTGATTCCTGTATCTGTCATGTGAGCCAGCTGTGCATGAGGAAAGCACTTTGCATGCAGATTATTTATCTGTCCTCAGTCTGATCTAAATAACACCCCTGTAAGAACTATCAGACAGCAACAACTCCTCCTCCCAGAGCCTGGTTTTAGGTGGCTGGAGTGAGTTTGCACTCCCAGGGGTCATCCCATGAAGGACCATTGAGGACCAGTTGCAGACCACAGCATCTCTGCAGGGCTCTGGGGTGGCCCAGACAGTGGGGCTGAGCCATCACAGGGCACGGTGACGTGCACCAGTGTAAATTTATCACTAGCACTCTTGAAGAGGGATATGTCTGGTTAAAATGAACGTCCCAGAGTGCTTCTCTCCAGCATGCAGTCCTGCCAGCTTTCCCTCAGGGTGGATGTTCTGCTGGTGGTTCCCGTCTGTTCCTCCTCCGTAAAGACCCTGCAGAATTGGATGCGCAATGGTAAGACTGGCTCTGCTGTGAGTACTCGGAGGCAGAAAGGCACAGGAGAAATGCTGCCTCAGAGATGCCAGAAACACAGGAGCCCTCAGCAGTACAGCCCTGGGGGCTTGGAGACGACCACTGGCAAACAGGTTTGATTTGAAATTAAGCAGCATGCGGAGCAAAGCGTAATATTTAATAACGGGTGAGGAGACACAGCGCAGCCCAAGGGCCAGGCTGTCAGCTGGTTGATGTGGTGCTCAGGGACATGGTCTAGTGGTGGTTTTGTCAGTGTAAGGTTCGCGGTTGGCTTGATGATCTTGAAGGTCCCTTCCAACCTAGACAATTATATGATTCTATGAGGAAAGGCTGCCCATCCCCGGGCACACCCTCAGGCACACAGGACATACAGAAGGTCATAGCTGTCACTTAGCACACATCTGGACCTCAGAGGCACAGGGGAAATGCTGCCACCCAAAGTGACATCTATAGTCTATGTCCCTAAGTCTCACAGCAATCTAGAAATGCTCCTCAGTGTCACCCTGGGGTGCTGGTGGACCCTCTGGTCTGCCCCAAATCAGCCTTGCCTTAAAAACCATTATTGATTTTGTATTCTCATCTCCACCTTTTGATGTCTAAACCATCATCAGCCTTTTGATCATGTTTTGGGGTGGATACAGCACTCAGGGTCTGCAGTGGGATCCTTGTAACCACAGCAGACACAAGTGCAGGTGATTCCTGTGCTGATTCTCAATCTCTCCTTCGTGAAATTGTTGGTTTCAGTGTTTATACTTAATGGGGAATGTATTAAGTTGGATCCAATAGCTGGGCGAGGTGAAGCTGCTGCAGCTCCATGTCCACAGGTCCAACCAACAGTGAGGCTGAATATGTGTGTTCCCAGAAGGCACACACATGCAAGGCACATGTGTACTTCATATATGCCTATATACCTATATACCTGGCTGGCCACACAGGTCACAGGCAGACATTCAGAGGTCCCATATGAACATTGACAGGACCAACAGCCTCATCCTCCCCTCTCTGGCTGAGCAGGGTGGAGGTCCAGTAGTGAGAATATATATATATATTCTCCATGTATACACACACACACATATGTACAATGTGGATCGCTCCAGCAGCTGGGCTCAGACACACAGTTTACCCACTATAATTCCAAAAACGCTCTTCCCCTGCATCCCGTGGTGGGTGTCACACCCCTAGGCAGCAACCCCCTTGGTCCAAAAGGTGACCTGGGGAGCTGTTCCCAGTGAGGGGTTTCACACCTCAACACTGGGGCTGATGTCTCTGTGGGGACAGCTCTGGAAGGGGCTCTGGACAAGGTGGCTGTTCCTCAGGAGTCTGTAATCTGGGTTCCTACCTGACACTGTGTCCTTGTGCCCCTCTGGGCTTGTGGAGATTGGGCTTTGATGGGCTGATGGTTCTCCTCTGATGAGCCTGGGAGCAGCCTCAGGGTATTGTTTGGTGCTCCCTCTCCTGCCATTGTCCCTTTGTACTCCTTTGTGGGTGTGCAGATGAGCTTTTAGCACATACTCTCTGAAGCGGGACAGATACCTCTGTCTAACTCCTCCAAGAGCCAAGAGTGTTGGGGGAACCACCCTGGGCAGAGCCCTTCCAGCATGCTGAGTGCAGGCAAGGTGCAGGTCCAGGGTGCAGGTCTCTGAGCTCAGACTCAGCAACAGTTTTCTGGCAGTGCAGGAGGGTCCTTTCCACCCTTTACCTCATGTTTATGAGCAATCTCAGAGCTGTGTTTGTGTATCTAATGGAAGGTCTTTCCTTAGTGTCTCAGTTCTGGGAAATGCCCTTGGTGCATCCAGTAGGATAGCACACAACATGCTTCGTGCCCCACGGGCAGTCCAAGCCCTGCAGGGGTGTGGACAGTGCTTTGCAGGGGCCTGAAGTGCAATTTCTTGCCTGGTTTGCCCAGCTTTTCCCTTTGGTGTTCTTCAAAGGCTGTTTTCCACCACTCCTAGCTATTGGCATGCACTACTGCTGCGGCGGCACACACAGAGACACACAGAGTTTAAATTCAGGGAAGATGTCCTGTCTAGCACAAGGTATGAATTGTCACTCATTCATTTTCTGATCAAGCACCAAGTTAAAACCTTCCCGAAAGGTGACCAGCCTGGATCTGAAGGCAGCAGGCAAGGGGGAAGCAAGGAGGGGCAATGCCTGTATCCCCACCGACACTCGATGATGCTGAGGGACCAAAGCACGGTGATACAGCCAGCTAGCTGCCATCAATCACAGGGCCTTAGCAGAGGCTTCCGAGTATTTAAATCATTAATTAAGATTAATGAAATGCGCTTTTGCAGTTTTTCTAAATGCATGTTCCGAAACTGAAACTAGGTCGTTAATTAGTGAGTGAGACAATTTGAAGGGCTCAGTAAAATCCCTTTTTAAGCCCCAGCAAGGCACATCAGTGTGGCTTCAGGTGGAAGGATATGGCCCTACCCGGGGGATGCTACACCAGAGCAGGACAGGTGACACTTGAGAAGAAACACAGGGGCACAGTCCCACCAATATGGCCTTTTAGAGGATTAGGGATGTCCTTCCAGCTCAGGACTGAGAATAGGAGACACAGCCTGCTAATCTTGTACTGTTGCCAAAAGGCTCCATTCGGCTTCCCCAAATAAATTAATTTGAAAAGTTCAGGGATTAGTGGAAGGATTAGAGCTCCCTAGAAATCCCACTGCCTGATCTGCCCATCCCAAGGCTCCTGAAACCTACTCATGAAGTAAACAAATATGTCCCATTACAGGATGAATCTGAACTGGAAATAAAAACATTCAGTCTCTGTAAAGTGAAATGCCACATGAAGCCCAGCTGTAGGTTCCTGCTTGTGTCAGCTTGTCCTCACCCTCATGCTAGGACGTCTGTGTTCACCAGACCCAGATCCAGAGGACCAGGACCCACTGTCCACAGGCAGCCACCATCCACCATGCTGTGTTCCTCTGATGCCATGTGTGGTTCTCCAGGGACCTCCTGGGTGAACATCTCTGTTGACAGGCATAAGGCACAGGACCACAGTCCTCTCCTGCCACCTGGTGCAAACTTCCCCTCTGGATGTGGAGTTTGGAGATGAGTTTCGTGGCATGGTTTTTGGCCACTCACTAGGGTGTTTGAGAAAATAGCATTATAGAACGACCTTCTCCACAGCGCAATAAAACAGATAAACTGGCAGTAAATTGCATCAGTTACAGGGAACTCAGTAATTAATTAGAAGTTGGGAGTCTTCTCATTCCTCAGTGCAGCTCTAAAATTAAGAGTCCGAGTGAAAAATAACTTCCAGGCTAGGGAGTCGGTGCTGGGGCTGCCACAAGATTGCCCCACATACAAAGACCTGCTGAGGACTGCAGTTGCCTCCTAGATGTTGATCGATTTGCTTTTGAGTGGGCAGCAAGGACATAGGTTTGACCTCTGCCTATGGAGAGGAGGGAGAGGACTTCAGGTGGCACCTGCAGGAGGGGACCCTGAGCAGTTTAAGCCACTGCAAATGGAAAAGTGTCCGCCCGAGCTGGGAAGAGGCCGTCTCCTCCTTGGGAAGCAATGGAGGTGGTTGAGAAGAGGAGGGTAAACTGAGAGGGAGCAGAGCAGAAGCAGAGAGGTTGTGATCTGCCCACGGAGGGTAATGAGCTGTCAGACTAATGAAAGCGTCTGAGAAGATGCTGCACCATGCAAGCGCTGAGGATACCGGTGCTGCTACCTTCTGCCCACCCAGGAAACCAAAGACCAGAGAGCTACCAAAATCAAAGCCTTACTTCTGCTGCTGCTGAGCTCAAGCACCAGCCACAGGACAAGCAGGCATTGTGACCCCCAGCCTGCTGCAGGCTGAATACACCCCCGCCGTGAAAACACCAGGCCTGGCTCCGCACAGCGTGGCTGCGGCTTGGCTGGGATATTCCCCAGCAAATCTGCGAAGCCGGAGGTTGGGTAACGGTGCCTGCGAGGCACCCACCAGGGTCCCATCGGCCAGAAGCAAAGGCAATCAAAGCCTCTGAGGCAGCAATCAGATGCCCTCCAAATTAAGCAGATGTGAGAAGTGAGTTTGCAACTTCGGATCGATCCAGCAGCCAAGGTCGGCTAGAGGGAAACCAAGTTGCCAGAGAAGCCGCTGTGGAAAGCAAGTTGTAATAGAAATAAGTTGTAATAGTCTCCAGCTGGCACAGACCTCCAGCTGCCACTGACCCAGTTAACACTAGCACTTGCCTACAGAAAACTTCCACTCCATTTTTGAGGTGTTATGTCAGGGAAACCAGGCCACGGGACGGAGAGTAGCATGGGAAGGGCACGCAATGCTCTGGCAGCCATCAGGATATGGCCATGCCCAGGGGGTGGTGGGGTGCAGGAAGGGTCTATGCTGGTCATTGCAGCCCAGTGGAAAGCATAACTTCACCACAAATGGTTGCATGGCCATCCTCGCTCCACTCATACGAGCACATCCCTGTCTGGTGAAGGGGTTTGTGATGGTCTTGCCATGGCCTCATGGCCCCAAAGAGTGCAAACCTCACAAGCCCAGGACTGAGGAGGCAAAACACAGAGCCCGGAGGTGAGGAGCTTGTGCCTCCCCCTCATAACGGCCACCACTTTGTATTTGGAAGGGAATCTCATGCTGCCCAGAGTGTCTCTCAGAGCATTGTCTCCTGAGCCCATAGCATAAAGCCAAGAGGTAAAGAAAGGAAGGACCAGGATTTGTATTTTTTTCAGTTGCCTTGCAGTTTTCAAGCCATTTTTTAAACCTTTGAAGATGTTTACAAGATATGGTGACCTACAAGAAGAACCACCTTCTACGTGTGGGGTGAACAGGCGCTGCTGGAGTAGAGAAAGGGTTGGGGTGGGGAGCGGTGGACACCAGGCTGAATGTAAAGCAAACCACAGATAAGATAAACTGCACTTCGGGCTACATTAGGGGGATTGTGGCCAAGGTCAAGGAAAATTATTCATCCTTACAACCAGCCACTGCTGGGCTGTGGTTAGCCAGGTGAAGAGGAGTGTGAGGTAGGATCTAACCACAGCTGCAGCTGCTAGGAAGGAATTGCAAGGAGGATGGAGCCAAACACATCTGACCAGTGCCAAATGATGTAAGAAGGGGCAGAGGTCATATATTGGACTCGAAAGATTCAGGATGGACATGAGGAAATGCTTCTTAACCTGGGTGTGCTGCAGTCCTGAGACAGGTCCCCAGGGCAGTGGGAGATCTCTGTCCTTGGGGGGTTTCAAGACTTAGGCAGGCAAAGCCACAGCCAACTCAATCTAGTGTTGGGAACAGTCCTGCCACAAGGAAGCAGCTGGACAGGAGATCTCAGAGGTGCTTTCACCAGCCCTGCTGGGATTCACAGCACTGTGCCTGCTGAACATCACTTTTCTCCTGGCTGGACTTCAGTCCAGGGATGCCCTGCCACAGAGTGGTACAGGCACTTCTCCCCTAGTTTTGCAGAGGTCCCGGTTGGCTCCCTGCTGCTCAGCCCAGACAGTGTTGCCTGCAGGAAGACTTATGGCACTTTGATCTCTTTTACTTGTCTTGAGTGATCTCTCTTACTGACCTTGAGATGGACAGAATTGCATCCTGGATGCATCCACTGACTTCTGATGGAGCCCTGAGTGGTGGGAAGATCATAGAATCATAGAATCACTTGGGTTGGAAGAGACCTTCAAGATCATCGAGTCCAACCATAAACCTATGCCAAACCCACCCCTAACCCATGTCCCTCAGCACCACGTCTGCCCGGCTTTTAAATACCTCCAGGGACGGCGATTCCACCACCTTCCTGGGCAGCCTGTTCCAATGCCTGAGAACCCTTTCGGTAAAGAAGTTTTTCCTAATATCCAACCTAAAGATTCCAAACATGAGACATGGTGGCAAGCAAATCAGTATCCCATACAACGGGACAGGTGTTCCTTGCAGCCCATAATCCTGTGTCTGCATCATTTGCACCACGCTAGGCCAGCCAGCCCTCTTCAGAGATGGGTGCGAGCGGCCCTTGGCCACGGGCCAGATTCTGCTGTTCCCCAAAAGCCTTTTCCTTTCTCTGTTTATGCTCTTTCCCTGGGGGAACCAGCCGGGGAGCAGTGCCAGCCCTGCCAGGCACACCTTGATACTGTAAAGCAGGGACTCCTGTTGCCTGCCTCAAGGCTCCTGGCGTGTTGTCAGCGTAGCTCTGGGCACCCCGCTCTGATCCCATCTTATTTATGGAATATCCTTCCTGTCTTCTCCCTGCTATTATTGCCTGAAATGTTGTAATTTAGATTCCGGCTGTGTTTGATTGCAAACTCTCCCAATCTAAAAATTTCGGTGACAAGCACTAGAGTAGCTCATTTACATGTCAAAGTGATCAATTTGGAACTGCTCATTACACAAGCGAATAAATAAATAACAGATACATTAAAGAATGGGAAACAATCAGCCAAATTAACCAGTAGATGTCAAATAACGACAAGCCCTGACATCCTTGACACAGAACAAGAGTAGGAGGGATGGGACAAGCTTTCTCAGCATTGCCCAGGGCTGTTCAGCGCTCATCTATCTCCTATCATTCCATGAGCCAACAGGGATGTGCATCAATGCCAGGAGACAGTGAGCAAGGGCTGGAGTGTGAAATCCTGGCTTTTGAAGCCCATACCTGTCTTTGCTTCTTGCACCTGCTCTGTGTAAGCAACTGTCATAGGAATAACATATCCCCCGAGACAGCAATTAAAACACTTTAGACATCACGTGGCAAGTGACCTTTTAGCCTGATTTTCAGCTGACGTCTCAGGAAATTCTCCAAGGGCACCTGAACTACCCTGGCTTTTTGTTTCGTTGATTTGAAACATCGGAGATTTCGGAATTCCTGCAACCACCGCTGCATTGGACAGGATGTTCATCCGGTGGTCAGCAGCACAGGCTGAGCATTTTGGGACAGGCCAGCTCGACAGGGGCAAAACCCCAGGTTGCCAGTGAAACGGGCTCGGTTATTGGGGCGTCGTTAAGCCACCAAGGACTGCAGAAAATCAGGGATATTCTGAGCTGCCCCGACCTCCTGGTGGGAGCGGGCGGCAGACTGGGATGCTGGTGCCGGGCAGCAGAGATGTGTGCGGTACCTGCCGGCACTGCTCATCTCCCACCACCTGCCTTTGTCACTGTCTCCTGCACAGTGACAGCTAGACGCCAGCCACCTGATTTATCCTCCTCTGGCAGCTCCTGACTGTCACTGCTCGGCACCCCAGGGGATCCCCAGCAGGGAAGGCAGCGGAGGAGCATGTCTCCCTGTTGGCTGCTGTCAAGCAGCTCACGTGTGCCTGCCGGCACTGGGGACACAGGGAGGAGGCTGTGCAGGGGAGACTTTTCTTCCATGAAAGGGTGCAAGGCTGGGATGGCACTGACCTATCTTGCCTGGCACAACCAGGTGGGAGGGCAGCAAGGTGCCCCATGGCCCATCCTGAAAGGAAGAGGGTTGCTCAGGGTAAAACCCATCTGGAGCAAGGCTAGTCTTGGGTGTGCAGCAGAGCCAGGAGGCAGTGGCAGGCACCCTGGCAATGCAGATGCACACCAGAGTGGTTGGGTCTCCCCAGGCCCAGGACTGTCCTCTTTGAGGTTGGTTTTCGTGCTGCTTTGGCCTCTGCGGAGCACCTACATCCTTTGGCTGCTCCAGCATCACCACCATCCACTCTGCCTTGGGTTTGGCCCCATTTCATGTCATCTGGGGCTTCTCTCTGCCATCCTTGCCCCTTCTCCACGCTGGAGCCTGCCAGTGGTGGTGCTAGTGGGACGCTGCTGGACATTTCCCAGCAGGGATGACCTGCCGGGGCTTCGTGAGCCCTCACACCTTCCACCACGGAAGTTCTCACTGAGGAAACACCACTTCCACCCTTGCCGCGGGGCAGGACAGACCACTCCGGCTCAGGGAAACAGCGCGTGTGGCCCCGCTGGGAGCTGGGTGGCTGAGAGTCCCCACGTGTGACCGCCAGGCGCCGAGGCAGAGGTGCCCGTGTGCCCGCTCGGCAGCTGGGCATCCTGCGGGGTGGCCTCTGGGGACGCGGGGGATGCCCAGAGGGTGGTCCCCAACCCTGCTGTCGGGGCAGGACGAGGAGCCCCGACGGGCAGGTGACACCAAGCATGGCTGAGGCAGCACTGCCACCTCGTGGCGTGTCACCTCCCTGCCTGTGCCTCGCCGCGCTGCGACAGACGCGCTGGTGGGAAGGGGAAGGAGGAGTGTGCCGGGTTGGAGGCGTTTTTGTGCTGACAGACGTGGTCCCCACAACCAGCCATCCTCTGGAGCAGCAGATTTCCCAGCTGCAGGTCAGGAGGAGGAGGAGATGCTCAGAGGGTGGGAGAAGAAGGCTCAGCTTCAATGCAGCGACGCTGAAAGTCAAGGAGTGGAGCTGGGCACTGCTCAGGAGACTCTGGAGAAGACAACCTGGAGGAGGTGACTCAGGAGACGACCTGGAGAAGGTGCCGTCTGGACCAACACCAGCTTCCAGGAGATGCTGGAAACCAGTAACCAGCCCCCCCTGTAATTCAGCATTTAAATGGGGTTAGGGGGACAGAGACGGACAAAGGACATAGGAGTACCAGGACACAACCATCGATCAATCCTGGATGAGATGATGGAGTGGTCTCATTTTGGCTGTGTATTAACAAAGGGCAATAGGGCAGAAATACAATTACTGTCCAGAAACACCATTTTGAGGAAGGTAGGTCTTTTCAAACTCACCTGTCATCTTTTCTTGACACAATTACAGGTCTGGTTGATAGGGGAACTCTGCTGATAAAATAAAATTGCACTTCATCAGGGCATCTGATTTATTACAGGGTGACATTTTGATTAAAAATGTGCATTATATTGCATTAAGAGGGCATATATTCAATGAATTAAAGACCAGCTCTGTGACAGATCTCCAAAGGTAATTATTAATGGAGATGCACTGATGAGCGAAGTTCCATCCAGCAAGGGTCTTCAGGGTTGATTTTTGGTCTCACGCTGGTCATTCCCCTTTCAGCTGTTTCAGAAACAATGCAGCATCCTCCACAGGACGGCTAGAGGGGACAGGCAGGGGGAACAGAGGGTTTACCAGCTGCTCTTGGCTTTGGGACCACCTTGATCCTAGGCCTGCAGACCTGTCCTCTTTGCTTGGACACCCTCTCCTGAGCTCCAGCTGCCGCTGCGTTTGCTCTGGGGACTCCGACACTGATTTCTCCTGAAAGCCAGTGCAGCTGCCTCAGGACTGAAAGGATGCTCCAGGTCAATATGAACCAGAAAGCCCCTCCTAGCCACCCAGTGTGGCTGGCCTGGCCACCCCCTAGCTGCCCACCAGGCTGGCCTGGCCAGTCTCCAGTGTCCCCAGGATGCTCACCTGCTGGTGTCATCGCTGCACAGCTCATCCCTCTGCTCCTGGCTGCAGTGGGGAGTTGGGTACTGGTGGCATTTTGGGCCCTTTTGTGGCAGAGCTGAATGCACATCCTGGGGCACCTTCCCTGGACTCAGCGGCATGAGGCAATGGCTTTTTAATTTTGCAGGTCTGGGTCAGGCCTCACACAGCTCCTGGGGTTGCCATTCTTGCATCTGGCTGGTGCAAGACACAACCACTCAAAGGGGACCCAGAGAAACCAGACTGCCAGCCACCCCCATCTTCTTCTGCTCTGCTACAGAGGCAGAGTCCACAGACTACTGAAGCCAGCGCGGTGGGAAGGAGATGTCTCATCAAGGATGCTCAAGGCCCTGCTGAGCCACATGGACACTAACGGTCTCTTTGCTGGAGCCCTGCGCTGTCAGGGTGAGGCACCAAGGTGGGCACCCGGAGGACTCAGCCCCCAGCAGCAGCGACAACAAGGCTGGGTACCAGTGACAGTCGTGCTCTGCCCATTGCCCAGACTGGGACACGTCAAGAGCAATCCTTGGGCGCTGCTGAGCATCCCTTGGATGGCCATGCCATCTACTGCCCACATCACCTATCCCCTCCTGCAGCGATAGATCTGTGGGATGCCTGTGGACACCCTCCACCTTTGTGTTGCTTTGTGCCCAGTCACCACCAGTCCCTGCTGCGGGGACTCTGCTGCTGGGCCAGGCTGGGAGCCTTGTGGTTCTGTACTTTTGCTGACCAAGCTGTTCCCTGACTGTGACCAGCACAGGTCACTGTGTGGAAAGGGGAACAAGTTTCTTTCTCTTGCAGAGAAATCGAAACTTGGCACTTCTCTTTCCCCACCAGGCAAACCAACGGGCAGGCAAGTACATCCCCCCACCCCGCTCCTCTTCCTCCCTGCTCCCACCGAAGAGCTTCCAGCAAACAGAGCTGCTACACAGACTGGTTTGTCTTCACCCCCAGCAAGGAGGTAAGTCACCCCAAATAGCTGGGGACACATGCCTCCTCTGCCACTGCTCTCCAGTCCTTGTTCTCTGTCCCACTCCTTACTTCACTTCCCCCCTCCGCAAGGTTTTAAAGTAGGAAAAGGGAGAGAAGATGATGCAGGGGAGGGAGGGGTCTGTAGGAATCTGTCCTTACTCCATGTGGTTGTGGACATTACTGGGCTCTGCAGGCTTGTCCCAGGCTGAGTACTCCAGGTTTTGGTGCAGGTCTGTGTGCTCAGGACTTCCCTCCTCTCCCCCAGGTCTCTGCGTGGAGATCTGGATCCCTTTTGCTTGTTTATTCCTTTCCTGTTTATCCCTTCTCTTTTGTGCCTATTTGCACCCTTTCCTCGTTTGTGCTCTCCATCCCGTGGGACCCCTGCCCTGTATATCAGTGCACGCTCCCCCAGCAGTGGAAGCAGCATTCTCTGCGTGCGTCTGACAGGGGAACACACATCCCCAGGACGTGCACCAAAGTGTTTATGTCCTGCTCCATGTCCTGGGCTTTCCAATCCCTCAGCCCTGCCACAGGCACATGTCAGAGATTTTCAGTAACATCAACGAATTCAGATCATGCAAGGGAACAGCATCAAAATCCTTACATTAATTTATTTTTGACATGCATATGGTGTCCAGCTGTCTGGATTGGACAACGCATGGGTGGCATGGAAGATCTGTGCATGCATCTGATGAGAGTACTTGCATGTCTGTGTCCAAGGTGCATCTGTGTGTTTGCTGCATGCTTGCCTCCATCCCCAATTCCCTCATCCCTGTCCTTGCAGGAAGTATGGAAATTGGGCTTTGGCTAGCGACCAGCACGCTGGCAGCAGTGCTGGGCATGGTCCTGCCCGAGGACGGCATATGTTGGGCACCAGCTGGCAAGGATGGCTTCCCGGGAATCCCTGGCCTTGATGGGAGGCCAGGGCAGAAGGGCGATATGGGAGAGCCAGGTAAGGGGGAGCCAGGGGTGTGTGCTGTGGGTGGCCTGGGAGCCTCAGGCTTCTTGGTAGGAGCATCTTGGGCTGTGGGAGCAGCTGAGGAGATGCAGACGTGCATAAACTGCTCCTCCTCGCCACCTCTCCCCAGGGAAGTCAGCACAGAGGACAGGCATCAAGGGACCCAAAGGGGATGCAGGCGAGCCGGGGCTTCCTGGAATCCCAGGGAACCAGGGCCACCACGGCCTACATGGCCCCCCTGGGCTCCCAGGTCAGCCAGGGCCGAAGGGGACCAAGGGGAAAGCTGGCAATATCATGGAGCAGCCACGTCCTGCCTTCTCTGCTTCGCGGAAGTCCCCACCATCCAAGGGCAGGACGGTGGTGTTCGACAACATCATCACCAACCAGGAGAGCTCCTACAGCCCCCAGACTGGGGAGTTCACCTGCCGCGTCCCCGGGCTCTACTACTTCGCCTACCAAGTGGTCTCCAGTGGAGACCTCTGCCTGAGCATCACCAAGAACAGCGAGAACGTGGTCAGCTTCTGCGACTACAACAGCCGTGAACTCCTGCAGGTGAACTCGGGCAGCAGTGTGCTCAGCCTGGCCACCGGTGACCGGGTCTCCGTGAGCACTGACCCTGCCAGGGGCAACGTGATTTACAGCGGCTCCGAGGCAGACAGCGTCTTCAGCGGCTTCATGCTCTTCCCGCAGTCGGGCTGATGGACCACCAGTCTGGACCTACTTAGCACCAGAGTATTGCCGTGCGCATGTCGGCACGTGTTTTCACCCTGTGAGCGTGTGGGGTGGTCTTATATCACAGCAAATGGGGACAGCCCAAAATTGAGCCACCAGTTGGATCCTGCAAGTCCACCAGTGTCACAAGGTGGCCAGGTGCTGAGCTTGCCTGGTCCATCCTGGAGGCAGAGAACTCTTGGCCCCAGCAGCCCTTTCTCCTCCTGGGCATTCAGACCCCACACCAGAGGGGTCCGGTTGTCACTGGGGCTGTTCACCAGCTGTGGCTTTTTGCTCCTGAGTGGGAAATCACTGTGTGCCACTGCTTCTGCGACCATTGCAAACGCCTTCCTGGTGCTGGGCCACTACAGCCTCTCACATCCTTCCCATTAGTACAAATAAACCCTTCTTTCACAACAGTCGCTTGGGTTTTCTTTCCTATTCATGTGTCTTCCTCAAAGCACCAATGTCCTGGGCCCCTTCCCAAGCTGCCCAGGGAGAGGGGCCCCCGGTCAAGCACACACCCCAACTGCAAAGGCAGAAGAACAGGAGGGAATCGAGTGTACAAGCAGAGCTGGCACTTACAAGGAGCAACAGGAAATCTCTGGGACCAGCCTATGTGTGTCCTTTCTCTGATGAGCCCAAGCCAGCTGTCCTGTACAAGAGTAAGTGCAGGCAGCAGCTCATTTACCTCACCCACATGGTCCTCTCTTGGTATCCAAACTCTCTCAGGAAGTGGAAAGGTAGCCATAGCCCTCCACCCTTTCAGCAAGGAGAGATAGGGACATCAGGGTTGTGGGGTGATGGGGTTGTAGGGGCGATACTCTTCTCCATTTGGCTTGGGGTGAGACTAGTGGGAAGTAGGGCAGGCTGGGAGGTATCAGGCAGCCAGAAAACATCAGGGAAGTCACACAGGTGACATACCCTGGGACTGCTGCTTGGAGGAGCTGCTCCACGCATGCTAGCCAATCAAACATCTCCATTGATGGAGCAGTGAGGAGGAGGCCAGATCACCTGCGAGGAGCAACACCCTGACCAGGGATGCTGGGGCCACAGAGAATTCAGAGCTGATGGAGCACAGGGCAAGGTGCAGAGAGGACAGCCAACTTGAAGGTCGGAAACCCTCAAGGAGAAACATCCTTCTGCCCCATTGCCTAGGCGTGCAGGGTCTCCCATCAGAGCCAGGCAATGACCTTGCACCAGCCCTTTGTTGCACAGGCAGCTCTGGCTCCATGGAGCTGGCATGAGGCTCTGCTCCCCGTCCCCTCGCTGCCCTTCTGCTCAGAAACAAGTTAAGGATGGGTGAAAGGCAGGAGATTTGCAGAGGGCTTGTCCCCGCAGTGGCTGGAGGGTTTGTGGCACATTTTTGGCAGAGGGTCTGTCCTTCTGGCCCCTGTTGCTGCAGCGGCACAAGCACAGGTCTCGCTGGACAGCCAGGAAAATGCTTGCTCAGAGGAAACAATCAGGCAGGAGGATGTGAAACTCAGCTGGGGGCCAGCTGGGGGTTCTGTGTCCCCAGGGGCCCTTTCCTAACTCTGCGACTTCCTCCAGGAGGGTGTCACGGAGCGTCACCCACACTGTGCTGTGTCGGCAGGCAGTGCCCACAACAGCCGGGATCAGCAGCGCTGGGTCCCGTGTCCTGCTCCCCTCACCAGAGGTAAGAGGTGCTCCACGATCCATCTCTTTGGGGTGGTCTGCATGGGGACTGGGGGTCCAGCAGCATGGCACAGTGCTGGGCTATGTGAGAGGAGGAGGAGAAGGAGGAGGAGGAGGAGACATGGGCACTGCCAGGCTGCAGACATGTCATGAGGGGGGAGACACGCTTGTCCTTGCTGGGGGGAGGCCCAGTCCCCTGGGCCAGGCACTGTCCTGGGAGATCTCCAGCCTTGATCCTGACAGGCAGAGCCAGGAAAGTCAGGCTGTTGCTAGATGAGGGGTGGGATCAGCTGGGTCCAGGGAGCTGCAGCCTCAGTGCAGCGTGGTGACACAGTCTGTAGTGGCACGTGCATCTGCAGGGGTTTCGGGATGCTGGACTGGGAGAGCTTGGAGCTGGGCAGGGGTACCGCAAGACCTCATGGCTCCATCCAGACTGAAAGTCCAACCCCCTTTGTGGCATCAGGGGCTGCTCTGGGGGTGGCGATGAGGCCAGGGTCCATCTCCACATACCTGCCTCCCCACCTCCTGGCAGCTGGGGGGGGTGGAACGGGACATCGAGGGCACAGCCATCACAGTCAGATGCTCCTGGTGCCGTCAGCCTCATGGCACAGTACCTCCTTTGCTCCATGGCCTGGAAGCCACCCTGCTGTGGCCCCTCATCCCAGCACTTTCTTTCCCTTTCCATGCTCCAGAGCACCAAAATGGGACAGAGCTGCTGGGAGCAGCTCCATTTGGCCCTCGTCCTCCTGCTTTTGAATCTGGGGTCTGTTGTGACCGAAGATGCCTCTCACAGCTGTTACGGGCTTCCAGGCTTGCCAGGCATGCCAGGTGTACCGGGCAAGGATGGCCGGGATGGGCTGAAGGGAGCCAAAGGCGAGCCAGGTGAGTGAGCAAGCAGAGGAACCACGCGTGCTGTTGAACGGGGTCCTCCATGGCTGGTGTGCCTTGGTTTTCAGGCCATCCTCTGTGGACAGGGCAGGAGGAGAGGAGGCTGGAGAGAAGCAACAGCCCTCTCCTGCCCAAGGGAAGGGGCTGGAGGAGACTCTCCCCACATCCTGCCATTGACGCTGACTCTTTCACTCCCCACCACCCCACAGGCATCCCGGCCACTGCTGCAACTCGAGGGCCCAAGGGCGTGAAAGGGGAACCAGGCAGCCCTGGCTTGCCAGGCAAGACTGGGCCCATTGGTCCCCGTGGTCCTCCTGGAGACCCTGGGACAATGGGCATGGCTGGAGAGCCAGGTATTCCAGGCAGCTACAAGCAGAAGCACCAGTCAGCATTTTCAGTGACGAGGCAGACCAGCGAGCACCCCTTGAAGAATGTCCCTGTGGTGTTCAACCACGTTATCACCAACACCAACCATGACTACAACACCACCACGGGCAAGTTCACCTGCAAGATCCCTGGCTTATACTACTTTGTTTTCCACACCTCGCTGACAGCCAACCTCTGTGTCATCCTGTACAAAAATGAGAGCAAGATGGCCAGCTTCTGCGACCACAAGACCAACACCATGCAGGTCAGCTCTGGTGGAATCCTCCTCCGCCTGAGTGCTGGGGACCAGGTCTGGCTGGAGGTGAATGACTACAACAGCATGGTGGGCATTGGCAACTCCGACAGCATCTTCTCGGGGTTCCTACTCTTCCCAGACTAGAGGACCACCAGAGCCCACCCCAGCATACTGGTCTCTTCACCCTGCCCTGCTGCCAGGCTGTTGCTGATGCTCCAGGTTTCTCTGCTGGGTGGGAAGCCCTCGCAAGGGGATCAGCCCTAGACTCCAGCCACAAACCGTTGGCCTGGGGACTGAGGGCAGGCAGCTGCTGCATGGAGGGAACAGGCACATCTGGATGGATCTGCACGCAGAGCGATCGTGCCAATACCCCAGGGTCCTGCTGGCACTGCCACATGCATCCACCCTGATAACCCTACATTACCTTCTGCTGCCAGAGCCAGAGGTCTCTCTGCACCTCTCCCCTTCCCACCTGGGTTTCACCGGCGACAGCCAGATGTCCTGCAACAGGCTTGCAGCAGCACCTTTGCTGGGACCTGGCTGTGGAAAGTCTCAATAAATCCTTTCCCAGTGCTCCTGGCCCAGCGTCTTTTTTCCTCCATGGTTTACCTTTCTGGGGGATGGAGCCCGTGCGTGGCCGGGTGGATGTGATGTGCGGCATCACACACCGTCTGGGTGTCTGTGTGGCATCAGGACATCCCTTGCTGGCTTGGCCATGCTCAGCATCATTGAGCCTCACACTCACAGCCCTGGCTTTGCTCGGTGGGGCAGGACGCCCAGCTGCACTGACAGCAGGAAGGGAATGGTTCCTATGCCTGTGCCCACAGCCCCCACCAAGACTACTCCAGGCAGGGGCCCTGATACTCCCCTTCTCCTCCAAGTGTGTGCAATTCAGTTGCAGAGGGCCACAGACCACACAGTGGTGGACCTCATGGGAATGGGAACCCCATGGACCCTCAGGAGTGGGAACCTCATAATCATGCCTCCTGTTGCAGGGACATCCCCAGGCTCCCAGCCTCACCAGGGAAGCACTGTCTTCCCTGAGCCAGACCAAAGGAGCTCATGGTTGTGGAGGCTACAGAGCCCACCAAAACCCAATGGAGATTCCTCCTGGTGCCACACGTTGCATAGTAGAAAAGGAGGTTATCTCCCCTGAAAGTCCTGTGCTTCACCTCCACAAGGCATCAGCAGAAAGCAGGACTGGAAATGCTTTTACCACAGGGTGAAATCATTTCCCATCTCCATGCAGGACACCCTAGGGGACAGATTCAGGGTGATGGATGCTGAGACCTACTCGTACCTCCCAGCAGAGCGGAGTATGTGGGGAGAAGCCTGAGGGATGCTAGCTAAGTGTACGCGTATTCCTGCAGTCCTGATGGGTTACCCCAAACTTGTCTGGAGCTCACAGTAGTGTTTCCCATTGCCAGCACACTTGAGCAGGACCCAGGGAACCTGAAGGGCAGAGTGAACATCCCTTTGCTCCCCGGGACCAGAGCTGTATGCCTGTGTGGCCCTAGGGTGCTGTTTGGGGACAGCATGTCCTGCTGAGTTGACGGACAGCATTCGTGGCGGATATGAAAGTGCCTCTGAAGAAAGGGCAGGAGCTAAAGATAAAAAAAGGGATGTGGCCCAGATCCTTTCACAATAACCCTTGCAGCAAACTTCTGCTTCTCCTCATGGTCATTTCCAAGCGGGACGCTGGTGTGCACTGGTCCATCTCTCCACTCGTGCAAGAAGAAGCTCAAGGTAAGAGCAAGACGTCAGCAAGGCTATGCCCCAGCTCCCCGCGGCAGGTAGGAGCACACGGGGAACCTGGGAGCACCAGGGTGACAGTTGCCCTCTGCACCACTGGCACTTCACTGTGGCCTGGGGCAGAAGAGAAAGGGGGCTGCTGGGCAGGGGGTGGTGGAGATCCCTGACAGGACCCCAACCCCTCCTACTCCACCTGGGGGAAAAGGGAGATGGAAAAAGGAGATGGTCTAGAGGGGTGATCAGGGACTGAGCATCCGTTTGACAGGTGCCCAGGGTCTGCCTAGGCCCTGTCTGGGAGCCTGTGGGTCAGTCCTTGTACCTGCTGCACCCAAATCAGAGCTTCTGTGGCTGAAGGATCCAACTTACCAACCTGTTTTCCTGCTGACACCAGAGTTCCAGTGTGGGAAAGTCCACCCGAGGCCAGAGTGTGGATGGGGTGATGTGATGTCCAGATACAGCCCCCAGATGCCCGGTGCTTACCACACATATGTCTGCTCCAGGAGCTGGGGGAAGAAGCTGAGCTGTGGGGTGCAGGGAGGGCAGATGGAAGGTGGGACCCCAGGGACTGGAATCCTAGACCACTGTTCCAGTACTGCTGGTTGGATACAGAAACGCTTCTGGGATGAAGCAGGCATGTGATAGGACATGACAGGACCCCGCAAGGGCTAGGAGGGCAGATTTGGGGATTTCATTGCCATCCTCGAGGACTAAAGCTGTCCCTCAGATATGCTGATGGAAAGCAAGAACTATCCCTTTGCAGATGATGAAACTGCTCTGGCCTGGGGAAGGATTTTGTCCTGCAGGTGTGGTCCTAAGTTGGGACGGACAATTTCTCCTCTGAGGGAGCAGTGGGGACTCAGAGCAGTAGGGACCTGCAACACATGCCTGTGGCAACAGCACAGCCAGGATGGATATCAAACCTATGGGATAGACTAACCTGTGCCCAGGTATTCATGTAGCTGAAGCTCTGGGCACTTGTAAACTGGTAATTTAAGAGAACTGGGAAGAGACTGACAAGCCCCCCCCCATGCTGAAAGGGGCTGGTCCCTCCAAGGCCATCAGGAGAGTGGATTTGGCTCTACAGCAGAATATTTTCCCTCCCTGATGGCATTACCCAGGAGTGCTTCTAGTCGTCATCCTCCACAGCAGAACAGAGTGCCTTCCCCATCCCTCCCACTGCCCAAGACAGGCCCCTCAACACTCTTCTGTGCTCCAGCAGATGCAGACCGTGTGGGCGATGCTGATCTGCCTGGCTGGAGGGCAGCTTGCAAGTGCCACGCTCTGCAAGACCTATGGCACCATCCCAGGCATCCCAGGGTCACCAGGACAGCCTGGCAGGAATGGCAGAGATGGGGAGAATGGCCTAAAGGGCGAGAGAGGTAAGGAGGAGGCTGCAGGTGGGGAAAGTGTCATTTTGTGAACACCAAGAGCAGTAAAAGGCAGTGCCAGGTGCATGGTCCTGGGAAAGCAATCCATTTGGGGGATTGCTTCATGGGTAGATCACAGGTAGACGTGGTGCTGACGGACATGGGTTAGGGGTGGTTTTGGCATAAGTTTATTGTTGGACTCGATGATCTTGAAGGTCTCTTCCAACCCAAGTGATTCTATGATTCTATGAGTCTATGATTTTCCACCAGTCCTTTTGTACCAGTTATCAGGTAGGGGTGATGCTTGGAGATGGAAGGGGTTGGACAGACTGGAGCACCCCAAGGAACCTGAGGAGGGAGGGTGCATGAAATCAAAGGGTGTCACACCTGCCAGGTGGGCAGGAGTCTCCATTGACCCACAGCCCAGAGCAAGTACCAGCGGTTTCCTTCCCAGTGCCTCCTCTGCAGATCTGTGCAACTGCAACCACAATGACTCTTCATCTTGCTTTCTAGGTCCCCCTGGCCAGGTGGAGTACGAAGGAGACATGGGGGAGAAGGGAGACCCAGGAGAGCCAGGGTACCCTGGGAAGGTCGGTCCCAGGGGCCCCCCAGGTTCAAAGGGATTACCAGGTCTCATGGGACCCCCCGGCCCTCAGGGAGACTCTGGTGACTACAAGTCCACCCTCAAGTCTGCCTTCTCCGCTGCCAGGACCTTCAGCTCCTACCCACGCCGGGACCAGCCCATCCGCTTTGACCGCATCATCACCAATGAGAAGGGCCACTACGAGAACCGGTATGGCCGCTTCATCTGCCGAGTCCCAGGCATCTACTACTTCACCTACCACGTCACCTCCAGGAGCAACCTGTGCCTCCGCGTGAAAAAGGGTCGGCGTAGCAGCACGGGCGAGAAGGTGGTGACCTTCTGTGACTATGTGCACAGCAGCTACCAGGTCACCACAGGTGGCGTGGTCCTCAAGATGGCACAGAATGAGTCTGTCTGGCTGGAGCCAACAGAAAAGAACTCCCTGGTGGGGATTGAAGGGTCTGACAGCATCTTCTCCGGCTTCCTGATCTTCCCCGAGAATTAGTCTGCTGATAGTGTCTCTCTGCAGCCCTTGCCCTGCTGCTGACTGACCCCTGCAGGGCTGAGGACTCCCCTAGAAATGACTCTTTGCTCCAGATTTGGTGCCCTAAGCCTGTTGCTGGCAATCTTGCACATTAAATGACAGCTCCTTGTGCTGCTGGTTCCTTCCTGCCTAGGATTTGCCTCTTTCTTCACAAATAATGCTCAGATACCCAGGACGTTGCTCTCACACCCCTGGGTGCAGCCTGGGCTTATTAATACCAAGCAGAACCAGGCAATTCATGCAGTTCCTGCTGCAGCTCACACTGAGTATCTCCTTCCAGAGCCACCCAGAGAAAGTCCCAGACCAGGGTTAGGAAAACACATAGAGGAAGCCTGGTGTCTAGTGGGAGGTGGGACACACAACATAGCAGGAAAATCAGGGCCACTGGTACTGGTGGTAGATGGGTAGACGCTGGAGGCGGTGCTGTACTGGACAGCCCTAGGACTGGTAGGAGTTGGGCACGCCAACCTCTCTTAGATTATTTTTTGGGGGTGATGGTGACAATAATATCCACAGAAGCTTGCCAAAGCTTGTGACAAGATGACCCCAGCTGTACATGGGGAAGTCAGAGCTTGATGCCATCATGGAAGAGGTGTAGCGCACATGGCTGTCCCCTGGTGCAACTGGGCAGGGTCCAGAGCAGCCCCATAACCCCAGCAGAGGACTGACACGTGCAATTCCTACAGCACAGCCAAGCTCCCCTTGGAGATCCAAGGACTCAAGGACCTGCAGATGAGTAAGAACTGAGGAACCCCAAGGATGTCCCTGTCCCTGGGGCAGGTGACAATCCAGTATTGCACCTGGGTAGGGTCTTGCCTACAGCCCCCAGCCCAGCCGTGGCAGGTGGTACCGAGAGCTGTGGGCTGTGAAGGTGTGAGGGTGCACACAGGGTGCTCAGGGTGTAGGAGATTTTTTTGTGGGCATCTGGGATTTGAAAGGAATTACTGAAGGAAATCACAGAACCACAGAATCACAGAATGGTGGGGGTTGGAAGGGACCCTGGAGATCATGTAGTCCAACCCCCTGCCAAAGCAAGGTCACCCAGAGCAGGTTGTACAGGAATGCAGACAGGTGGCTTGTGAATATCTCTAGACAAGGAGAATCCACAGCCTCTCTGGGCAGCCCGTTCCAGCGATCTGGCACCATCAAAGTAAAGGAGTTTTTCCTCCTGTTCACATGGAATTTCCTGTGCTCCAGTTTGTGCCCACTGTCCCTTATCCTGTCGCTGGGCACCACGGAAAAGAGTCTGGGCCCGTCCTCTCGCCACCTGCCCTTTGGATATGGCTCAGCACCGATGAGATCCCTCTCAGTCTGCTCTTCTGCAGGTGGAACAGCCCCAGGTCTCTCAGCCTTCCCTCGTCAGAGAGATGCTCCAGTCCCCTAATCATCTCTGTAGCCCTGTGCTGGACTCTCTCCAGCAGTTCCCTGCCTTTCTTGAACTGGGGGCCCCAGAACTGGACACAGTGCTGGGGATAGATGGTGGTAAAGGGTCCTGGGGGGGCAGTAGGGTACGGGCTGGCTTTTGTGAAGCACCATTACTGAGCTCTCGGGGCCTCCTTAAGGGTGCAGAGCCCCACACCTCTGGGATGCACAGGTCTCCCTGCCCCAGCAGGACAGTGACTGGCACCAGTATGGCCAGCTCGAAGGCTCCAGCCCCTGTGCGGGGTGATTTGCCGGCAGGTGGCACTGGAGACTGGATTAGCCCTCACCTCGCCAGCGGGAGCATCCTTGTCCCACAGCTGGGGGGGCAAAGCTTGCGGGGACCGGGCAGAGTGTGAGGCTCAGCTCTGCCTTAGCCATAAGGTCTGGGAGGAGGCACCGGGCAGGATTAGTGCCACCTCTTGCAGCCCTGCGTTAACGCTTTGTCCTTGTCACCTCACCGCTTGGTCCTTCACCCAGCAAAATCTGTGGCTCCTGTCCCCGGGAGTGCAGCCACCCCACGTCCCCAGCGTTCTAGCTCCCATCAGAAAGTCGGGGCAGAGGTGTTCGGTGTTGCATCCTGAAGCTCTCCCTGTGCAGGGACACTGAGCTGCTTTTAAAATGCAGCTGTGCCGCTCATGCCTTTTTGCAGCTGGAGATGCAGCATCCCAAATAAAATCAGGTCAGCAGGTCAGGTGGAGGAAAAGAGTAGGTTTTCAGCCCCCAAAACAGCGGCTGGGCAGCTTGCATCAACTAAGTCTCCTGAACCCTGGGCAGGTCTGCAGGAGACACCAAACCGAAGAGCAGTCAATACTCTGGAGGAGGGGGCTGCTATTCAAAGAGCCTTGACAGGCTGGAGGAACAAGTTGGCAGGAACCGACTGACATTTAACGGAGGTAAATGCAAAATCCCTTCCTCTGGCATGGGATAACCCCGTGCAATAGGACAGGTAGGGGAAGGAGGAAACTTTGTAGGATGGGATTCCTGCCTTTCTGAGTAACTGATGTAATAATTTTGAACTTGTGAAAAGGTCTTTGTCAGGGCCTCTTTTGGAGTCGAGCTGTTTTTATTTTAAAACTAATGTCTGACCTAACACCAGCACAAGCCAAAGGGATTCTGGGGTCTTGGCTGTACCCGGACAGAGTCAAAGGGCAGTGCAGGTACCAACTGCCTCTAAACTGCAGCTCACTGTGCTTACACAGCTGGAAAACAGAGGTGCACAGGGCATTGCCTCCTCCTGGGGGTCTCAGCCAGCACCCAGTAATGCCACCTCAGGCATTAGCTCCATGGGACAGCAGCCATCTGCTCCCCTGAAGCTGCCACCGCACAGGCTCTGGAGTCGCCCACCCCTCAGGTATCCAAAATGGGTGAGAAAAGGGGGCCAGGGGGCCACGAGTGGCTGGGGCGGGTGGTTGCCCATGCAACATCCCCATTCAGTTCTTCCAGGGGCACCCAGTGAGGGCAGTGGGTTTCTGAGCCTGTAGTAAACCCTGAAGTCCCAAACCTCCCAAACCAAAGAGAGAGGCACCACCCCAGGGCAGCCAGAGAGGACCGCCCTGCTCTCAAGTTATTACAGTGGTTGATGGGGCTGGAGCCAAAATGCAGGTGTCCCCTCCCAGCGGACCATCCACAGCAGGAGCCTGGATTGCTGCCCTGTGGGAGAAACCCCTCTGCAAGACCCTCAGAGGCGTTCAGGGTCACAGCAAGAAAGACGTGGGCAGCTGGACGCTGCGCTGCCAGTCGCACTTTGCCTGCTTGGCTTGACCCAGGAAAGGCAGGACTGCTACAGCCCTGCTCTCAAACCTCCCACTCCCCCTGGCACAGTGGTGAGTAATTTGTCATTCCATGCAACACAAAGCAATTTTGGAACAACATAACCGGAAAGTTGGAGAGAAACTTGTCGCAGGATCAGGTGCAGCCTGGTGGTGAGGACACCAGAGAGGGAAAGCTCACCATCCACTGTCTCTCGGGGAAAGGACCAATTTGCATCTTCAGTTAAGTCTTTACATCTTACCCAGGAGCAGCTGTCACGCACCAAAACTTGGCCTGGCCATGGCTGCACCCATTAAATCGATCAGCAGGTTTTGTTCTCACCTGGGACCCGGCAGAGCTGTCCCAGTGCTCTGTGCATGCTCGCTCTGCCCTGTGTGTGCTCTCCTTGTGCTCACTCACGCCACGTGAGTGCACGCTCAGACCGTGCATGCATGCACACGCACGCTGCTCTGGGCACGTCCTCACGGCTCCGTGCACGCTCACACCGTGGACATGTGCACGCTCAGCCGGCTCTGCATGTCCTCACGGCCCTGTGCACCCTCACACGGGGCACCTGCGCACACTCGCCCCACTCCGCGCACACACTCGGCACTCTGTGTGCACGCTCACTGCATGCTCACCCCGCTCACCACGCTCGGCGTGATCTCGGCAAGATCTGCCCTGACACACATGTTCTGCAGCTCTTCTCTTCCTTTTGATGTTTGTTGTTTTTTGGGGTTTTTTTTAATGGCACCACAGATGAAACTGGAGCAGCAGAACCTCCTCGTGGTCAAGCTGGGGCTAAGCCGTAGAGCTTCACCAGGTGGTGCTGTGACCCACCAAGTGGTGCTGGTCGGGGATGTGTCCGGACAGAGGCCACAGATGCTCAGCAGATGCTCTGGTAGAAGTTGAGGTGGGTGGTGTCTCCAGGTGACTTCAGATCAGGAGTTTTAACGTTGTAAGTCTTTTGCCAAGCTGCAGCTAAGCAGCTGTGGTCTCTAACCAGCTTTTGTGTCCATGCTGGAGGTCGCACAGACTCGGTGAGCTGAGCAGGACAGAGCTAACTTGCAGCACAGACATGTCACCCGGTCACCCTGCCCCATCACGTACCCAATGGAGTTGTCCAGTGACACCGCAAGTGCTAAGGTCACTTTCTGGGGACTCCCTGCAACCAGGCACTGGTTTGGCCCAAAGCTCAATTGGAGCAAATCCACTGAGGTGCAGCCACTGGCGGAGAGCTGTCAGGGTTGTAAAATAAAATCTTCCTATTTCAAGGCATGTAGCAACAGGGATCAGCAATAGTGGCACATGGAGGTTTCCCCTGCATTATCTAGCTGAGGTTTGGGGGTTTTTCCTCTGTGCTGAAGCTCCAGTCCAGCCGTAAGCAGGACTCTGGCAGGATCTGATGTGGTGGAGCATGCTAGGTGCTTATCAATATTAATGGAAAGTGAAGCTGAGCTGGAGAGATCAAAGCATGGTCATGCTGTTTGTCAGTAGGACTGAGCCAGGGAAGTCAGTCCTGTGGTCTGGTCTAACATCACTAGCAAACACCATGGGACTTGCAAAGGTGCTGATCCATTTATGCTGAGCCTGGTCAGTCCCCAGAACCTGCTACTCAAGGAAGAGACCTTCCTAAACCATCCCTGGCTGGACTCAGTCCTACCTGGCGACATAGAATCACAGAATCACTTGGGTTGGAAGAGACCTTCAAGGTCATTGAGTCCAACCATAAACCTACACTGCCAAACCCACCCCTAACCCATGTCCCTCAGCACCACGTCTGCCCGGCTTTTAAATACCTCCAGGGACGGCGATTCCACCCCCTCCCTGGGCAGCCTGTTCCAATGCCTGAGAACCCTTTGGGTAAAGAAGTTTTTCCTCATATCCAACCTAAACCTCCCCTGGCACAACTTGAGGCC